>CAUYUJ010011314.1:381739-446739 GCA_963575745.1 Prorocentrum cordatum | reverse complement strand
CTTCCACGGGCCAGTCCCCTTTGCAGCGCAGATTTCGCCACTATGCTCGCGCGCGTCAGGGATGAGGGGCCCAGCACCCCCGAGGAGGGTGGGCAGAGGAAGGGGAGAAGGAAGAAGAGGCGCCGAAGGGGGGGAGGGGGAACGGAAGAGGGGGACAGGTTCTCCTGGGGCCAGAGAAACAGGCAAGCAGGCAACTGGAGGCGGCGAGCGGGAAGGGGGACGAGGGACGAGGGCCGAGGAGGAGGGGACCTGCAGAGGGCCGAGGAGACGAGGGAAGAGGTCCGAAGAGACGAGGGAAGAGGTCTGAGGGAAGAGGGCCGAGGAGGCGGGGACGGGCAGAGGGGCACCAGGCTGGGCGAGCGAGGAGAGCGAGGAGCGACGTCCTTTCTCGAGGCCCAGGCACGCCAGCGCGATCATGTTGCCCGAGCTCCCAGAGTTGACCTCGGCCGTGCCGCCGCCCCACCTCCCGTGGCCCCGCCGCGCAGCCCCTACCGAGCCCCCGTTCCCCTCCGCCTCCTAGTCCGTTGTCTTCCTCCTCGTCCTCCTCGTCCTCCTCCTCCTCCTCCTCCTCCTCTTCCTCCGCCCCCTGCTCCGCCTCTGCCGCCTCCTCCTCCTCCTCCTCCTCCTCCTCCTGTTTTGCCTCCTCCTCCTCCTCTGCCTCCTCCTCCTCCTCCTCAGCCTCCTGTTCTGCCCCCCCCTCCTCATCATCATCCTCCTCCTGTTCTGTTCCCACTGCCGATGGAGTTCGAGACCGCGGTGGACGCATGCAAGAGGTGAGACACGCACATGTACACAACAACTGCACAACACATGAGACTACACGTGAAATATCCAGGCTGAACTACGACAGGTATGGATCCAATGGAGCAAAGTAAGGCGCAAGCTGCGGGGCGCGGGCCTCCATCGCCGAGTGGAGCTCGGCCACGCTGAGGTTGGATGGAGGGAGGCCCGCCACGACAGACAAACCTATGGCCTTGCACATCTGGGGCGGATACTGCTTTGCCGCCGCCGTTCGATACTCACCTGACGCCGACAGGCCCGCCAGAGACTCGTGGCCGAAGGGGTGCGTACACCTTCCCCTTCCAGGCATGCTGTCTATAATGTTCTGGATGTGAGGGAGGCCAAGGGTCAGGAGAGAGGTGGGCTTGACACTACATGCCCCAAATTGGCATTGGTCGAAACTGATTAGGGCCGCCCCCGACAAAGTCAGAACGTGTCGGACCTCGGGCAAACTCCAACTACTGACAAGGTGGGGCTCCATGGGGCACTCGGGGTGTTCCATGAGAAACCGAGCGCCCACAGCGCTGCAAGCAAACGCTAACTGTATTGTAGTCCGAAGGAGGGCATTGGAAACGTCAATCTGGTCCCATTCGGCCTCTCCTCGAGCAGGGAGCCCCCACGGAAACTTTGGAGTACGAACGATTCTGGGATAAACAGATCTACGTGGGGGCGGTCGGGCCCGCTCACGCGAAAAGGTTTCGCATGGCGGACCCGCCAGCACGGCCCACACGAGGCCTGATAAAACCGAACTTACTAACTCGTGCACAGATTTTTTAGCCGCTAGATTACTTCGCGCTTCGTCGCTGGCAGCATCGATGCTGAGGACAATCAAAGCCAAACCACACCTCCTCGCCTCAGCGTCGATGTAGTCCTGGACGTCACATTTCCTCCTTTGTCCAGAGAAAAGGTGTAGAACATAAAACATCTGATCTGGCTGAGGCACACTTGGCACAGGACTCGCTCTCTGGAACGCTGGTTCTTGAAACTCTGCTGCGGGGCGGCCAACGGGTTGGATGCGATTCCATCGCTCATCCGTTACCCCTCGGAGCATCGGGCCGACGCACCGATACGACTTTTTCTCCGCTTGCTCAGCATGCAATCCCCGAGAAGCAAGCTCAGACGCGATCTCGACGTTCTCGGCACGCTGCGTCTGAATTTCCTCCTCCGACAGGGGGTGCAGCACAGTGAGCAAGGCCGGGAGGCATCTACTCGAGCCGTGCCGCAGGTGCTTTAAAAGCCTCAAGTTTGTAAAGAACTGGCGACAGCATCCTTGGCACACTGAACCTTTGGCCACTGTGCGCGCCAAGTCCAGTGACGGATGATTTTTTGTGCGATGCGCAGCCCACGACCCAACACTGTCAAAAGTGAGATCACACTCAGGACAAACAAAGACCATGGCCACGGGGAGATCTCCGCAAGTCGGGGGAGGACACACACCAGTAACCTTACATTGCTCGCTCAGGTCCTTTCGCCACTGCTGGAGCCTCGCACTATCCATCTCGGCCCTGGTGGCCCCAGCTTCCGCCGACTTCAGCAAACGCTTCCACAAACGACCTTCGCACGACAAACGGACCCACCAGGAAACGTCGCCAGGAGGAGAGTGCGTAAGGGGAAGCGTGACGCGGTCGGGGAGCCAAAGCAGATCTTCCCACACAAGATTGGCCCAAGTGCCAGGCACTCGGGACAGCAAGTCGAGCATGATGAGGATGGCGCGAGGAGCGTTGCGGCAGATTCGACTAAGAAAACGCAGCCGTCTCAAACGCAGCACGGTGTCCAACGATGGTTTGCCAGCCTTGAGGAGCACCTCCTCCGTGGAGGCACGAGGGGCGGGAGGGGCAGGGAACTCGGACTTGAGTGCAGCTCTGTACGCTGCTACGTAGTCGCCTGCGGCACGGACCTTCATTTTACCATTGAGCACCCATAATGACGACTGGTGCAAAAACCTCGAGGAGCAAAGCGAAACCGCATATTTTAGCTTGGACTTCCTGCTCAAACTCGGGATTCCGAAAGCCGTCCTCCGCAAGGGTCCCAGGGCCACCGACTGGTCATGACTCCGCAGAGTCAGCTCGGGACCCCACGACCCGCTCCTGTGCACCAGCGATCCGAGATACTTATACGAATCAGTCTTGCACAACTTAACTCCATACATACGCAAGTCAAAGGTGGGGGTTCTTTCATACGTAATCCTGGCCTCGGTGGACCCCTCTCCCGCAAACAACACCATTAACTCACTTTTACCTTTGCCGTAGTTGGGAAGTTGGGACAAAAACCCGCTTTAACCAGCTCTTCGTGAACAACCAAAGCCGTACGCATGACGGCATCATACCACCTCGAGTTGTGGGCAGGCGAGGTGATAGTGATCATATCGTCAACAAACGCGGACCCCTGGGTATCGGCCTTTTCGCCTCCGAAATCACGGACTTCTGTGAATAGAGGGCACCAACCAGAGGGTTTATCACACCTGTCGAACTCAGCCTGGTACGCGTCCATGGGCACAGTGAGGCAAGCATCTGTAAGCCTCTGGTGCACCTTAGCATGGGCAGGTGCAAAGCCTGCGATAAAAAGCAAATCTCCGAGCGGCATGCCCGCGCGCGACCCGCATCGGGGAATCGCTATGCTCGCGGCTCCTCGCACGCCGAACCACGTGGCGGCAGTAGCCTCGGCGAGCATGTTAGACAACTGGGCTGGCGCCTTGACCGCCAAGAGGGCTGGCTGGCGAAGCAGAGCAGAGAAAGCAGGGATGAGGTTGAGAGGGATCGATAATCTATCAATGATATTGTCTTCATCTAGCTTCTCCGCATCCACGACAAATTGCTTCAGCAGCCTATAGAAAGCGTCCTTCAAATCCGAGAAAAGAAGGATAGCCGCGCGGCCTCTGCTTTTCAAAAACTCGAGGGTCGTGCGGGCACCCAGCGACGCAAGGTCAGTTCCCCTTCCAGGAAAGCCCCCCATCTGTCCCTGGCCCGAGATTTCCATGACGACATGCAGCACGAGAGAACGCAAGAACGCGTGGTGGTGCTTAGTTACCACTTCCCCGAGTAAGATTTCGCGATGATTCGCAAAATAACAAAGCGGAGGTTTCTTGGGGATCGGCACGGCCCACCCCCCTTTCCAAGCCAAGGGTTCAGCGTTCTGCACCGAAATCTTAGTAAGGAGGGGGTGGTAAACGCTTGTCATCTCCTCAGCCGCAATCTTCAGCAACTCACTTCGAATTCCGCTGGGCCCTGCACCTCTCCCAGTCTTAGCAGACAAACAACTCTCCTGCAGCCTGTCGCGAGACATCAGGAACTTCAAGGGAAAAACAGTGCTAGCATCGGCTTTCTCGAAACGCACCTGCCGATGCTTATTATACGCGGCCACAAGCTGCTCGTTGTCGGCCACTTGACCGAACTCCATGTCAGCAAACCTCCTTAGGAACTCTTCCGCTATCTCTTCCGAGCTCTCATACACGCGATCATCTTCGCTCTTCATCATGGGCAGGTGATCGTGAGAAAACTTGGACCTGGCCCCCCCACACCTGGAAATGGACCTGAAGGCTTTCCACTCTTGACGAGCCGCACCCGCCGTGAGCGACGAGTTGAGTTCCTCAGCCAACTTATCCAGAAGATCCCCCTTGGCGGCAATGATTTGCTGCCTGACCATCTTACTGGACATCCGAATGAACATAGCCGCTGCCTTGGCAGCGTCCTCCGCACAGAAGGCACCCTTGCCAAAATCCTGCGCAGAGAGGACAAAGGGAAAAAGGGCAGCCTGCACTTCTTGTGGCACTTCGTACAGCAGCAGGGACGGCGTGGTCAAGGCATCTTGCACAAGACTCACCAAAGGCCCCGCATCCATTCTTCGATAAGCGCGAAGCACCATACGAACCTTGCGCCTCAACTTTACCGTAGCGAAGACGTTAGGAGTGATGTGGGGCTTGAAGGGGGGGCGGGCATCTTGGTCAACTGGAAACGCAACCGAGGCCGCTTGCAAAACACCTTCGTCGACCACACTAGCATGCTGATTAACCCCCACTTCCCAGGGCACCTTGGGCAACAGGGCGAGCTGCGCTCGGAAGAGAGCACACCTCTCCTCATCACACGTTTTAAGAGGGTCAAACTGCCTGAGATTTTTAACCTTGGCGACCTCGGGATTCCTGGAAAACTTGACCAAAAGCGGATAGTGGTCCGGCTTCTCATGCTGGGTGTCTATATCATACCAAACCGTGCACGATCTTGCCTGTGCAGCAAGCCCTTGCGACGCGCAGACATAATCTATGCGATGTGGCGAGCCGTTGTGAGCCACCCAAGTGTGGGCGTCACCAGCCTGAGGCAATAAAGTATTGAGAGCAGAAAGCTGGGTGGCCATAAGATGGCCATGAAAAGATCCCCCCACCAAGTCTTCGTGTTGCTTGAACCCCTTGTCCCCCACGACCTCGGACGTAATGGACCCCACCCTTCCGTTCGAGTCAAAAAGGGACAAATCCACACGACACTTGATGACCAATTCATCGGTTTGCTGCCACCATTGCTCCTGCTCCTCCGGCGTGCCACTCTTGGCATGTGGCGCATGCAACACTGCAACTCGACAACTAAAGTGCGCTGCTCGAATAACTGCAATCAAACGCCGCGGATCGGCATGCAGCACCTGCACATTCTTGCGCACAAGAAAAAGTGGCTTGGCCCCACGCGTCGCGTAGGGTATATCATGCGCCACCCACAGCTCGACCCCCAAGTTTCCACGGCACGCACCAGACGCAAAGATTTCGTAGCCGTGGGACCTTCTCGCACCTTCGACGTTCCTGGCTTCTTGAACCCCAACCAGGAGGACGCCCGCTTCTCTAAACTGGGTTCTCAAGTGGGGCCCTTGAGCCCTCACGCCCTTGGGGGTCCAACTACTAGTCTTGGCAGTGATTCTGCGAGCAGGCTTTGGCGTCAAAGACGCGGGTTCCCTCTCAAGCGCCGAGAGAGCGTTATAAGTGGCAACAACGAACTCGACTTTAACCTGCTGGGCGGCTTTCCCAACCACCACTGGCTTAAATAAATGAGCCTCGCAGGCCTGCTGGAGTTCGATGTGCCCCTGAAAGTCCCCCTGGACCAACTGCGGGTACTGTGCGCGAGAGTCTCCAGAGAGGGCATGGATCCAATCCCATTCCATAGATTCCCTGAAAGTGAGCTCTTCCAACAACTGAGGGGGGGGGACGAGACTGGCCACAGCAGTGCTCTTGCACAGCGAGTCTGAGCACTCATTCCACGGATTTCCAACGTGTGACCTCACGTGGAAAAAATGAACTCTCACATGCTGGCGCACGCATCTGAGCGCATGCCGAGTAACTTGTACTAATTTCTTATCAATCCCCGCTGCGACCATCTCCACTTGGGCTAAAGCCATAGCCGTGGTGTTATCCACGTGGAAAACCACCTGTGGGGAGCCCTCATTGGCCAACACTGGTTCCCCTGAAGGCCCCTGGGCCCCCGACAAGATCCAAAGGAGCCCCCAATAAATCCCAAGGACCTCGAAAGTGGTGCTGGACGCAGTTGACAGGTCTAACAAGCCTGGCGTGGTGGCCACTGCGTTCCCCCGCAGAAAGCCACAGAAGTGCACCTTAGCTTCATCATGATCTCGCGATCTGGCTACTACGCTCACGGCCCAGCTCGACTCCTCAGGCTGGTCGGGCTGCCACGAGCCGTCTGAGTAGATCTCGATGCTGGCGTGTGGTCCGCCAGGCTCGGCTGCTAGCGCAACGGCTAACCTCGCCGCCTCATGCAAATCCTCACTCGGCACATCCCGACACAGAGAGAGAACAGGAGCATGAGAGCGGACGACATGGACAAAATCTTCTCGACCATCGAGAGAAATCCTGAACGATTTATGGGGATCGGGCTGGGCCTGCGCCCCCTGGCTTTCAGACCCTTCCGAGCTCGAAGCTACTGGTGTGTAACTCTTGAGTGACGGATCGCGGTTATCTTCCCCATCCTGCGAATTGGCCAACAGCGCCTCCAACGCTATAACTACTGGCGAACGATACAGAATGGGGGGGGGAACGACTGACGCAGGAGCCAAGGAAGTGGAGGGGAGGGGAGACTGTGGCGAATAAACTCGCATCTCGCCTGGGCCCCAGCTCACTCTCAGAAATCCTGCTCGCCCTCGCCCTCGCCCCCGAGGTCGACGATCACGTCCTCGCCTCGCTGAAACTTCCTCGGCCTCGCGGGCGTCTCGGATGGCAAGGCTGCCGATGCTGCCCGCATGTCCCCTGGTACTGGCACAGCTTCGGCTGTCTGCATTGCTGCCGCTGCTGCCAGGACTCCTGGTGCTGGGGCATCCGTCATATGCCCCTCCCATCTCGACCAATCTGGAAGCGTAGGGTCTGCGGTGACCGAGATGCCAGGGCCCTTGATCTCCCCCGTGGCTTCCGTCACTGGCTGCGTCGGCGAGATGGGCGTGAGGCTGCCCATCATGGGTATCTCTTCGACCTCCTGTGCGCTCAACTGCGGCAAGAGCGCCCGCGGCTGCAAGGGGGACGTCTCGTCGCTTGTCGACTGCTCTGCTCTCGATGACGTCCCATCCCCTGATGGTGGCGCTGCCGTTGACGTAGCCGACGTCGGCGCGCCTGCAGCCCCTGCCTGCTGCGTCTGGACTGGGAAGGTCGATGCTGGCGTGGATGACATGGTCGGCGGCACTGGTACGTGGTGAACCCCTTGTGGCCCTGGCGTGCGACCAGGAGCCTGGGGGGCTATAAACCCCGCCGCGAATGTCGTCAGGAACTGATCGATCTTGGCATTGTTTGAGGCCATCGTCGCCATCATGGTGTCGAACTGCATCTGCTGGACTGGGTTCAGGATGCCGCTCTGCGGTGGCTGAGGCGGGGCGGGGCACTTGCCCAAGCCCTTCTCCGGCAAAGCCGTGGGGCCGAGCGGCGGCATCTGAGCCCGCCCTGGCGCCGCCGCGCCCTTGCCCACGCCCAAGCCCTTGGCTGCCATTGCCTGCTGGTGAGCCATAATCGCTGGCACCAATGCTGGTATAGGCTGGCACAAATGCTGCGGGATGAATGGCATCTGGTTGCCTTGCGCTGCCTGCTGCTGGGCTTGGCGCCACGGCGGAGGCGCTGGCGCAGTCCCTCCACCAGCACCATGCAGCGATCCACCACCATCTGTGTCCATGGCGTCGCACACCTGGGCGTCTTGGATGTCCTCCTTTACCTTGACAATCTGCATCGATACATCGTCGATCTCCTTTTGTACCAAGATCTCCTCCTCGTCTAACTTGCAGCGCTCGATACGAATCTTCCTCAACCTCTCGCTGTGTCGATTCTGGCGATTCTGTAGATCCATCAACTGCTGCGTAAGCGGCTTGAGCGAGACCAAGGCTGCTTTCCACATGGCGATCTCGAGCCTGGCCTCTGTGTCGCTGGTCCCTGCAGCGATGGATGCCATCACGGACGTCGCCAGCACGTCGATCTTCCTCCTTACGACATTTCTGAACTGGGCGTGCTCGCTTTCGTCTGGCGGCTCCTCCCATTTCTGATGCCGCTGAGCTTCCTGGAGCGTGAGCGGACGGATGGGCTGCACTATTCTGTTGATCGCCGCCTTGGAAGGTGCCGCCGTCGCTGTCGCTGCTGTACCGCTCTTGGGCCCCTTGCTGGGAGGCCGCTTGTACCACGTTATACCCGTCCTCTGACTGAAATGAGTGCCACACTTGCAATTCCATTTGCTCAAAGGGACTCTTGCACCGCACGGGCACTTCCATGATGATGACTGGCCTGCGCGCGGTTGTCCCCATGTCGCCATTCTGCTCCGTGGCTGCTGCTGGGCGCTGTGGTGCTCGCTAAGCACCTCTCTGGCCCTCGCCAGCCGTACTAGCACTCGGCACCACGAGCGGCGCGCCCTGCTGCGCCTGTGCCACCCTGGTTCTTTTGTGCGTGAAGAAAGGATGCCGATGATCGCGGTCGGGGCGGTGCGAGCCCCCGACGCGCAAAGGGTAAGGCCGGTCTGCTTGCCCCCTGTGGGCGAAAAGAGCGTCTTCGGCCAAACGCCTATCATCCTCCTCCTCTTCCTCCTCCTCCTCCATTCCTTCTCCTTATAGATAACACCCCCCTGTCGCACCCCGAGGCCAGTTTTTAGGGCGGGCCGGGCGTTTCGCCTGAGACTTCAAAGTGACAGCAGCTTGTGGCTCTCGCCTTCGCGCCGCGCACATTCGTTATAAACATGTGCAAGAGCTTTACCGATTCAGGGCGGGTGCTTTTCAAAATGTGGCTCTCGCCTTCGCGCCGCGCACATTCGTTATAAACATGTGCAAGAGTCTCACGGATTGTGGGCGGGTGGTTTTCAAAATGCGGCTCTCGCCTTAGCGCCGCGCACATTCGTTTAGAACATTTGCAAGGGCTTCACGGATTGAGGGCGGCTCCTTTTCAAAATGTGGCTCTCGCCTTAGCGCCGCGCACATTCGTTGAAAAATTACAAGGGCTTCGCGGATTGAGGGCGGCTCCTTTCCAAAGTATGTTTCTCGCCTTAGCGCCGCGCACATTCGTTTTAAACATTTGCAGGAGTTTCGCGAATTCCCATGATCAATGTACCAGAAATGGTGTTTTGGAAGGGTTCAGGATTATGGGGCGCAACAGTTATGTAGATTCGCTGTGTTGGAAGCCCAAAAATGGCGTTATGGTACGATTCTGGATCGTCAAGACGCAGCAGTCAGGTTGATACGTGGCGTTGAAATCCCGAGAACAATGTTTTGGTACGCTTCAGGATCTTCACTGTTGTCTTCCAACGAGGCAGTTCCTTCAATTGAAATGAACCGTCGTATGGGGCCTATGACGAGGGAGCTTGGAGGGAGGGATAATTCCAACATCGTTGATGACTCTTGGGCTTCCACTGGTCCTCCTCTGCTTCTTCTTCTTCTTCTTATTATTATTAGTATTATTATTATTCGTCTTCTTCTTATTATTATTAGTAGTATTAGTATTATTGGTATTACTCTTGTTCTTCCTAGTATTAGTATTATTTTTCTTCCCATTACTATACGTCATGTTATTATTAGTGTGCTTCTTATTGTTATGAATAATTAAGGTTGTGAGTCGTATTCTTACTACTCGTCATCTTAATAGTATTCTTATTCGTCTTCATATTATCAGTACATGTGTGTTTCTTCTTATCAGACTAGTTACCGTTTGTTATTCATATGCTTCTTAGTCGTGTTCTTCCTATGCTTCTTCACCCTTGTATTACTAGTCGTATTCTTCTGAGCGTTAGTATTAGTATTATAGTATTATGATTGGTAGTCTGATTATCACTCGTCTTATTAATAGTATTAGCAGTATTATTATCAGCGGTGTGATTATTTTTCTTCGTATTAAGACTGTGTGTTAACATTATGTTGATTAGTCTTATGTGTATGCTTCTTCTTCTTCCTCCTCCTCCGCCTCCTGTTCTGCCTCTGCCGCCTCCTCCTCATCCTCCTCCTCCTCCTCCATCTGCTCTGCCCGCTCTGGAGGCACCCATCTGGACTCTACCCCTGCCCGAGGCGCGCTGTGAAAGGCAGGGCGGGTGCCGACCATGACCCCGTGCTTCTTCCCGAAGATCGCGGCCACCTTCCGGGGCGTGGACGCAGCGAGGGCGGAAGAGGTGGAGGAGATCACTCGGGCAGACCAGGAGGACGAGGAGGGTGAGAGAGAGAGAGAGACAGAGATAGATACCAGACAGCACGAGAGAAGTAAACGGCCGAGATATTTTTCGCAACTTGGTGAGCCCAGAGTTGGAAGAAGTATGCGTGAGGGAATGTGTCACGCTGCGGGATTTAAAGCACAAAAAAAACTGAGGATACTGCGTTATATCTCCTGAGCGTTCAGTGTTTCAAACTCTTGGCGCCAGGAAGCTCAGGTTCTCGTTGATGTGAGCCATGCTTCCAAGCTTGACTAGTCAGCCCAAGCGTTGGACAGCCATCATTACGCATTCCGAGCGCCCACACTGCACAAGCGCTGGCTCGGACTTCGCACCCTCTAAATCCTAGCCATCCGACGTTCGACCTTCCAGAGATCCGAATGCCTCCAACCGCGCCTCCCCCTTGTCCCCCTACAGCGGGATTTTCGACGAAAAATACAAAATACTCAAAAAAAAACCCAAAATCATCAAACAGTACTCCAAAAATAGTCCCCTGACTATTTTTTGACTATTTTTGAAGATTCCCCCTGTAGAGGGACAGGAACGATTTAACCCTACCCTCCCTCGTTCTCTTCTCACCCGCTCCCTCTTCACCAACACAGCGGGGGGCCTCAGCACGGGGGGTATGACGATCACACATGTTGGTGCCGGTGGCAACCTTTCGGCCACCCAGGGAGCCCCGCCTGTTCAGAGATGTGGTCCTGTTCAAGGAAGGGATCCAAGGGAAGATTCACGCTGCTTGGTGCACCTCGTCCTCAGGACCCCGTCCCTCAGGACCCCCCCTTTGAACCACCGGGAGCCGGAACACCGCTATCATCACCGAAATCGGGATCATACTCCCTCGGTGGAAGCAACCGCCGACACTGGAAAGACGATGCGCGCGACGCTAAGGCGAGAGCCACATTTGGAAATGAACCGCCCTCCGCGGGGCTCCCGCGAGAGCCACATTTTGAAAACGGCCTCGCCTCTGTGCTTGAAACTGCTCAAACTTGTAAGACGAATGTGCGCGGCGCTGCGGCGAGAGCCACATGTTGAAAACGACCCGCACTCCATCGTTGAAGCTGCTGCAAACAGTTAGCTTCAGGCTCATAGATGGTGAGGGGGTCTAAGGTGAAACGATCAGCCCACCCTGCCATCAGGTCTGGGCGTGCGACAGGGAAGAGCTACGTATGAGGAGGGAGGGGGAGGGGGGAGGAGAAGGAGGGAGGAATAGGAGGAGGAAGATGAGGAAGACGAGGACGAAGAGGAGGAGGAAGGAGGAAGAGGAAGAGGAGGAGAAGGGAGGAGGCAGAGGAGGAGGAGGGTGGGAGGAGGGGCTTCCCCCACGTCGCCGCTGCTGACCCTCGGCTTGGGGGGCGCGGCAGTCGCCGCGCCTTGCCCTCGAACTCCTCGGTGCGCGGCCCGGGCGCGAGCCAGCCGTCGCGCAGGCAGGCGACAACCTCCTGGGAGGGCACGGTCCACCACGCGACGGACCCTCCCGCAGGACCCTCCCGCCCACCCTGCTCCTCCTCCTCCTCCTCCTCCTCCTCCTCCTCCTCCTCCTGCTCCTCTTTTTAGTATGAGTATCACTGTTATTAGTCGTATATAAGTACTCGTCTTCTTACGATCAAGAGCATTAGTATGTTCATTAGTACTCTTGCCTTTATACCTAAAATATCGTGCCTATTACTGTAATGAACATTCCGAATACTAATAGCAACCTCATTATCAATAGTATTATCAGTGTCATCCTCAATGTTGATATTCATGGTTTTGCGTGCTATTGGTAGTCGTATATTCGTGCCAAGAGTATTCGTATTGTTATGATGTGTAGTAGCATTATTACCGTTATTCCTACTAGTCTTCGAAGAGTTATTAGTGTTGCTAATAAGATTATTAGTCTTACTATTCAAAATAATACTATTAGTCTTTGTGCTACTGTTAGCCGTAAGAGTATCAATACCAAAATCGCGATGTGTATCAGTAATGTGGGTAGTTTTAGTGTTATGAGCTTTGGTATCACTGCAGGTATTTCTGGTATCACTATGACTCTTGTTCGAAGTAGTCGTATCACTATTGGTATGAGTGGCGCTATAGTATGGATTCATCATCACTCATAGATTTCTTGGCATTGCCAGAAATATGGTTTGTGGTATGCTGATTCTTCCTTTTTGGTGCCTCTTTCCTTAGTAAAAGTCGTATGGGTATTCCCCTTCTTACTAGTTTATTGCTGCTAACAACAGTAGCCGTATGATTCATAGTATGATTAATATGGTTACGTTTCTTCTGGTGTTTGCGACTGCCTCCTCCTCCGCCTCCTCCACGTCCTCCTCCTCCTCCTCCTCCTCCTCCTCCTCCTCTTCCCCCTCCTCCTCCTCCTCCTCGCCCTCCTCCTCCTCCTACTCCCCCTCGTACTACTACTACTACTACTACTACTACTACTACTACGACTACTACTACTACTACTACTACTACTACTACTACTACTCCTACTCCTACTCCTACTCCTACTCCTACTCCTACTACTACTACTACTACTACTACTACTACTACTACTACTACTACTACTACTTGTAATCCACCTCCTCCTCCTCGTCCTCCTCCTGCTCCCCTTCCTCCTTCTCCTCCTTTTTTCCTGGTCGTCCTCCTCCTCCGCCTCATCATCATCATCATCATCATCATCATCATCATCATCATCAGCAGAGTGATCATCATGATCAGCATCAGCATCAGCATCAGCATCTGCATCATCAGCATCATCAGCATAGTCATCGGCTTCTTCTTCATCATCATCAACGTCATCATCATCATCATCATCATCATCATCATCATCATCATCATCATGTTTATCATCATGTTCATCATCATCATCATCATCATCATCATCATCATCATCATCATCATCATCATCATCATGATCATCATCATCATCTTCATCATCAGCACCATCATCATCGACGTCATTGTCATCACCATCACCATCATCATCACCATCATCATCCTAATCACAATCACGACCTCCACCACCACCATCCTCACCTTCATCATCAAAACCATCATCATCATAATCGTCATCGTCAGCATCAGCAGCAGCATCATCATCAGCAGTATCATCAGCATCATCATCATCGTCCTTGTCGTCGTCGTGGTCGTCGTCGTCATCATCGTCATCGTCATCATCATCAGCATCATCATCACCATCATCGTCATCGTCATCATCATCATCAACTTCAACACCACCATAACCGTCGTCGTTGTTATCATCATCATCATCATCAGCAGCAGCAGCAGAAGCATCATCATGACCATCACCATCATCGCCATCATCATCGTCGAGGCTCACCCCGAGCTGCGGGCGAGCAGAAGGCTCCCTCCTGGGCACTCTGCGAGGACCCAGGTCCGACGCTGGACGGGTGCCTGCATGCGCCGTTGGTGCGGAATGCTCGGAGGGATGGGGACGAGCATGAGAGTGGGGACGAAGACGAGGACGAGGGTAAAGGTGAAGATGATGATAAGGATGAAAACAAGGGCTGAGGATGAGGGTTACGATGATGCCACGCTCTCGAGGCGCGGCGAGCTGCGGGGAACTCCGCTGTGCTCCGATGTGCCGGTAGACACTGCCGCGACGAGGCGAGGCGCACCGACTCCGGCCAGGCCCGAGACACTTCGATGCGAGCTCGAGAGGCTCCGCGAGAAGGACACGCTGCCGAGGGGCGAGGGGGGCTGCCTCCTCCCGGTCCTCGTCGCCTCTCCCTCCGGGGTCCTGCCTCCCCCCCCCCTCCTCCTCGGCGCCTGCCTCCCGAGAGAGATGACGTGGCCCCCGCCCGGGCGCGGACGAGCGCGAGAGCGAGGAGGGCGTGGGCTGCACGGGGGCGCGGGGCGCAAAGGAGAGAGAGAAAAACGTGCTGCTGGGGGCGGGTCGGCGAGACACGCGCAGCTCTACGGCGTGTGCACGCCTCCCCAGGCTCCCTAGCCAGGCTCGTCCAGATCCCAAGAGAGGTGTGTACGCTCCCCTGGCTTGGCCAGGGAGGCACACACACACACACACACACACATGTGTGTATATATATATATATATATATATATAGATCCAAGACTGCAGTGGCGCTTCGCGCCGTGCACCTTGATCCTTGAAGTTTGGCATGCAGGCCGAATAGCAGGAAGGTCAAGCCGACAATTTAGCGACAACTTGATTGCCTTTTCTGGCATCGCCGCTATAACAATGTTATTCGTTATCCTTCCTCCATGTTTCTTTTTCCTCATTTTCGCCATACCCTGCGCATTCTCCCCATCCTCCTCGGCTCTTTTTGCGGAGGCTCCTCCTTGGAGAGCCTCTGGGGGCCTCGCAAAAGTTATGTCAAGCTTTCTTAAGGCCTTCTGGAGGCCTCTTGGGCGTGCTCTGGGGGCCTCTGGGGGCTTCCTCGGGTCGCCCTGCCTGCAACCGCGGTCTCCCTGAACGACCGGGTCACGATTTGGAATGCTTCGGAGGGTGTCTTGGGGCCATCTTGGGCCGCCATGGGGCTCTCTGAGGGCCGTCTTGGACCCCTGTTGTGCCGTTTTGGGGCTCTCTTGGACTGCCTGGAAGCCCTTCAGAATGGTTACGGGGCGATTTTAGAGCCTCCCAGGCGGCTTCTGACGCCCAGAAGACCGCCGTCTTGGAGCGTCGGGAAGCCCAAAAGAGGAGAACCCAAAAATCACCAAAAACCAATAGAAAATCAATGATTCTTGCCTCTTGGGGCCTTCTTGGGAGTGCTCTTGGAGCCCTCTTGAGACGTTTCGGGAAGATCTTTGGGGATATGATGGCTTCTTGGGGGTCGTCTTGAGGTCAAGTCGGTCACTCTTGGAGCGCTCTTGTGCTGTCCTCGGGGTCTCTGGGACGTCTCCGATGACCCCCCCCCGATCGCCCTAGGTGTGCTGGGAAGGCCTGGCAAGACGCCCTGCGAGGCCCGGGGGCCGCTTCGAGGCCCGTCTGGAGGGCCCCAACGCCCCAGATCCCGGGAGCCCGGTTTCTTTTGGGGGGGGACGGGTTTTCCCCCCGCCCGGGCTTGTAAAAATATAGGAAGAGGAATACATATATATATATATATATATATATATATATACATATATACATATATATATATATATACATACATATATATATATGCATGCATACATACATACATACATACATACATACATACATACATACATACATACATACATACATACATACACACATACATATGTAGATAATTATATATACATACATACATACATACATACATGCATGCATGCATGCATGCATACATACATACATACAGACAGACCTACCGACCTGCCGACCTACCGAGCTACCGAGCTACCGAGCTACCGAGCTACCGACCTGCCGACCTGCCGACCTGCATACATACAGAAATAAATACGTGCATACACACATACGCATACATACACACATACATACATACATACATGCATGCATGCATGCATACATACATACATACATGCATGCATGCATGCATGCAAACATACATTACATTACATTACATTGCATTGCATTACATTACATTATATTACATTACATCTCATTACAATACCCTTACATTACAATACATTACATTACTGTACATTACACTACATTACATTACATCACATTACATTGCATTACAATGCATTACATTACATACAAACATACGTACATGCATACATAGATGCATACATACATACATGCATGCATACATACATACATGCATACACGCATACACGCATGCACACATACACACATACACACATACACGCACACACCCCTACACATATACATACATACATACATACATACATACATACATACATACATACATACATACATACATACATACATACATACATACATACATACATACATACATACATACACAATCATTCATACATACCTACATACATACCTACATGCAGACAGACAAACAGACATATTTAGATATTCTTATATGCATATATGTGTATGCTGGCCCTGGGCCAATGACATGCCTGGCCAAGTGCGGCTGATATGGATCTCGTCGCCCAATGAGGTTTGGACTCTCTCTGACGCTCTCTTTCTTGCCCTCTTTTTGTTTTTCTCTCTCTCTCTCTTGCGCAGAGCAGCGAGGCCGGGCTGCAGACGCCTCGCGGCTGCCCTGCGAGAGGCGGGTCGCGGGGCAGGGCGCGGCGTCTGAAGGGCGGGGTGCGGGCCAGGATCGACGGGCGCACGACATTAGGTTTAGGTCGGGCGTGTCCCCCTACAGGCGGATTTTGGACGAACAATAATTCATACCCGAAAAATGCACAAACCATACTGAAACATTGTCAAACAAAATCGTCCCCAGACTATTTTCTGACTATTCTTGAACATTCCCCCTGTAGAGGCACAGGCCCGACGAAACATCAGGGAAGCGACAGGGCGTGGGCCTTCTCAGCAGGCTCGGAAGGCTTCCGGCCCTCTCGAGCCTTCGTCACCCCCTCGCCGCCTCACTCGTCCATCCCCCCCCCCTGCCGACCGACCAGGGGGGGCATCAGAGGCGACGCTAGGGGCGAATAGCCCAGGGGAGAGCAATACCTATACGACCACCCTTCGGGTGATAAGGAGGTTCGGGGGGGGAGGAACCAACGTCTCACTCGATCGGTCTCACTATCGATCTCACTATCGATCTCAGTATCGGTCTCGCTCGATCGATCTCCCTCGATCGATCTCACAATCGATCTCACTCGATCTATATCACAATTGATTTGACTATCGATCTCACAATCGATCTCACAATCGATCTCACAATCGATATCACATTCGGTCTCATTATCGATTTTACTATCGATATCACAACCGCTCTCACAATCAACGTCATCATCATCATCAACAACAACATCAACATCAACATCATCATCACCAACATCATCATAATCGGGACACCGTCCTCATCATCAACACCAACATCATCATCATCATCATCATCATCATCATCATCATCATCATCATCATCATCATCATCATCATCATCCTCATCATCATCATCATCATCATCATCATCATCATCACGGTCATCAACATCATCGGGACACCACCATCATCATCATCACAATCATCATCATCAAGATCATCATCATCAGCAGCATCGGGACACAGTCATCGTCATCATCATCATCATCATCATCATCAGCAGCATCATCGGGACACCATCATGATCACCATCGTTAGCATCATCATCATTATCATCATTGGAACACCATCATCATATCATCCTCATCATCGACATCATCATCATCATCATCATCATCATCATCATCATCATCATCATCATCATCATCATGAGCATCATCAACATCATCATCATCAGCATCATCATCATCGTCGTCATCATCGGGGCATCATCATCATCATTAACAACATCAGCATCAACATCAACATCAACATCATCATCATCATCATCACCATCGGGTCGCCATCATCATCAACATCATCAGAATCACCATGGAATAATCATCATCATCGGGACGCCATAATCATCATCAACCTCATCATCATCAACATCATCATCATCATCGGACAGAATCATAATCATCATCATCATCATCATCATCATCATCATCATCATCATCATCATCGGGACACCATCATCATCATATCATCATCATCATCATCATCATCATCATCATCATCATCGTCCTCATCATCATCAGCAGCATCACCATCATCATCATCGACGTCATCATCATCACAGCATCATCATCATCATCATCATCCATCATCATCATCATCATCATCATCATCATCATCATCATCATCATCATCATCATCATCATCATCATCATCATCATCATCATCATCATCATCATCATCGCGGGACACCGCGGGACACCGGCGGGACACCACGGGGCACCGCGGGACACCGCGGGACTCATTTGCCGGCCGCGCCTCAGCCACACGGGACACCAGCGGGACACCGGCGGGACACCGCGGGCCACCGGCCGCCCGGAAGGGAATCATTTCGTCCGGCCGCGCCTCAGCCACACGGGACACCAGCGGGACACCGGCGGGACACCGCGGGCCACCGGCCGCCCAGAAGGGAGACATTTGGTCCGGCCGCGCCTCAGCCACACGGGACACCAGCGGGACACCGGCGGGACACCGCGGGCCACCGGCCGCCCGGAAGGGAGACATTTGGTCCGGCCGCGCCTCAGCCACAGGAGACTTTCTCTCGCCCGCCCACGCAGCTTCGCCTCGCCCGCACGCACGGCACGCACGAACACGAAACCAAAATCGATTTCCCGGTAGGGGGGCTCTCCGTTCCACTTCGATCTCACCCCCTCACCTCCGACATGTATTCAGGTGCGCCGATGATCTATGTCTTCGAAAAGGCTCCCGGGCGAATATGTGTAATGCCCGCCCCCGGGCCATTCGCCCCTATCGTCGCCGCCGAGGGCAGTGCTGGCCTCCCCCCCGAGGGTGCCCCCGGCGGCTCCGACCCCACACCCCCGGGGCGCCACGCCGGCCCTCTGCCCCGTCGCCTCCCGGGGAGGTCTCTCTCTGGGCCTTCCCTGGAGCCGCGGGGGGGGGGGGGGGCCTCCTCCTCCTCCTCCTCCTCCTCCTCCTCTTTCTCCTCCTCCTCCTCCTCCTCCTTCTCCTCCTCCTCCTCCTCCTCCCCCTCCTCTCCTCCTCCTCCTCCTCCTCCTCCTCCTCCTCCTCCTCCTCCCCCTCCCCCTCCCCCCCCCCCCTCCTCCTCCTCCGCCTCCTCCTCTCCTCCTCCTCCTCCTCCTCCTCCTGCTGAGAGGGCCCGCGCCGCCTTCAGAGGAGGCCTGCCCTCTCCGCCCCCCCCCCCTCGGCGCGCCGCCGAGCTTCACCGGCCACGCGCCGAGGGACAGCGTTGGGGGCCGCGGAGCCCCCTCGCGCCGACCTCTCGCGCGGGAGGCAGGACGGACTACCTACCAGGCCACCCCAACCCAACCCGAAGACCCGAATTTCAGGTTGGGGGGGGTAAGGGTTCCACATGTGTCTTTTCGATGTTCCCCGCCCCCCCCCACTGGAAGTCGAGGGTAAATCTGAGCCTTCGGGTTGGGTTGGGGTGGTTTGGTGGGTGATGAAGGACGGAGGCTCAGGGGCAGGGAGATCCTGGATTTCCTCCTCACCGTAGGCCTCGAACTTGTAGGGGGCGTACCACACCTTCTTCTTGGGCTTCCCAGCGACTCCTGCAGCGGAGGAGCTTCAGCCCAGGACAACCCTTGCCATGCGCCTTGTGCTCACGCTTGAACTTGCAATGCCGCCCAGAACTCTGGCATGCCGTCGCGTCCATCCGCACGCTCTAAGAAGAGCGCTACGCAAACTCGCAGAAGAAATGCAATCGATGACGTAAACCGTACGCCGAAAGGCGGTAGGAGCTGTGCGTGAGGAGTGGAGGTGAAAACAACTCGCACGAGACGCGCATGGCATAATGAGCATAATCCCATTCTGAGTCTCCTCCTGCTGCTCCATTATGCCTCCTTGTGAACAACTCCTCCCTATCGCACCCCGAGGCCAGTCGGAAGGGCGGGCCAGGCGTTTCGCCCGAGACTTCCTCACCAGACATGACCCTGAAGCCTGAGATTTGCAATAGTTTTCCGAATGGACGGCGGGTGATTTTCAAAATGTGGCTTGCGCCGTAGCGCCGCGCAAACTCGCCATAAAAAGTTTGCAAGAGTTTCACGGATGGAGGGCGGATCCTTTTCAAGATGTAGCTCGCGCCCTAGCGCCGCGCACGTTCGTCAGGATTATCATAGATCATCCCAGAAGTTGCTTTTTCGCACTATCTCGGACTGTCGAGGCGCAGTCATAACGTTGATTCGTGGTGTTGAACTCCCAGATATGATGTCCGGACACCAGTCAAGACCGTCAAGACGCACCAGTTATGGTGATTCGCGGCGTTGCAATCCCAGGCATGGTGTTCTAGCAAGGTTCAGGGTTTGCAATCGTTTGTCTTCCAACGGGGCACTTCAATCAGTGAATATGAAACCTTGTAGGGGCCTACAAGGAGCGAACTTGGGGCAGGGTTGATGGCAATGTCGTGAATTGGTTTTGGGTTTACACCGGTACTCCTCCTCCTCCTCCTCCTCCTCCTCCTCCTCCTCCTCCTCCTCTTCCTCCTCCCCCTCAAAGCTCCTCTTCCTCTCATCATATTACCATCTTCACCATCCCACTCCACCTCCTTTTCCTCCTCCCGCTCGTCCTTCCCTCCCAAAAAATACAAAATATGCATATACTACTCTCCTCGCGCCGCTCAAGATGACCAGGGTGTGGAACGACCCCCCTTCGCGCTCTGTCTTTTGATACACACGGCCTCAGATGTTCATATGTCTTGCTGTGATGCGCTTCAATCGGAGCGTCTCCGGTGTCTCAAAACGGTGCTGCCGGTGCCGCGTGACGGGCCTCAGCGTAGGATAGCTTAGGTCTGGCCTGTCCTCCGACGGGGGGATTTTGGACGAAGAATAAAAAAACAACAAAAAAATACCCCCAAATGGTCAAACAATAGTATTAGAAAAAATCGTCCCCTGACTATTTGTTTACGACTTTTGAATTTCCCCCCTGTAGAAGGACAGGCCCGACTTAAGGATAGGCGCGTAGTCCCCGGCGTTCACGGTGGCGCCCTCGCCCCCGCGCGGGCCGCTTTTCTGGACGCGAGTGTCCCCTCGTCGCTGCCGCCCCGCTCCTGTCCCCTCCCCCCGCCCTCCCCCGCGTGCTCCTGGGCATCCGCTGCTCCCACTGCAGCTCCTGCTGCTGCGGTTGCTCCTCGTCCCCCCTTTTCCTCATGCTCCCCTTTCTCGCGCTCCTTCTCCTGCGCGTCCTTCAACCTCTCCTCCACTGCACGCAGTTCCCCTTTTCTTCCGGTTGCGCATGACACGATGGGGCCCCTTCTGGAACTCCAGGTCCGCCATGGCACGCCTTGGCGGGCAGAAACACATCCGAGCAACGGAAATGAATGGGTGGGAGGGGTAGCATGTCAGACGTGGCGCGAGCGCGACAAGTTTGATGACCTCCTCCAGAGAAAGATGTGCTCTGGCCAAAATTTCCAGGCATATCCATCCGCGGCGACGCGAAACCTCCAAGGAGGCGCAAAAAGAGCGCAGACCGTCCGAAAACCCCAGGCCTCCAAGTTCGAACCTCCAGGCTCGATCTGGCCCCCCCCCCCCGCGCGGGGTTCCGTCGGGCCACGGCCGCTGCGTCTCTGGCTGCGCCCCGGGGGTCACCACATGACGCGCGAGGACGTTCAGGCGCTGGCACGCGCGGGCGGGGCGCAGTCTCCCTCCTCCTCCTCCTCCTCCTCCTCCTCCTCCTCCTCCTCCTCCTCCCTTTTCCTCCTCCTCCTCCTTCTCCTTCTCCTCCTCCTCCTCTCCTCCTCCTCCCTCCTCCTCCTCTCTCCTCCTCCTCCTCCTCCTCCTCCTCCTCCTCCTCCTCCTCCTCCTCCTCTCATCATCATCATATCATCATCATCATCATCATCATCATCATCATCATCATCGTCCGCCTCTCCTCTCCTCCTCCTTCTCCTCCTCATCCTCGTCTTCCTCCTCCCCCTCATCAGCATCATCATCATCATCATCATCATCATCATCATCATCATCATCATCATCATCATCATCATCATCATCATCATCATCATCATCATCATCATCATCGCCTCTCCTCCTCCTCCTCCGCCTCCTCCTACTCCCCCCTCCCCTCCTCCTTCTCCTCCTCTCCTCCCCCACTCCTCCTCCTCCTCCTCCTCCTCCTCCTCCTCTTCTTCCTCCTCCTCCTCCTCCTCCTTTTCTTCCTCCTCCTCCTCCTCCTCCCTCCTTCCTCTTCCTCTCCTCCTCTCCTCCTCCTCCTCCTCCTCCCTCCTCTCCTCCTCCTCATCATCATCATCATCATCATCATCATCATCATCATCATCATCATCATCATCATCATCATCATCAGCAGCAGCAGCAGCAGCAGCAGCATCACATCATCATCATCATCATCATCATCATCATCATCATCATCATCACATCATCATCATCATCATCATCATCATCATCATCATCAGCATCAGCATCAGCATCAGCATCAGCATCAGCATCATCAGCATCATCAGCATCATCATCATCACCAGCATCAGCATCAGCATCATCATCATCATCATCATCATCATCATCATCCTCAGCATCATCATCATCATCACCATCATCATCAGCAGCATCATCATCAGCATCATCATCTGCATCATCATCATCTGCATCACCAGCATCACCACCATCATCATCACCATCATCATCGGCATCAGCATCAGCATCATCATCATCATCATCATCATCATCCTCATCATCATCATCCCCAGCATCACCATCATCACTAACTATCGTCATCCTCATCAGCATCACCACCACCATCAACAGCATCATCATCAGTATCATCCTGAGAATCGTCATCATCATCATCATCATCATTATCATCAACATCACCATCCACATCGTCATCATCATCAGCATCACAATCCTCCTCCTCATCATCATCAGCATCATCATCGTCGTCATCATCATCATCATCATAATCATCATCTTCATCATCAATCATTATCATCATCATCATCATCATCATCATCATCATCATCATCATCATCATCTTCAGCCTCATCCTCATCCTCATCCTCGCCATCATCGTCGTCATCGTCATCATCGTCCTCATCCTCATCCTCATCATCGTCCTCATCTTTCCTGCTGAATCCGCAGCCCCGGCACGCACGTAGCTTTGAAGCGTGTGTCCACTGGGGCTAGGCGCGTCGCGGCCGAGTCCATTCCACAGATAAAACAAAGGGCGTGCCCATTCGGGATTCTTTTCTCAACTCCCGCGGTGGACGGCGCCAATCCACCCGGGTGCCGGCGACAGGGCACACCCCTAAAAAGTAGCAGCGGCGAGGCAAAAGGTAGGGGAAAGGGAGAGAGAGCCGGGAGGAACGGGAAGACGGAGGAGACGGGGCCGCAGCCGTGGTGTGTGCGCCACCCGACCACACCGTTAGGCGCCGCGCACCACCGCCAGAGGCAAGGAGCAGGAGAGGATAGGGAAAAGAGGGAGAGGAGCAAGGGCAAAGGAAAGCGCAGCAAGCCAGGTGCAGAAGCAGGCGGCCGCGGCGCGCTAGCGAGACGGCGACCCGAAGCAACCAAAATGACTACGGAGGCGGCGGCCCAAACGACTGCAGGCTGGGCGTTTAGCCTGAGATATCCTCACCATCCGTGATCCTGAAGCTTGGAATCCCACAACAGATTCAGGAACGGGGGGGGAGGGGGTTTCGAAATGTGCCCGCAAGAACCGAAAAAGGCGCTGGATGCGACACGCGCTGGCGGGGTACGCCACGTGTGCCAGGTGCGCCACTCGCGGCCCAAGGGGAGCCAAGGGCGTCTGGCGTGCCAGGAACACCACGTACGCCACGTGCGCCGCGAGGGCCACGTGCGTCAGGCGCGCCCTGTGCGCCACGCGCGGCGGCGCACGCAGAGTGCACCAGGGGCGCGTCAGGTGCGCCGGAACCCGAGGCAGCACGCATCGGACAGGTGCCGAATATGACGACATCCACCCGATCCCTGTCAAACAACAATGCAAAGTACAATCGGGGTGGGTTGGAGAGGACACGTGAGAGGACACAAGACTCTTCCGATGGCCACCTTGCCAGTGGAACGTAGACGGCACGAGTCGCGAAACACAGGACACAAGGGTACCCTTGCTTGGGCAGGGTCGACCTACTAATCAAACTCGACTGTAGTGACGGAGTATTGGGCACCGCGCATGGCGTGCACAACACCAATCAGCTTGGATCGGTTTCGACGGGGATGGTGGGCCAGCGCACAGATGACGATGTAGAACCCCGCAGTTGCGGATAACAGTGAGGGGGCGGGCGCGGGGTGGGTCGCGGGTGGGTCGTTAAAGGGTCGCGTGTGGCGTGGGCGGGGTGCGGGTAGGTCGCGGGTGGGTCGCAGGCGGGTGGGTCGCGGCTGAGTCGCGGGCGGGTCGCAGGTGTGGGTCAAGCCTCGGGAGGCTGACGCGCCGCGCGAACAGCAGCCGGAGCCATGGCCACCACGGAAGAGAGCGGGGCTGCAGGCAGGCAGGCGGACGGCGCACGAGTCTCGACGCGGTGGGCAGGCGGACGGCGCACGCCGCGGTGAAGGACCCCCCCTGCGCATCTCCTGTGGTGCCCAGAAAGTGCCACGTCTGCTGTGCATGCACGACTGGGGCGTATAGCCACCACCGTGAGGGACCACCCCCTGCGGTTCCCCGATGGTGTCGAGAAAGTGCCACGTGAGAAACCACCCATTGCGCATCCCCTATGGTATCGAGAAAGTGCCACGACTGCTGTGCCTGGACGACTCGGGCGTATGGACACCGCGGTGAGAGACCACACCCTGTGCACCCCATATGGTGTCGAGAAAGTGCCACGCCTGCTGTGCATGGACGACTGGGGCGTATAGAGACCGCTGTGAGAAACCACCCCCTGCGCAACCCATGCGGTGTCGAGGAAGTGCCACGCCCACCACGCTTTGCAAGCCCGAAACGGATAGGGAGACCACCCCCAGCGCACTCAGCCACGCATGCCACGGTTTGCGAGACCACCCCAAGCGCACTCCCTGTGGTGTCGAGGAAATGCAACGCCTGCGACGCCCTGCAAGCCTGCAACGGATAGGGATACCACCCAACCACCCCAGCGCACCCCCATGTGGTGTCGAGGAAGTGCCATGCCCGCCACGCTTTGCGAGCACGAAACGGATAGGGAGACCACCCAACGCACTCCCTCTGGTGTCGAGAAAGTGCCACGCCTGCCATGGACTGCGAATCCTAAACACACGCCTTGTATATGGCATGTCATGTGTCGGAGGTTGGGGGGTGAGATCGCAGTGGAACGGAGACCCCCAACCGGGAAATCTTTCCGTTTCGTTCGTGTCGTGCGTGCGTTCGAGGCGAAGCTGCGTAGGCGCGCGAGAGAAATGAGCCCACCGTTGCTAGGGCGAAATCAAGACACATGATTCTCCCCCGTCCGTCCGTCCGTCCGGCGGTGGCCCTAGCGGTGTCCCGTGGTGTCCCGTGGTGTCCCGTTCAGTGAGATCAATAGTGAGATCGATACTGAGATCTATAGTTAGATCGATAGTGAGACCGATAAGATAGTGAGATCGATGTGGTGCCCCGTGTTGTCCCGTGGTGTCTCGAAAACGGAAATCGATATAGAGAGATCGATAGTGAGATCGACAAGTGTCCCGTGGTGTCCCGTGGTGTCCCGTTGAGTGAGATCGATAGTGAGGTCGATAGTGAGATCGCTACTGAGGTCGCTGTGGTGCCCCGAGGTGTCCCGTAGAGTCCCGTGGTGTCCCAAAAAGTGAGATCGATAATGAGATCGATAGTGAGATCGACAGGTGTCCCGTAGCGTCCCGTGGTGTCCCGTTGAGTGGGATCGATAGTGAGATCGATAGTGAGATCGATGTGTTGTCCCGAGGTGTCCCGAGGTGTCCCGTGGTGTCCTATGGTGTCCCGTTGAGTGAAATCGATAGTGAGATCGATATTGAGACCGATAATGAGATCGAGAGGTGTCCCGCGGAGTCCCGTGTCCCGTGGTGGCCCGTGGTGTCCCAAAAAGTGAGATCGATAGTGAGATCGATAGTGGGATCGACAAGTGTCCCGTGGTGTCCCGTGGTGTCCCGTGGTGTCCCGTGGTGTTTCGTGGTGTCCCGTTGAGTGAGATCGATAGTGAGATCGATTGAGTCTGATGTTGGTTCCCCCCCCACTCCCACAACCTCCTTATCACCCGAAGGGTGGTCGTATGGGTATGTGTATGATGCGTGTGCGGCCGTATCGGGACGTGTGTCTCGTGTGGGTGCCGAGAATGTTGTGCACACGTTTTGAGTGTATGATGCAGTGAACACGCCAGGCGTGCACTAGCGTTGTATGGTGTGGTGTGTGTGAATGTGTGTGTTGTGTTGTCTTATATGTTGTGTGTTGTGTGTTGTGTGTTGTGTGTTGTTTGTGGTGTGGTGTGTGGTGTGTGGTGTGTGGTGTGTGGTGTTTGGTGTGTGATGTGTGATGTGTGTGTGTGCGAGTGTGTGCGTGCGTGCGGCTGTGGGTGGAGGGAGAACGGAAGAGGAGGAGAGGGAGTAGGGAGGAGGGAGGTGTGAGGAAGACGCGGGTGCGACGCGGGTGGGAAGAAAACCAGAGCCCCACGAAACATGTGGTGAAGAAAACCAGAAACCCACGAAACATGTGGGGAAACAAGGACCCCACTAAACATGTGGGGAACAATGATGCAGTGAACACGCCAGGCGTGCACTGGCGTTGTATGGTGTGTATGCGAGTGTGTGCATGCGACGGGCTGTATAGACACGCGTGTCTCATGTACATGCCGTGCATGTGTTGCGCGTGGGTGAGGGAGAAAGGAGGAAGGGAGGTGAGTGAGCCGCGGGTGCGACGCGGCAAAGAAGAAATCCACAACCCCACGGAACATGTGGGGAATGATGCAGAATAATGATGGAGAGCCCACACATGGTCCCACACTTGTCGCAACGTGCTTGCTGTGTTGATTTTGTTTGATAAGGATACGTGGAGAGGGTCGATCAAGTTCTGGGCCGGCGACCACGGGGAGAGGCGGGGGGGACGGACTGGGAAAAAGAGGGGAAGGAGCGGAAGGAGAGAGCGGAAGGAGAAGAAGGGGAAAGAGGGGTGGGGAGAAGGGGGGAGGAGGGAGCGCGGAGGGATGGTTTGGCTTGGCTTGGGTTGGCCCCTAAGGCGGCCCAAAGAAAAAACTGGCCACCCTCGTGCGCACCCTCCTGAAAGCCGGGGGGTCCTCGAAGGCGGCCGATGCTCGCAAGATCACTCACGGGAAGGAGGAGGAGATGGAGGAGGAGCAAGAGGAGGAGGACGACGAGGAGGACGACGAGGAGGAGGAGGAGATGAAGGGAGCAGGAAGAGGAGGAAGAGGAGGAGATAAAGGGAGGAGGAGGAGGAGGAGGAGGAGGAGGAGGAGGAGGAAGAGGAGGGAGGGAGGGAGGAGGAGGAAAAGGAAGAGGAGGAGGAGGAGGAGGAAAAGGAGGAGCAGGAGGGAAGGGAGGAGATGGAGGAGGAGGGGAAGGAGGAGGAAGAGGAGGAGGAGAACAGGAGGAAAAAGGAAAGGAAGAGGAGGAGGAGGAGGAGGAGGAGGAGGACGAGTCCTGCACCGCCCAGAGTGGCAAACACATCCTCCACGCAGCTGGAGGAAGTGTTCGCCTTCCTCCTTCAGGAAGGCCATCACGTCCGCCGACGCAATTGGCGGGGGGAGGAAAGAGGAGAAAAGAGGACCACACCACCTGCCCATCCCGAGTGCGGGGTGGTCGCGGCGCCTCCATGGCGGGCAAGGGGGCGTGCGGAGACGGGCGGAGGCAGCTGATCGGAAGCTTCAACGGCGGCGACGCGCCCCGCCTCGGGGTAATGATCGTAAGGCGCGGGACAAGCGGGAGGAGGACGGGCAGGCGAGGGGGAGGAAGGGGGAGGAAGAGGGAGGGAAAAGGAGCAGGGGATGATGATAGTCATAATGATGTTGGTGGTGGTGATGATGGTGATGGTGATGATGATGACGATGCTGGTGATGGTGATGATGATGTTGTTGATTGTGATGATGATGATGACGATGATGATGATGATGATGATGATCACGGTGACCGTGATGACGATGTTGATGGTGACGGCCATGACGAGTGTGGTGGTGATCATGATGGTGATAATAATGATGACACGGATGATGACGATGATAATGATGATGGTGATGTTGATGATGGTGGTGATGAAGCTGTAGTGATGGTGATTATGATGATGAAGGTGAGGGGGATGGTGGAGGTGATAACGAGTACGCGTTGTGATCTGCATGAAGAACTGTTAAAATCGTGTCCAAACCTCTAAGCCGAAAGCGACGGAACATGTAAATGCAGCTACGCCTTGCCTATACCTATCCATCACATAAAAACACCAACACGCCCCCTCGGCACTCTGCAGCGCGTGGAAGTCGCGCCGAAGTGTTTGCATCCACCACGGTAAAATCCAGCCGCCTGCACGCCAGCACGCATAGCGAATCAAAAACTCTCTGCTTCCGACATCTTTCCGCCGTCGAAGAAACTCTGCCTGGCTCGACTGCGTGCCGTAACCGCTCAAGCCTTATCAGTCGGACCTCTTCGGGTTCTTTGCGTCACCCAAGTTGAGATCCCTGTCCAAGCTCCCTCGCAGCCCACTGGCGTCAGGACGAACATTGGCTGCGTTTTCGTCCTGGCGTGCACTGTCACCGATTTCGCGCGCACTGTCCTCGTCCGCGCTGGCGTCTTCTTGCTTTGCTTGTGTCTCGCGGACCCCCTGACTGCCCCAAAGGAACTTCCACCTCCGCGAACCCGGTCGATCATGGTCTTGATCTTGAGGCCAGCCCAGCATCCGAATGCGAGGCACAACACGGACACCAGTAGCATCGCCATCATCACCACACGTGGGGCGACGAAAGACGGGATGGCAGGCCCCCGGTACTTCTGCACCTCCATCACGTTGTCGTCGAGCGCGGCAACTTGGCACTCTCCGTTCGTTTCGCTGAGCATCATCGCTGCCACCAATAACGCTTTCGGATCCTTTCCGCTCGAAGCTCACTGGCCGCTTCCGCTGCTGAACGCCCCCCTCTTGCCCGTCTCGACCTCGTCGCCGCCGTCGACGCCCATGCCGAACCTTGCTCGCCGCTCTGGGAACTTCTCTGGCTGCCATGCTGTTGTGCATCCGTCCACCACGTTGGTCGCAGTCGGCCCCTCATGCACCTTCACGCGCTCGTCCTCCGACTTCATCTGGAGCCACGGCAGCTTCGTCTCGGTGCGTTTCAGAGAACCACAGCCCGCGCGTCGAATGTCCCCTCAAGCCGCTGTCGAATCCAGCAACAACTGGATCTCCACTGGAAACCCGAAACTCCAGCAACTTCTGCACGTGGATGGCTTCCGCGACGACGGTCACTGCAGCGTCGCACTCGCTCCCACCACTAGATGTCACTAGAAAGTGCTCGGCGGCGCTGGCCCTTCGTGAACCCCCTGAGGCCTGCGTTGCCAAACATGAGCGAACACCCTGGCGTGCTCTTCCTGTCATTGACGTCGCCGGCCCAGTCTGCGTCCGAATGCGCGTTCAGGAACTCGGCGTCGTCGCTCTTGTTCACTGGGATACTATAGTCTGCCGTGCCTCTGATGCACCTTGCGAGCCTTCGGAGCTTCTGCATGTCTGGGCCCCTCGGCCCGCTCAATGACTTGCTCAACTCGTACACCAGGAAGGAGAGTGTCAGGCCTGCGTTTCAAAGGGTGCCTGACATGCCCACGCACTTGTTGCAGGACCTTTTGTCAGTCGGCCTCGCGAGCGGAAACTCAAGGTCCGCCGTCCGTCTCGACTGGACCATCGGCGTCGGCGCCCCCTTGCAGCTCGCCAAGCCAAACTCCTCCAGCACGTCGTCGATGTACTTTGTCGCGGGGCGAAATAGACCACATCCTTGCTGACTCTCGTCCTCGTTGCCCTCACCGATCCGACCTTCACGATGCTCGCCTCTTCCAACTGAAGTACTGGTGCTAAGTTGTCCTTCGGCCAGTTCATCTCTGGGCCACTTCTTGGCGCGCAGATATCATCCTGATGCACCTCGAACACATGCGTAGTCCCAGTCCGTCTGATTATGCTCGGCTGCTCGGGCACTGTTCGATCCCTGGGCCCTTCGCCTGGCCCACCACGCACGCGTTGAATTTCTCTGCGGCCTTGCGCCTGCACAGCGCTGCTCTTTCATCTTCCACCACGGCCTCTCGATATTGCCACCTCTCGCGAAATGGCGCTTTGCCCATGCTGCTTGCGGGACCACGCGCACCTCCTCGCCCTCCTCGGCGTGGAAGCATGCGTTCTGAGCGTCCAACGCCATCGCGCAGTAGCCGAGCTGGACCGCGCGCTGATCTACGAGCCTGCCAGCGCTGCTGATGACCCTAGCCGCGAACAGCTCGGGTTCTTACCCCTCGTCAGGCCCCCATCGGCACGTTCTACCACCTGGTCGACAGGATGCGCGCGCCGTCAGGGATGCAAGCCACAGGCTCGAAGATCTCGAACTCCTCCATCGCGCGTATCTCCGTTTTCATCCCCCTTCAGGATGGCCTTCGCCACTTCGGGGTCCGCACCCTGATACTCGTTGCCTGGGTCGTGGTAGGTCACTCCCAGGGCCTGCCCGGGGTCGACCTTGAGGATCGCCTGCTGATACGCAACCCGCTTGACGGAGGATGCGCACGCAGCTGAAATAAAATTGGTCTCGTCGGACTTCGTCGGGACTGCCATCACCGCGGGGTTCTGCGAGATCGCGTCCACCAGCGTCGGCGCGGTCGCCCAGGCTTGATCCACAGGTCGGCGTCGTCTCTTCGGGCCCTGCAGTAGCTTCTCGGATTCCTCGGGCCAAAGGCTCGCGCGGCGTGGCCCTGTGCTTTGCCCATCACGCACCACGCGCGCCACGGCTGGCAGGGAAGGTGCGTGATCTCGCGTCGCTCACGCTCTTCTGGCCTCGGCTCCGTCGGAGCTCCGGGGGCGATAACTTCGCGTTGGCCCCCAGCTCTGGCAAGCTCCCTCGCGCGCTCCTAGAGCCATCTCGCCCCTCACCCCCAACTCCAGTCTCGCCTTGGTCGTCGGCGCCGCTGCCACTTGCCACTCGGTTACCCGATCGGGGCCATGAGCTCCTTCACTCTTTCCCTCGCGTCATCGGCGCCGCTGCCACTGGACAGACCTCCACGCCCGACTGGCTCTCCATGCTGTCGGACATCCAGCCACTGTTCACCTAGCTGCCGGGCCCCCCGTCGAGTCGGGCGCTTTCTGTCGCCTCTGTGCCCGGAGCCCGTGGAGCCCTGCGACTGCCACTGGCTGTGGAGCCGCTGCCGCCGAGCTCGAGCTCGCCGACCCCGAAGTCGGCTGTGCCACGATGTTTGAGGGGGCGACGTGCCTCTCTTGATTCGCAACCCAAGCGCGCGTCCATGCATGTCCACTGGCACCTTCACCCTGCCGCGGTCGGCGGCGGCTTCGAGCCGCAGGTTGCCCTTCTTAAAGTACTCGTTGATGCCGTTTCTCGCGAGGTTGCCAATGCTGAGCAGGGCGCGCTTCACGTGGCTCTGTGCGAAGGAGGTCTTCGCAGTGATGATGGAATTGCTGCTCACGTCCAGCACCGCGCACTCGACTAGGGTCTCGAGACCCGAGGCGATCTTGCCGCCGTTCGCTCCTCACAGCCGAACGCCCCTGGGTCCAAGGTCAACTCCGTTCTCCGTGACGTCCCGCGGGCACGCGCGCTGCTCGCACACACTGAGGAGAGGGGGGAACTCGCGTCTAGCTTCATCCAGATCCTCTCGCCGCACGTTTAACACCCACTTGTCATTGCTGTCATCCTCGTCGTCGCGGCCTGGGTCCTCGCAGCTCTTAACCACTGGACCCTTATGGTCGCCATCAACGATCGGCTCGCAATGCTGCGAGTCGTCGCGGTCGTCGGTCTCCCACGGGCACTCATCGGGATACTCGTGCTAGCCCACTGCGTCGCTGTAGTCGTGGACACCCTCGCGCAACTGGCACTCGAAACCGTTCTAGCCTTCCTCGTAGGCGCCGCCTCGATCGTCGCCGACGCTGGTTTGTCCTCGACTGATCGTACCTGTTTCGCTGGCTGGTCGCCTCTGAGCCTCGACCTCCACCCGGCCCACTCGTGCCCATTTTGCCGCGTCGCGCCCATTGCTTTTCGACTTCGCCAGCTTGCAATATTGCGCTCGGTGCCCAGGCCGACCACAAACGAATAAACACTTTCCTATTTCCTCGCCTTGTCCTGCCCATGCTGAACCTACTTATATTGGTATCGGGCCACTCATGTCGTTCTGGCTGCACACGGTCTTTCCGTTCTTGTTGAATGTCCTGCCGAACTGCAAATATTCCTCGTAGCCCTGGTTGGCGTTTTGCCTGTTCCGTGCACTGGTCCAATAGCGAGCCTCACCATCGCACTGATTGGCCCTGGAGCATGCGACGCCAGCACTGCTATCTTCGTGGGGTCGGTCGCCGCCCTTGTGCTCTCAATCTCGTAGTCCCTGACGCGCGTCTCCCACTCCATGAGCTCTGCCGAGAATTTTTGCCTTGTCACCTTCTGATCCCAGCCTGGCTGCGAGATCCCCATCAGCAGTGCAGTGTGTCTGCCTCCGACATATCGTTGGTGCTCGGCTTTAATCTTCCGCCACGCGGAGATGCCGCCATGCTCCCCGGCGCCTCGCACAAGTGCCCACGCTTTACCTCGAGCTGCATTGACTGGCAGGCAGTAGAACTGCTTGGCAAGTCATCTCTGATTTTCATTCATCGCCGCAATCCCGATGCCCCCTGCGCCTAGCGACGCCATGTCAAGGGCTTCTTCTAGCCGCGCCATTCCCCAAACACTCTCAAATATCCAGGACAAACCATGCCAGTTCCCGCCCTTGTCTGAGAAGATCGGGCATGCGTTCAGCACTCGCGGGTCCACGTGCTGCTTCTGCCCGCCGTCGCCTGCGAAACCTTTTCCTCTTGCTTTTCCTGCGGCCTCTGCCCGTGGCCGCGCATGCCTCTCGGCGCCCAGCTGCTGGCGCATATCCTGGAATGCCCGGGCCAGCTGCTCGACGGTAGCCATCACTTCCGTGAACCGTTGTCTAGCTCCGCACTGCAATGTTGTGGATTATGTTGCAAAGGATAAGATCGCGTTCAAGCCTCTCTCTCTCTAAGCCCAAGGCCACGGGGCATGTTAATACACCTACGCATGTTCAAAACCTCTCCATTTGATAGAAAACACCAACAGTCTGATGATAATGGTGATGATGATGCTGATGATGATGCTGATGGTGATGACGAAAATGATGATGATGATGATGATGATGATGATGATGATGATGATGATGATGATGATGATGATGATGATGATGATGATGATGATGATGATGGTGATGATGATGATGATGATGATGATGATGATGATGATGATGATGATGAGCTTCCATTATACGTGCCAAGGGCTGTTTCTGATGCAGGGGGCAAGGGCACGGGCCCCGGCGACCGACGGACATGCGAGAGACATCCTGCAGCGGCCAAACAAATCTATATTACACGAAGAGCAAGGCGAGAGCGGGAGGGAGAGGCGGGAAGCTTGAGCCGCAGTGATTGCGGCACTCGACATTCCAAAGATCAAAACACTCAGCATGGAGTCATATGATCAGCTTCCATTCTATGTGCCAGGGGAGGGGGCAAGGGCGCGGGTTCCGACGACCGACGGGCATGCGAGAGACATCTGGCAGAGGCCAAACAAATCCAGTTTAAATGTGCCAGGCACACTTGCACACCCTGGCAGCCAGGCCGCAGGATACATTTACACGCGGTAGCGTTCACTAGGCGAAGCGACCGACACGAACGCCCCATGCATTTTCAGCCGCCGAGACCATCCAGTCGGAACCCCAACGGACGAAATCCCGGGGAAATCTATGAAAAGAACACTTCCACTGCACCCCGCGCGGGTCCGAAGAATTGCTATAAAGCGTGAAACCGACGAGGGCCCGAACGCCTATGGAGAGAGCCAGCGCAGGCGGGTCGAACGTCCAGTGGAGGCGACGAGACAGCCCAAGACCAAATCTTCGTAGGCCGAGGATGCACCTTGCCATAATGGCACAGACTTACATCCACCGCCTGCGTAGCATTGGACACTGCATACCTGAAAGAAGCCAGGCGTAGCATAGGTGACGCGGCACAGGCCCCAGCAAGCACAGAAACCCTTAAGCGCTAGCACTCGATCACCAAGGGGGACAAGGCGCCACAGGGGGCCCGAGAGCGGGCGGAGGGGGCCTCAGGGCCCGGGGCACGGGGGGCCCAGACGCCCAAGACAACCGATCCGCGAAGCCACCCCAAGATCCTCTGGCGCAACGCGGGTCGACGCAGAGGGCGGCGAAACCCAGCGCGCGCGTGCGCATCACGATAAAGCGAGTAGACCTCCCGAGCCCCAAAAACACACGGCGAGATCTGACTGAGGCGGCCTTCGCTGCAATTTCCAATCGACGCGTCAGACATAGGCCCACCTGCCTGTCAACACGGGCCTCGCCCGCCCACGCAACGTCGAAGGAGGCTGCCACGGGATCTGCAGGGAGAACGCGCCGTCGTGACTGACCGCCTCGAAGAGAGGCACGAAGTGTCGGTCCACCTGAAGTCCGAAAGACAGCACCGCCTCTCCCAGCATGTTCATACGTTGCTGCAGTCCGTGATCCACCTTCCACGATCCTTGACCTCTGCCAAGGTCCTGCGCATCCCGAGCAGGTCGTCGCTCGCCGCGCTGTGGTGGAGGACGTGCAGCGACGGCTGGGCGGCCAGCCTGAGGGCCTCGGCGGCGACGTTGAAAGCGCCACGCACCTCTGTCACCTGGAAGCCCCACAAGGGCGAGGCGCCAGGGCGAGCCGCCTTCAGCGTCGCCCACAGCGGCCACCAAGCCGCCTGGTCCAGCGCGACGCTCTCGTCGGAAATCCCCGCCTTGCCTGGCCTGCCGCCCTCCCCAAGGTTGAGCACCAGACCCCACTCGGCGTGCTCCCCGCCAGCTAGAGGGTCGGGCGGCACCAGCGAGCGCCCGCGCGGGTGGAAGGCCCCCGAGGGCCGCAGGTAGCCGGCGAAGGACAGGATCACGAACATCGCGAACGGGATCCGGCGCCTCGCGAGCATCACGCCCACGACCGCCAACCCTGCAGGCCGAGGGATCGGAAGGCGCATGCAGGGCGGCTCCAGCTTCTCCCAGTCGCCCAGCACAGGCCCTCGGTAGAGCAGCGCGGGCGGCACCCAGCGCAGGCAGCAAATGCCGCGCCGCAGCCAGCACCACGGCCCGCGGCCGCATCGCAGCCCTCTGAGGCCAGGTGCGCCAAGAAGGCCGCCAGGATCACGTCGAGCTCCTGGGCCGAAGACCAGCGCGGCCCCATCCACAGGCATCAGTTCACAAGGCGCTGCTCGCGGGCGGCGCAGTGCATGGCGGTCGCGCCGGCGAGCGCCGCCGTCTCGAGGAAGCCGAGGCCACCGCCCCTCAGCTGCGACGCGGAGGTCTGGGGGGCCTGCCTCTGGCGCGCCAGTGTCATTGCACGCCGGGGCCGCGCTCGACGCGCGACCACCTGGCGCTCCGCCCAGGGTCGAGCCAGCGTTCTGCCACTCGGTCGGGCCCCGTGAAGAAGCCGCTCCGCAACGGGGTATCGGATGGGCTGAACTCCGATGGGGCCCACATCACATGCGCGCGGCAGCCCGAGGCCAACAGCAAAGACGCGAACCCCCTAAAGGGGCGCGCAAGGCACGGGGCCCCCCCGCGCCCCTTGCCCACGCCGAGAGCAAGAGCCAACTTGTCGACGAACAAGACCAGACGGTGACCCAGGAAAGGCGCAGAGCGGAGGAGATGACGCAGCGCGAACTCCAAGGCACCCCCTTCCGACTCCAAGATATTCTTAGTCTTGAACACGCGACTCGAGCGCACGACCTTCCACTGGGGGCCCTCCAGCAACTGTTTGGGGATCTCGGCGAAGGAGGAGAGGTCGCGCGCGACGGACAGGGAGCTCTCGAGAAGGGGGGGCAACTTCAGCACTGAGAATTCCCCGCCGGCCTTCGCTATCCCCAAGAGATTCTTGCCCACGCCCAAGAGGGCGCCCTCCGGCACTAAGGCGACCCGCATCAAGTCCAAGACGATCGCCTCCTAGCGCGCGTTGACGGGCAGCGATGGCATCACCATATTTATACCTCGTCTTCTCAGCAAGGCGCCCGGCGTCGGCGACCACGCGCGAGGGCAGCTTACGGCGGCAGACCCCGATTCCATGACCCGTCGAGCCCGAAGCGGCGACGTCAGAAGCCCAGAGGAGGCGCCACGAGGAGGCCCACAGCGGCAACGACGACTGAACCCAGCGGATCTCCTTGAGGACCTCGCCCCACAACTTCACGGGCTCAGCGGATCGCGATCTCGCGATAGCAAAAAGTGGCAGATAGCATCGACAGGGCCTCGCGCCTGCACAACATAGCCCAGGCGATGTGGCCGATCAAAATGGACATAGCACGAGGGGAAATCTGACCGCGGCGAATCACAGAGCGGACACCCAATCTGAAACGAGCGATGCGAGGACAAGGGACTCTCATGCTTCCATTTTCCACTATCGAACACAAGACCCGCAAAGGTCATAGAAGCGCGGGCCTCCTGAACCTCGCGCACAGGCAATCGATGTAAGGCGACAGCCGCCTGCATGCGCCGCAGTTTCGCGTTCGCGAGCCCCTTCGAGCCAGCGACGACACAGGAGTTGCCCACATGGGCGGCCACCGCCCAGGACGACGGGGGCAGCAGCGCAAAGGACGGGGCCCCGTCTACGATGAAGCGATCGGCCTCTGCGCCAGCGTCCCTCGCGATGACGTTGACCAGAGCATCCCGACAAAAATGGGGCGCCCAGTCCCAGCCCATCGGCATCACCAAACTTTCGGGGACCAGATCCACGTTGAGCACAACCCCGTCGCGGCGCAGTACCCGATTCGCGATGATGCACGGGGGCGTAGAGCACTGAACTAACCCCGATGGAAGCCTCATACGATCAAACGCACACTGAATACCTGCCGACGCAGCATAGCCGACGGCGTCGGGAGCGACCCACCCCAGACCAGGCAGCACTCAACGGCAACTTCGCGCAGGCTGGTTCTGAGAAGGACAAAATGGCAACGCGGGTGTTGAACACCATTCTGAGGCCCCCATCCGTCTGGGTCACGAAGAACACCCCGACCGCAGGCTGCCCCCGACCTCGACGGACATGGAACCGCATCATGCCCGCCCCACCAAGTCGTCAAAGAAAGTCGGCGCAGCGGTCGGGACAGCTCAAGAGAAAAAAAGATCGACGTAGGGCTTGAGAAGTCCAAACTGTCGGCGCCCAGCGACGGCGGTCGGCCCGGGGGCTAGCAATCTCGCCCTCCGTGACCCCAGCCTATCAAAGGCGGCCCCGCTGCAGATGGGCTCCAGTGGCGTCGGCATCGCACCCGCAGCAGGCCAGGACACACCGTCCTCGGCGCATGGTCGAACTGTGGCATCATCTCCCAAAGACCCAGGTGCATTACGGAGCAGCTCTGCGAGGGCGGCATCCGAGGCGGCGCTGCTAACTTGAAGGTCGGAAGGCCGATCGGCCTTCCTGAAAATATCGGCAACGCGACCAAGGGCGCGCCCCTGATATAGGTTGCATGCGCCAACTGGCGCCGCCACCTCACGAGCAAATCGGACCTGGCCGTTCATCGCCGCGGGAGCCCGCGCACCCATTGGCCCGGGCCCGCCAGGCAAGACCACGATCACAACGCTGTCGACCCCGCCGAGACCGAAGAGGATCACGCCTGTCGTCAACCGCAAGCCGAGGAAGAGGAAAAAGGTTGCGTCGCCGATCACCAGGGGCAGCCGACATCGCGAAGCTGCGCAGCTCGGGGCCCAAGCGCACCTCAGCGGGCTCAAGGAAGAACGGGCCGCCGCTGAGGCGAGGGAGGCCGATCGCTATTGGCGCAACGCCCGCTCCTCGCGGGCCTTCCTGCGCTCCTCGGCGACCGCAGCCTCCCCCTTCCACTCATCCGCCATCCGCGTGCTCAGCAGCGGGCACGCGCACACGTTCCCGAGGCTCTCCTGGGCGCCCAAGAACAGGTTGTTCTCGACGCGGTCGTCCAGCACGTGGGACTTGCACTTGTCCTTTTTGTCGCTGCCATTCGGTTCGAAGGCCGTCTCGACCACCTTCTCCTCCAGCAGCTGGAGGCGCCTTGCCGTCATCTTCAGGTGCGCCCGCTCACCGACGTTCACCTGGTCGTAGCACAACGCGAGCACCAGGATCCTACAGAGCAAGGCGGGCTCCCTGGTGATCGGACCGTCCTCCGACATCTTCCACTCAGTCATCCACTTAAGTGTGCCCGGCTGCTGGAAACGAGGCGCGGGACTGGATGCGAGCGCAGACCCAGGCCGCCGTCCGAGGGCCTAGCACAGGCCAGTCGGTCCACGCCGTCGAGGTGTGCAGCATGGTGCGGTCGCCCCGCACGTCGTAGCTCACGGTGTTCACGCGCAGGTCAGCGACCCCACCAGCGGCAGCAGCCACACCGGCAGCAGCGCCAGTTCCAGGGCCGACGCCTGCGGCGCCCACCGCGGCCCGCAGCAGCGGGAGGGCCGCAGGAGCGCCAGCCGCGGCCAAGGCAGGCACCCCTCCAGGCGGAGGGCCCAAGGCGGCGGGCGGCGCCGCGGCAGCAGGAGCGGCCACCAAGCCTGGAAGAGCGACCCCACCAGGCGCGGCCGCGTGCGGCAGCAGGCCAGCGGCGGGCGCGGGGGCGGCGGGCAGCGCTGAGGGCCCAGTAGCAGGCGCCGCCGACACCGCAGGGGCCCCAGGATCGGCCAGCGCGTGCGGCCCAGGGGCGAGACCTCCAGCGCTTCCAGCAACCAGGGGGGGGCTCGCGGGGCCAAGCGGCACGGCGAGGCCAAGCGCTGCGGCCCCCTCGCGAATGCCGTCCCACACCTCCTGAGCTGTCGGCACGGAGTGGAAATCGTAGACCCGAAGGCCGCCAGGGCGGTCGCCCTGGCCCTGCAGAAACATCACCCCAGCGATAGCTGCATCAGGCATCGCGCTCTCGAGGTAGCGGTCCCCGTCGGGTGTCAGCACGAAGTGATTGCCAGCACCATCTGCCAGCAGCGAGACCCGCTCATGCCAGATCTGGGCTCCGCCAACCCGATATCGCACCAACGACACGGTCAGCGCATGCGGCATGGCTACCTGCTGTCGGCGAAGCTGTCGCGGATCGCCCTGGCCTGCACCCGCGCGGTCTCCTCGAAACCCGGCTCGGGCCCCACAGCCTGGCCCACAACTGCGCCGCGATGGGCACGAACCCCAAGACGGCGCCGAGCGCAACACCCGCGAGGAGGCCCGCGACCGAGCAGGCGCCCACGAGCCCGAAGCAGGAGGGCTCGGGCACCTGGCCGCCTGCGCCCGCGCAGACGCACGCGGCCAGCTGCGGCGCGCAGGCCCCGCGGCTGGGCGCCGCCGCGCGTGCCACCACGGAGGCCCCGAGGGCCTGGGCGCCGTATCGTAGGGTGCCGGAGAGGTAGGGGCCCAGATCCTGCGTGGAGCCGCACAAGTGGAGCTTGAACCGCAGCGGCTGCGGCACTCGACATTCCAAAGGTCAGCACACGCAGCATGCAGCTATGTGGCGATGATGATGATGATGATGATGATGATAATGATGATAATGATGATAATGATGATGATGATGATCCACGCATCTAAGAAGGTCTGGAGCTCCCCGCTCGATACAGCCTCCCGAAGCCATGGCCTTTCCCTATGGCGCTGCGGACGCAAGGCCTGACCCGTGCCCAAGGCACACTCGCAGACTCGCCTGAAAGCCTAGAGGCCGCCGACCACCCCAGCCAAAGGCAGGCGGTCAGCAAACATCCGAGCCCTCACGGCGACTCAGCACGCAGACAGCTCGGCGCGCCACACCAGAGCAAAGTCCCCTAGGCACCAGGCCACAGACGGGAACGAATTGCTCTGAGGTGACCTTCGGAGGCGATCCTGACGGTCGGCCACAGCCTACCACCACGGTTCGGCCTCCGCCTGGCGCGGCACAGAGCACAGATCGGGCTGGAGCGCAGCAAGCTGCGCTGGCTGTCGCGCCCAAGGGGCGCCAGCTGCTACATTAAACGGAGGCGCCGAAGGCGCCGAGCGTCAGACGCTGCCCAAGAGGGGCGGGAGGGAGTGAACCCTGGCGTGTGCCGAGCCCCACGGGGCACAGCCTACGCCACGGGGTCCCTCCCCCCCCAGAGGCAGCGGCTCGGCGCAGGCATTCGTGATCCTTGGGCCCGCCTGCGCCCGAGCTGATCGATCGGAGGCAACCATGGCGGTGTGCGAACCTACCACCACGGTCCAGCCTCCGACTGGCTGCACAAGCAGAGGGCCTTGCAGAGGCAGCCCGAACAGCCGTGTGCAAACCACACGTCTGTTCGCGTGATGACAGACAGAGCGAGGCGGCAAGCGTGGCAAGAAAGAGCCTAGCCACCATCGACGCGCCTGCGCATGCGCCGCAGCGGCTCAGGATCGCCGATGCCGCCCGCCCCAGCGGGCTGCAGGCCGCGCTTCAGCCTGCTGAGCACCGCCTTCTGCCTATCGTTCTTGGGGGCCTTCGGGCATTCCGCTGCCAAGCCCGCCAGCCTGCGGCTCTGCGTCCAGTAGCCGCACTTCACGCAGAAGAGGTGGCTACCAGCCCGCCACAGGTCGTGGGAGCCGTGGGCGTCCAATCCCCACCAAGGCGGGAGCTGCGGCGGCGGCAGCGGCGGGGTCCCGCCACCGGCCCCAGAAGGACCCCCCGACGTCGGTGGGCTACCCCGCTGGCCGCCGCCAGGCGCGCCGCTGCCGACTCGCCCTGCACTCGCCTCGTCTCCTTCCTCCTGTGCTGGTGCCTCGCTGGCCTGACTGTGGGACAGCAGCGCCGCGCCCGCCGTGATGAGCGCCGCGGCTGCAGCGACCGATCCGCCACTGCTCTCGGCCCCTGAGGCCCAGGAGCCCGCGAGCGCGTCGCCCCTGCCCGCGCACCGCTGGCAGGCCCAGACCGTATCGCCGTCGACGTCCAGCCACGTCCCGTGCCGCCCGCACGTGCGCTGCGGGCAGTCGGGGAAACTGCAGTGAGCTCGCCATCGCATCTTGCAGCCGCGCCAATCGCACCGAACTGCTCCCAAGCCTGGACCCTCGTGCCCGTCCGCTGCCGTGAGCTCGGCGTCGCCTTCCTGCATCGCCGAACCCAGCCAGCAGAAGACCTTCTTGACGAGGCGATCCTGCCTGCGGCTCATATCTCGCACGTCGTCGTCGCTGGGATGCATCTGCGCGCCCTGCACGGCGCGGGCATCGGCGCTGTGATTGCCCCGACGCTGCCAGGCCGTGACGCGCTCCGCCTGCACGTCCGCCAGCGTGGCGTGAGCTTTCACCTTGTGGATGGTGACGCTGCCGACCCCCACGTCGTCGAGGGCCGCCCAGAACCGCACCCAAAGCTCGCGGTAAGGCCGCTGCCACTGCAGGCACCACGCCCTGCCCGCCGAAGCCGTCCACGAGCAGCTTGCAGTCAGTGAAGATCCGCACAGGTGGTAGGCAGCTCTGGATGCCCTCGATGGCCGCCACCAGCTCCGCTGCCCCTGATTCTTGGGGGTACGGCCAGGGGAGCGGGCCGAAGAGGCTGACTGCCTCGCTGTCGGGTCCCATGACGACGACCGCCCAGCCGCCGCGCGCCGAGACGAGGCTGGGGTCCAGAACGCTCCCGTCCGTGAAGAGGTCGCCCGAGAGCGGATGCCCCACCAAGTCGGCATGACCCTCCTTCCGCGCCTCTCTGGCGTCGGTGGGCGGTGGCAGGGTCCTTCTGTGCTCGGGTGCAAGAGCGCGGGACCAGAGCGGGTCCTCGTCTCCCTCGATGCTGGCCATACCGACGATGGTGCGAAAGGGGATGTCGCCAGGGGGGCACCGCTCGCCCGCCTCCTCGTTGGAGATCCACTCGCCGCGGCTGACCTCGGTGGCTGGGCACTGCCACGCCAGGTGCCGCACTGTGCCGTGCGCAGGGCATCCCCTGGGGCACCAAGGAGAGGAGGCCAATGGGCGTTCCTCAAAGAACCGCCGCGCCACGGGCCAGAGACATCCGACCAGCGCGTTCTTGGCCGAGCTGATCTGCTTGGCCTTCTGCTTACTCATGCGCTTGCGGGCCAGTGTGCGCCTGATACTGGACAGGGCGCCTCCATCGCGCAGGTGCTCCAGTCCTGGGTGCTTGCTCGCTGCCCGCCACAGCGCCCTCTCGTGGCCATCGGCGATGTGCTTGGCGAGCGTGGAGGCCCCCAGGGTCCGTAGGTCCAGCGGCTGCTGCTTGTCGTTGGTGAGCAGCCCTGGCAGTGTGGCGGTCCAACCCAGGCGGTGGCAGGCTAACACGCACGCAGCAGCTGGCCCGCGTCCAGCCAACGCCTCAGGCCCGCCTCTGGCCAGCAGAGCCCTAGCCCCTGCGAAAGCGCTGCCCAGGGCCCTCAGGTCCCTACTGTCCGAGTTGAACTGCACCGCCTTGGCCCATGCGACAATGGGCAGCGCCACGTGGTCGTACAGCGGGTCGCAGTGCAGACGCTTGCTGAGGAGGAAACTGAGGCTGAGGCTCTTGCCTGGGCCGTGCCCATGGTGGACGGCGTTGACCTGGCTCCTCCACTTGTTAAGCTGCGACGTCGGCCAACCCACCACACTCAGCCCATAGCGAGTAGCAGGCCGCAGACCAGTGTTCGCCACTCTAGCTGCTGCTGGGGTCTCCTGCGAGCGGATGGCGTGCAACCTCTGCAACTGGGATGCCGCCTTCGTATGCCGCTTCTCGAGGACCACGAACGCTTGGCCGTCGAGGCAGTAGTCGACCCCCAGGTTCTTGACCGAGTCGGCGATGGGAAAGGCGATGCCTCCCATTAGCTTGGCGACCAGTGATGCCAGCTCTGGCGAGCTGGCCAGCAGCTCGCTCTTTGCTGCTGAGACCTTGCAGCCTAGGGCCTCCAACTGTGAGATGACCGCCTTCGTCGCCTGGGCCGCGTAGGCTGCGACCTGTGCCATCGGTCCGTGGCAGCCGACGCAGCAGTCGTCGAACATGATGGCAAGGGTGACTCTGGGCTCGAGCGCCCGCCACAGCCGCGCATGCTCGTCCGCGAGCACCAGCAGGCCGCACTTGAGGAGCCGACCCGCATGCGAGCACCCCGCGATGAGTCCCGCATCCAGCAGGTAGGGCTCGGATACGCTGCCGTCAAGCATGAAGCGGCGCTCCCCCGCGCACAGGGTGAGGGCCATACCCAGCAGGCCCCGAGGGTAGCCAGCCAGGACGCCACGGCCCTGGATGATGGCCAGGTCCACGAGCTCGTAGGCCTTCCATAGGTCGATGAGTGCCGCTGCTGCTCCTTCTCCACGTGCGTGTGCGGCTTCTGCGCGCAGGGCCTGCCACCAGACTGCCTCTTCGGCCGCACGGCCGCGCCCCCCCAGAAGGCGCCTGCGACGCCAGGGTCGATCTGCGAGTCCCAGCGCCGCGCCACGGGCTGACGGACTCGGCTCCATAGGCGCGGGAGCCAGCCCAGCAGCCCAATGGGCCGAAACCCGCCCTGGGGCATCGGGAGCATGACCACGAGCGAGTCCGTGATGACGTCTGGCCAGCCGCCGATCTCCTCACACTTCATCCCGAAGTCAACGACTGCCCCCAGAAGCTCGTCGCTGAGGTCCGCGGCCTTCCGCGGGTTGAGGCGATCGCTGCCGACGCCAGTGCCGTGCCTGAAGGTCCTGGCGGCCGCGCGCAGCTCATCGACTGAGGGCCTGGGGAGGGCCTCGCCGCCAGAGCGCGAGAGTTGCGGCCGAAACCTCTCGCGGTCTCGCCTGACCCGCCAGACCTCTGTTGACCATTGCTCCGCCACAAGCTTCACTCGATCTGGGGCATGGGCTGGGGCCCCGTTGTACTCGTCGTCAGGGGCCCATGCCCTGGGCCCGCGCCGATAGGCGTGGAGCCCGCCTGCGCCTTCAGCCATGGAGTGACGAATCCACTCCTTGAAGCCCTGGCCACGAATGACGGCGAAGGCTGCTCCATCGGCCTCCGCCTCGGCCCTGGCCTCAGCTGCCCAGTCGGCCAAGGGGAGCAGGCTGGGGCACTCGGTGGCCAGGGCCACACGTGCTGCCCACTGGGCTCCGAGGGGAAGGCCCACCGTGGACGGGGGCTTGGGCGCCCTGCTGCTCGCTTGCGCTGCTCCGTCGCCGTTGCTGCTGACGTCGCCGTCGGAGCTGCAGTCGCTGCCCCCGCGCCTGCCGCCGTGGTACCGCATGAACTGCTTGACGCCCTGCAGGTAGCAGTAGTGCTCGTCGTCAGCGATGGCCCAGGCGTCGGGGTCGCTGTCCTCCAACTCGCGGACCTTGCGCGCATATTTGTTGCGCACGCCCTCGGAGGCCTGCCAACTGTCCTCGCACATGTCGACTGCCCGAGCCCAGCGGGCTGCCGCTCGCTCGCCAAACGGCCGAGCCGAGCTGACGCGAGGGGGCGGGGGTGGGATCGCGCTGATACTCTCCGCGGACGCGGTCCCCCTTCCCGCCCCCGACGCCGACGCATCGCTGACGCCCTCTCCAGTGGCCCTCGCACTGCTGGCTTCCGCTGCCGCTGCGAGGCTCGCAAAGGAGTTAACTTGGGGCTGGGGAGGGATCGCGCTGTCCCCGTCCGCAGATGCGGCTCCCATCCCTGCCCCGTCAGACTGGCCCTCTGTGACGCCGACCTGCTCACCCTCGTCGCCATTGCCACCCTCGTACTGGCTGAGGCGCTCGTAGGCGTAGTGCGTGCAGAGGTCCATCCACTCTGCCTTATCCTGCTGCGCGTCGGGGGCGTGCAGGCGCGGCAGCCAGCCGTTGGCCAGTCGCGCCAGTGTGCGCCTGACGCCTGCCTCACCCACCTCGATGGCACTCCACCCCCCGGCGTCCGCTGGGCAGGTGGTTAGCCTGCAAAGCACTGGAGGTAGGGGAGCGACGTCGCCTATGTCATTCCCCGTCTCGGTATAACCGTGGACGATGGGCGCGCCTGGGAGGGGCCTGCTGTAGTCACCCCGCTCTTCCAGCCAGCGCCTGGACTCGTGGTAGCTGTCCACCGTCCTGTGCAGCTCCTCCTCCCAGCAGTCGTGGTCGAGAAGGCCGAGCTGCTGAAGGATGCGCACCAGCTCCTGCCTGCCTGCGCCGCCGCGACGCCAGGCAGACTCGCAAACTTCCCTGGCCGTCCGCAGGCGACGCCCAAAGTTCTGGGCCAGGCCCGTCGCAATGTGCGTCGGCAGCCCTAGCATGCGAAAGATGTAGGGCACGCAATGTTCCAACCACTCGTTCTCGTCCGCGTAGTGGTCGGGGTTGCTGGGGTTGGAGACCCACCCGCGGGCACGGCGCCCGAGCATCCGCTTGTAGCGCTTGATTGCCCTGGCCTCCATCCGCTCCGCCGCCCGCTCGTCGTTGTCCAGTTGGCACTGGACGAGCCCTGCCGAAGAAACGGCATCCGAGCCTCCGCCGACGAGCTGATGGATCTGCGTGAAATAGTCGCTCAGATGCATGAGCTTCTTGCCCTTGTAGCTGGCCTTGGGCCCCTTGATGGGGCGCGCCCTGGCCTGCGTGCCGAAGCTGAAGCTCGGCGGGCCCCCGCGGCCACGGTACAAGCTGGCGTCGTCGGGCGGGATCTGGTAGATCCAGACGAGCTCGTTCTCCACTCCCTCGCATAGGGCGCGGTAGACCTCCGTCATGGCCTGCATGTCCCCCCCCCCACTCCGATAGCCTCCCGCAACTCGTCGTGGTTCCACTCCTTGGCTGGCATAGGCCCATATGGCCTGTCCTTGGGAAAGGCTGCGGGGCCCTTGACGCGGAAGGACTGGCCAAGGTCGCCCTGACAAGCCAAGTAGAGCTTGACCCCGATGTGGGGCCTGCACGGGTTGGCGTAGCCCTGCTCCGTCATATTGAGGCGCTCGCACCCGCTGACGAGGTCCAGCATATCTACACTGACGATGAACCAATCGAGCTCAGATGGCTCCTTGACGGGGGAATGCTGGCAGGTGCCCTTGCCCGAGTCGACGACGCGGCCGCCCAGCTTGCGCAGCCAGTGCCCCGCGCGGAGGTGGAACCTGTCAGGCTCGACGTTCCAGTCCCCCGCCAGGACCCAGGGCTTGCCAGTGCGCTTCAGCGTGGCTCCAACCTGCTGCAAGACGCCCTGGCTGTGCTCGCCCACGTCGTCGTTGTCCAGGTAGACCGAGCCCAGCAGGAAACCTCCAGGCACGACGCCGTTGATGTGCACGATGGTCGCGCGGCCCTCGGCCGCGTGGCAGCTGTCCTTGCTGCCGCCCGCGCCTGGCCCGCACATGCCACGCGAGGTGCGCACGGCCACGCCAGTGCCGCTGCTGACGGCGCGCTGGAGGCTTGCGCCGACCGAGCTCACCCCTGGGGTCAGCACGGCGCTCCAGCCTACCTGACGACACCACTGCTCCTGCTCCACGGCGCGGTAGCCGTTGAGGTGGTGCTCCTGGATGCACAATGCGTCGCCGAGGTGCGCCTCCGCCACCGCCTGCTGTTGTGGGTCCTGCTGTTCGCCGAGGATGGTAGTGAAAGGGCCCCATCCGCTGCCGTCGAGGCTCACGATGGCGAAGTGAGGGCGGCTACCCCCGCTTCCCCCTTCTGCGGATCCCCGCGGAGCGGAGTCCTTGGAGGGGCTTCTGGGCACGAAGCTTGCGCATGGCGGCGGCTGCGGCGGCCTTGCCTGCAGCGTCGCCTGCCTCCTCGCCGTTGCCCACCTCGCCCGACACGGCCTCTGCTGCCCCCTCCTCGGCGGCCTCTTCCTCCAGGGAGTCCAAGATGACGTCGACGTCCTTCTCGTCGATCTCCTGCTCGTCGCCGCTCCCGTCACGCTCCGCCGCGGCACCTGCTGCGGCAACGCGCTGTGCCAGACGCCGCAACTCTGCGACTTGGCCGTCCCATTGCTCAGCGAAGCCAGGTGCGAGCATGCCTGAGCACTGATTAAGAGCGGCGAGGAAAGCGGTGGCTCGCTCACCCTCGCTGAGCTGGGCGCCTGGGGACGCTGGAGCAGCCGTCCCTCGCGGCCCTTCCTCCCGCTGCTGTGCTTCACGCTCGCGGAGCTGTTGCGCCAGGAGGTTGTCGATGAGCGCCTGGAGCTCCTTCTCGCCGGCCTGACTCTGCGCATGTTTGCCCTCCAGCTCGAGCTTGTGGGCCTGTAGTTCAGCGAGCTGCTTGTCCGCCGCCGAGATCCTGCTCGCCAAGGCCGCCGTGGTGGCCTCCTGGTTCTTCTGCTTGCGCTCCAACTCACTGAGCTGGACTGATGTGGGCTTGGTTGCTGCCAGCTCGTTTTCCAACTGCTGCGCCTCCTGCCGTTTGGATTCGAGAATGGCCTCCGCGCCGTCCACGCCCTCGATCTTCTTGATCTCACTTCGTAGCTTGCCCAATCGGCGGACACGTTCTGACTTGTCGTCAGGCTGCAACCCGACGCCTGCCGCCCCAGCGCCACCGCCATCGACTCCTGGTCCTGCTTGGCTGCTGGTCTCCAACTTTTTGACCTTCCTCCGCAACTGGTTGAGCTCGTGGCGTTCTCTGGCGTCCAGTTGTGACATGCCACTCCACCAAGAACTCGTACCAGAACCGCTTTCCCACCAGTCGTAGCCGCAACTCCTGCAGACATGCCGAGAGCCCCAATTCTTCTTGGCTCCGCACTGAGGGCAATCCCAGACCCTGGGCGCTGCACCGCTGCCGCCCGCGCCTGGAGCTTGGCCGCCCCGCTGTCCACGGCCACTACTGGCTCTGCCGCCGCCGCCGCGCGCGGCACCTCGAGCACCACCTCCTCGTCCTGCCATTGGTCGAGCCCGCCGCGGCTAGGCTCCCAATCGGGCGACTGGGGCCGGGTGTCGGTGATGTGATATGGAAAGAACTGTGGCCCCAAGGGCCACACTGAAAGCTTGGAAGATTGGGAATCTGACCCAAGAATGGACGCGACGGCTAGAGCCAGCCTCATGAGACCAGACATCTGCCCTGATCGCGCCACCTTGAGCCAAAATGGCTACGGATGATGATGATGATGATGATGATGATGATGATGATGATGATGATGATGGTGGTGGTGGTGGTGGTGGTGGTGGTGATGCTGATGATGGTGGTGGTGATGCTGATGATGATGATGATGATGATGATGATGATGATGATGCGTATGATGACGTGGTGGCAGCGTAGCGTGGCAAAGTATGACTTAGCATGGCACGGCATGTAAAGGAACTCCATAGGGTCAGGAAAAATGGTACACAAACTAACTGCACACAACATATTTGCAAACGGTACATAGGTCCCAGGCATGGTCGAAGGCAAGAACAATTTGCACCGCCGCACGCATCAAAGAGCTATCAACACCCACTACAAGAACTCCGACGACCTTGCCGCCGGCACTGCTATGCGATAGTGTCCGTCCGTACATGCTGGACATGTAAATAAAGAAACGACGACAACAGCAGCAACAACAACAGAATTAACAACAACGACCCCCATCATTTGAAGACTGTTCGCTCCCACCCAACAACAGGCTCGCGTGCCATTCAACAAGAATATCGCAAACCCAAGGTACCCGCCCTCTTCGTCTTCGATCGTCCCCCTTGGGGGTCTATCTTCCTTACCTGCCACGTACATTTAGAGCGTCCCCGAAAACATGGGAAGAGAAGACGGATGGAAGGGGGAGGGAGAAGGATGGAGCACGAGAGAAATTAGCAGGAGGGGGACCAGGAGCAGAAAACACTTGGCAGAACCAGACGGGCAGATCGGGCGGGTAGAGCCTAGCGGGCGGGTCGGGCAGGCGGGACCAGGCGACCAGAGTCGAGACGGCGGGTTGCTAAAGCGTGAAGACCTGCATGAATCGCGAGGAAGTCTCGAGCGATAGCATGGTTATCAAGTAAATCGTCAGAAAGGCCAAAGCGAGAGCGTGATTCATGAGTGTCCAGGGCGCGGCGTCTGAACAAATTGCGAGGCGCGATTCCTGCACAAATCTCTGGGAAGTCCTGCGCGAGAGCGCGATGTTGGAACACGGTATGAGGAAGTATCAGGCGGAAACCATTGCTGTTGTAGTTCGGGGCCAAACAACCCAGTTTGAGCAGGAAGACTTGCCCTCGTGAAGAAAGTGCGAGCCCCGAGGGGTGGCACTTCTTCAAGTGAAAAAGCACAATGTGCAGCGGCTGCGGCGAACATTAAAGCAGCGCCTCACCCGCACGATGTCCTGAGCGCACCCGGCATGGAGGGCCAGGTGAAGGCAGATGTCTGTGACACGGCAGTCAAAGCAGTTTTGTCTGTCCAGTGCAATTCCCGCCAGGGGTTTCTGGCGATGCCGCGCGCAATTCGACCTGCAGGGCAAGCGTCGTGGCGACATCACGGACAATAGCGTGCGAGACGGCCTGTATGGTGAGTCCAGTGCGATCTCCAGGCTGTGAGGCTGTGGTACGCCGGTGCTTCCCAGGCGTACGTGCACATGGACATCACCGAGAGGAGCCTTTGGTCTGTGTGGGGAGCTTGCGTTTTGCTCTCATCAGGCACGGGTAAGGGACGTGCGGCGGCGGCGGCGGCGGCGACGACCACGACGACGCCGACGGCGACGAGGATGACGACGTCGTCGTCGCTGCGAGGTTCAGAAACCACACACACCGTGCGCCGCACAGCTCCGAGTGCTCTGGCGGAGAGGAGAGAGCGGGCAGGAGAAGGTCGGGAAGGGAGAACAACGAAGGGGCAGGGGGAGCAGGGCGGCCGCGGGGAGGCGGGGAGAAGGGCAGGGCGGGGGGGGGGGGGCAAGGGGGAGGGGCAGGGGCAAGAGGGAGGGGCAGGAGAGGGGAGGGACGAAGAGGGCAAGGGGGAGGGGCAGGAGGATGCAGAGGGGCAAGGGCAAGGGGGAGGGGCAGGGGCCAGGGAGAGAGGAGGGGGGGGGGGAGGGCGATGAAGAGGGGCCAGGGGGAAGGGGCAGGGGGGGAAGGGAGGGGGAGGGAGGAGGAGGAGGAGGGGGAGCGAGCGCCGCCGCCCGCATAGGGGGGACGTGCGGGGAGCGGGCCGGCGAGGGCCGGGGCGCGGCCCGGCGGGGGAGTCCCTCCCCCGACCCGCCGCCCAGCCGGCCGGCTCCTTTCTCCCTCCGGCACGCCCTCCTGGCTGGACTGTGCGGGGGGCAGCCGCCGGTGCGGCGCGCGGCGACGGCCGCCGACGTCGCCGCCCCGCCAGCCAGGGGCGCGAGAGCGGCCGAGCCACGGGGAGCTCCTCGCGCGCCGCCTGGGCGCCCCTCGGAGGCGGGAGCCAAGCCAGCCTCTTCCTCCTCCTCCTCCTCCTCCTGTTCGGCCTTCTCCTGCTCCTCCTCCTCCCCTTCCCCTCCCCTTTGTCATGTTGTCCCTCTCCCCCCTCCTCCTCCACCTCCACCTCCACTTCCTCTGCGTCCTCCTCCTCGTCCGCCTCCTCTTCCTTCAGGGGATGGAGGGGGGAATAAGAGGACTGGTGGAAGCACCAGAAACGAGGGCGCAGAGAAGTACATCAGCAAAGGAGAAAGAGAAGGAGGAATGCTAGAGCAAGGCGAATACTAACATCAGTAGAAGGCGCGCGATTCGCGCGAGCGCGCTGAGGTTCTAGCGCAGCCCAAGCCAACCTCGAAGGATCGGATGAGGCTGGACATCATCCCGCAAGGATCTATGGGAGCGTACTTCCTGATAGGCGCTTCAGGAGTCGCTGAATAAGCAGCCCCAGGAGATCCTGCTGCTCTGAGCACATACACTGAGCAGCTGGCTCGTGGGCAGGGTTTCGGGAGGCTCGTGGCCTGTGGACCGGCTTCAGCGGTCTTGGAGATCTGCATGGCCGTCGAGAGTCCCTCGAACTATCTCGGCGGTGCCCTCGGAGGTTCCTTGGCAACCCTGGGGGACAATGCCATGGGGCAACTCAAACGATCCAAGGGCTGCCAGGGTCGGTCGGAGCCGTCTTGGGCGCGGCCCTGGGAATCCCTTCGGCCGTACTGTGCTTTGCTGGGGAGCGATAAGGTGCTTGTACTTCATTTCGTTTCAAAGAAGAGGTCATCATCCGTATGTCAAGAGTCGCAGAGACCTAAATTACCGATGACCGCTCGATGGACCACGGTTCAAGACAGACGACGTGGCTCGCTCTTCTCATGAAAGCGACGTCCAGCACGACCTCGCGCCATAGGTATGCGTGCAGTCAGGGCGAATCCCCAAGCTGTTTTTTGCAAGCGTCCAGGCAGGCTCCAGGAAGACGCGCAAGGCAGCCACGAGGAGGACCCAGGGTAGCCTACGTAAGGGGTGGCATGCCCGAAAGCCCCTGAGAGCCTCGCAAAACCATGCTGGGAGTCTCTTTGGATGCCGTGGGCGGACACTCTTGGATGGCTCTTGTGGGCATCTGGAGGGGGGGGCCTCTTGGGGCGTCTCGGGGGTCTCATGGTGACCTCTTGAGATTTCTTGTGGGCTCCTCGGGGCCCTCCCAGGGGCTCTTGGCGTCTGGGCTCGAAATGTCGGTTGGATATCCGCTCTTGGGGACATCTTGAAGGCCTCTTGGGCCGACTTGGCGGCCGTCCTGGCGCTCTATTGAGTCGTATTCGGGCCGTCACGGACGCCTCTTGGGCTGTAGCGTCGCTTTCTTAAGGAACTCTTGGGCCGACTTGGAGCAGTGGAAAGCAGCAAAATGCGATAACGCTAACACGTTCAACAAAAAACAGGAAATATGTGATTTGGGCATCCTGGGGCCACCTTGAGGGTCCCCTTGGTGGCATGTAAAAGGGTGTAGGGACCCTCCTGGGCCTACTTGAAGCTATATTTGGCGTCTCCGAGCGTTCTTAATATAGTCTCGCGGCCCTTTTGGCTCGTCTTGGGGGCCTCTTGAGCCTCTCGGGCCCGTCTTGAGACCCTTGCTCGGCGCTCTCGGAGGCCCCCAAGGCAGGGAACCCAGAAACGCACAAGAGGGGCAGCTCGATGCAGCCCTACCCCCAGGATCTCCGAAATACACATACTCCAGGTGGTCGCCCCGTTCTGGCACAACGCATATCAACAACCTGTGTTGCCAACATTGCGTCCTCCTCCTCCTCCTCCTCCTCCTCCTCCTCCTACCCGTCCTCACCTAGATCGTCTTGCGAAAGCCTTGAAAACTGCGGGGAGGATACTAGAGTGAAAAACTTCCGACGCGTTCAAGACCTTTCAGGTCACCTCCCAGGAGGCACGGACCATCAAAGGCCGCCCGAATTGCCCTCCTCCTCCTCCTCTTGAAAACTGCGGGGAGGATACTAGAGTGAAAAACTTCCGACGCGTTCAAGACCTTTCAGGTCACCTCCCAGGAGGCACGGACCATCAAAGGCCGCCCGAATTGCCCTCCTCCTCCTCCTCCCCTTCTCCTCCCCCTCCTCGTCCCACTCTTCGCCCTCCTCCTCCCCCTCCTCCTCCCCCTCCTCCTCCCCTCCTCCTCCCCCTCCTTCTCCTCCTCCCCCTCCCCCCCTCGGGGGCGTCCAAGAGGGGGGCGTCCACTTCGCAAATCATGACCCGAAGCACTTGAGCGGCCTTCGGGGGAGGAGCGAGGGATGGGGCACAGATAACAAGAGAAGAACAAGGAGGAAGAAAAGGACGAAGAAGAAGAGGAGGAAGATGAAGAGGAGGAAGAAGAAGAGGAAGACGAAGAAGAGGGGGCCATGCAATACGGGGAGATATCATGGCCCTGGCCGCGTACCCCACCCGACCCTCCCTGTCATCGTCCCCCTCTTCGGCGCCGTGTGCCCACCCGGCCGCACCTCGGGCCTCCCGCGGCCGCTCGGGCCGCTCTCGCCCCGCCCTCGGCCGCGCCGCCCCCGACCCCCAAAACGGCACCCATCGGCAAGCGGAGGAGCACCCAGAGCCCCCCTGCGGGGTGCGGCCCTGGCGGGGGCTGGAGGCAGATCGCGCCGTGGCGCGGAGGAGGGCGCCCGCCCTCTTGGTCCCTCCCCCTCGTCCCCCCTCTGAGATTTCTTTAGACGCTCATTCTGGGGACCTTCCTGGAGCCACTCGCTCCACTCGTGCGTCGAAGCTGCGTCGAACCTGAGTCGAACCTGAGTCGAACATGAGTCGAACCTGAGTCGAATCTGAGTCGAACCTGAGTCGAACTTGGGTCGAACTTGAGTCGAACCTGAGTCGAATAGATCCATTAGGTGGCCCCCAGGAAGGTCCCCAAAACGAGCATCGAAATTTCTCATCACCCCAAAGCCCCCCACCACACACCTCTTGCGGGGGCGGCGATGGGGGCGCACAGCCCCGGGAGAGGAGCAGCACGTGCATCCAGGGGCGCCGAGGCCCCGCGTCTTCAGCGAGGCCCGTGGGCGAGTGCGTGCACTGCCCGCCCCCTGGGGCTACCCGCCCTTCTCGTCGCCCGACGCTCCGATCGGCTACATGCAAGAGTGACCCTGGGTACGAGTGACCTGTGGTGCGCGGTTGTTTGGGGGCCGCGGGGAGGCCAAACCTGGGCGCGCAAGCCCCTGCTACCGCTTCGTTTTCAGCCATCGCTGCCCGCACCAAAGGTCACTCCGGCGAAAGGTCACTCTTACGTCTAGTCGATTAGCGACAATCCCACACCACCTGGCACTGGACCGGCCGGGCACGGGCGGCGGCGGATCAGGCCGCGTCGGGTATCCAGCCGGCGCCCTGCCGCAGCTGCTCGTAGCGCCCGTCCTGCGGCGACGGGGAGGGCGGGCCAGGGAGAGGCTCCCCCTCCTCGCGGCGTGAGGGTCAAGGGTCGAGGGTCGAGGACCGAGGGTCGAGGACCGAGGGTCGAGGACCGAGGGTCGAAGACCGAGGATCGAGGCTCGAGGCTCGAGGCTCGAGGCTCGAGGATCGAGGATCGAGGATCGAGGATCGAGGACGGAGGAGGGAGGAGGGAGGACGGAGGATGGAGGATCGAGGATCGAGGGCCGAGGATGGAGGATGGAGGATGGAGGATGGAAGATGGAGGATCGAAAGCCGACGGCTGAGGATCGAGGGCCGACAAACCTTCTTCGTCCTCCTCCTCCTCCTCCTCATTTTCCTCCTCCTCCTCCTCCTCCTCCTCCTCCTCCTTCTCCAACTACTCCCTCTTCCCTCCTCCTCGACATCCGACAAAACGAATAGAGAGGGATCTACGCCATGGTTAGAAATGGGAGGGAGGAGGAGGACGTCGGGTATGACGCGAGCGCACCTGGCTTGCCCCTCCCTCCTACCTCCCCCCTCCTCGCTCCTCCTTCCTTCCTCCTCTTCCTTCTCCTCCTCCTCCACCTCCCTCCTCCCTCCTCCCTCCTCCCTCCTCCCTACTCCCTACTCCCTCATCCCCCATCCCTCATCCATCCTCCCTCCCTCCTCCCTCCTCCCTCGTCCCTCCTCCCTCCTCCCTCCTCCCTCCTCCCTCCTTCCGCCCTCCTCCTCCCTCCCGTCTCGCGCCGCCGGCTCCCGAGCGGGACCGGCACCCCCTGCGCCCAAGGGGGGACCGACGGCGACGCCAGAAAGAGGTCGATCCGGCGGGGACTAACCGAGAAGCAGGTTAATTCGCTGGCGCTCTCTAGAGGAGGGGCAAGAGGAGGAGGCGGGGGAGCCGACGGGCTGCAGCAGGGGCGGCACGGCGGGGAAAGCGAGGCAGGAGAGGGCAGGGGAAGGGCGGGGAGGGGAGGGGGACGGGGGACGGGGGGCGGTAATGGTCGCGGGGGTCGTGCTGGGTGGTCGTAGTGGTGGCCGTACTGGCGGCGGTCTCGCTGCCGGGCGGCCGTGCAGGTGGTGGTCGTGCTGGGTGGTGGGTCTGCTGGTGGCCAGTCAGCTGGCGGGGCTGGAGGTGGTCTGCTGGCGGGGGTCGCTGGCGGTCGTGCCGGTGGCTGGTCTGCTGGTGGAGCCGGAGGGCCTGCTGGTCGGGTTGGTGGTGGACGTGCTGGCGGTCGTGGTGGCCGTGATGGTTAGCAGTCAGCCGTTCTGGCGTCGGTCGTGTTGGTGGCGGTCGTGGCGGACTACTGCCCGAGGGCGCTCAGCACCATATCGGCGCTCCCCTTGTAAAGGGTCACCGAGATATCCCGCCACAAGCGGCCGAGGAGTTCCCCCCGCTCGTCTTCCCCGAGGTCGGCGCCGTAGCTGCGCACGAAGGCCGCCGCCTCCTCGGAGGGCCGCCCCCCTGGCCTCGAAGACCATGAGGACCAGCTCGAAGCCCTGCCGCAGAGGATACCGATCCCTCTTGCTGTCGACCTCTTGGGCCGCTGCCAGGTCACTCCTGTGGGACGGGGCCTGCCTGCGCGGGGCATAGGTTGAGTGTGCGCAGGTCACGGCCAAATCCACAAAGATGTGGCGCCCGGTGTTGTGGTCGACGGTGGCCACGTCGAGCTTGGCCTCTTCGAGGCGGCCATTGGGGAGGCGACGATCCCACCCAGGCACGCGTTGCTCGGTGGGGGCAACGTATCCGGTGAGCGCTGAGTGTTGCTTGGAGTGCCAGTCCCGCAGCCGGTTGTGTCGGTCGTTCCGAAACTCCCACACTTCGCACCTTCTGGCGTGCCACCCTTTCCGGTCGAGCGGCTTGTTGCAGAGTTGCCCAGTGGTCTTGTTCCTGTGCTGGCACAGGGCCCCCCTCCGTGTACTGTTTTTTACACCAGACTCCCGGAACATAAGTTTTCGCTTGGGTTGTTTCTCAAATGCTGCTCCCGCTGAAGCGCTGGCCCCATTTCTGCGTCTCTGGTCATTTCGAATCGTGCTCCCAATGTAGCGCGGGCGTGCTTGGTCCTTCCACATAGGCCCCAAAATCAAGAAAAAGGCCACCGAAAAAACCATCGGAAGTGATTACACATTCGGTGTCGACTCGTTGACTTCTTGCAAGCGGGAGCCCCGTTTCTGCTTTGAGAAGGCAATTTTGAAAGCAGAGCCAGCGAGTGCTCTCAATCAGCCCCACCTTGTGTGGAGCTTTTCGGGGGGCCCAAGGAGCTAGACATGGAGCCACGACTCCAGACCGGCCCAGACCTCTCGAAGACGACCCACTTACCCTCCAAGGAACCCGGCCCGATGCCATGACATGCTGTGCGGTGTTGTGCTCTGCGCCGCTGTGCGATGCCATGCTTTGCGTTGCAATCCTTTGTGATGCAATGTTTCACTGCGCAATGCTACTAATGCCACGCCATGCTATAGCATGCTGCGCTCTGCCGTGCACTTCTACGCCATGCCATGCCGTGCTATACCATGCATCGCGTACCCTCTCGCGATCATTGCCCTGCTCGACATCCGAATGTGCGAATAGAGAGGACATCTGCGCCATGGTAAGGGATGGGAGGGAGGGGTAGACGTCAGATATGACGCGAGCGCACCTAGCTTGCCCCTCCCCCCTCCCTCATCGCTCCTCCCTCCTCCCTCCTCCCTCCACCTTCCTCCTCCTCCTCCCTCCTACCTCCTCCCTCCTTCCTCCCTCATCTCTCCTCCCTCCTACCTGCTCCCTGCTCCCTCCTCTTCCGTACTCATTTTGGTTCACGTTTCGACGTCACGTCCCACGCCATCACAGGGCGCTGGGGAGAACGCCCAAACAGCCCCCCATCAAGTGCAGCCCTTCTGGGCGACGAAATGGAACGCATCGCACGGTGGCAGCTGGCTCGTCATTGCGGGCTGGTCTTCGTGAGGTTCCTAAGCCTCGGCAGGTCCTTGAGCCCCTCCAGCACCGCGCCTTCTCGCCAGTGGCCGCTCCGCCGGAACCTGTACACGTCCTCTCGCTGCACGTGTTTTGCTTTACCTTCATGATCGTGTTTGTGCCCTTTGCCCATTTGCTGGAGACGGCGTTCGTCTCCATGACGGTGGTGTCCATTCGGATGCTTAGCGTCACGGTCTTCCTGCAGTTCTTGGGCACAGCCTGTGGACGTGGCCCGTGGGAGCTCTTGCCACGCGTGTGCCCTTCGTGCAGGTGCCAATGCTCGTTGCGCGGCCCATCGGCGCGTTCCCCGCTGCAGTGCTGCAGTGACCCAGCGCACGAAAGGCTGGGCAGTGGGCGTCGGCAGTGGCTCCTCTTCCTCCTCCTCCTCCTCCTCCTCCTCCTCCTACTCCTCCTCCTCGTCCTCTGGCTCCACTACTGCCTGTTCATGACCAGGGGGCGGCATTGAATTCTTACACGGTTTCGTCACTGGTCTAAGCATCATCATCACCTACTCCTACTCCTCGTGAATCACTGTCAGTCAGTCAAGTCAGATCGAAGGCTGTGCTCGTAAACTGCATAAGATGGGGCAGGGGAAAAACACAAGCACCTTACATTCGCGCGCGCAGTAAGGGAGCGGCCTCAGCCCCGCGCAACGTCCCACTCCACGGCCCGCCAAAGAAGGTCCCCCCCGGGATGCCGTCCCACCCCTGTGAGCAATGCAAGCGCTGCCCATGCGAACGTCATGTTACGCGTCGAACGGAATGAAGAAACGCGCAGCCCAGCCGTGCAGCTCATGAAAGCGACCGTCACGATCGCTGCCACGGCAAAGAGGAAAAGAGCAGCTTGTGTCCGATGGGGGAGGCAGAAGAAAGGAGGCGACAAAGAGGACCAGGATATATCTTAGCTTGCTCCGTGGTCCACTGCCTGTGTTCACCGAGGCCTCTGAGTGATATGTGCGTAAGCACCCCGCGCCTTCCCATTGTCGGCAGGCAACTAACGAAACATTTCAGAAATGGGCAATGGACGGCGATAAGTCGAGTCGGTCTGAGCGATCGACCGCCAGACTGGCAATGGCGTATTGGATCCAGGGAACCGGGTGAATTTGACAACCTCGGGGAAATACCAAGAGGAGGGGATACTGGAATCGGACAGTCGAGGAGCGCTTGCCGACTGCTGCGCCGTGGCGCCCAAGGACGCGAACGCGGCTGTGAACGCGTCCGTGAGGTCACCATCACGCTGTTTGCTCGAGACGTCGCGTTTGGCTAATGTGTGGCGCGTTATGGCTTTATGTTCTGCTGTGCCTGGTCTACCTGGGACACGGTTGCCGTCGATGGGCGCACCTCCTAAGAAGTGCGCCGAGAACAGTTCCTCGCGCGCGGGTGCGCCCGCAATGGCGTCTGCCTCGCAGGTCGCGGCGCGGATCCAGACGACTTAGGTCCACGGTGACCCGGGGCGACATCATGGAGGCACTGTACATCTTCCCGTCCTAGATGGCAGATGGTCCTTTGGATGCCTCCTGGAGCAGGTCTGGTGGCCTTGGCCGTGCGGCGGAGTACTGACGTGTGGAAAGATGTTCATGGGCAGTCGGTGCCGATTGGTCCCAGGACGGCAAGGGCTTGAGGTTCATGTTGTGTGCGAACGTGCGGCAGCACGCGGTCGCCTTCCTCCACTGCGTGGAGTGGGATGCTGCTGGCGCGCGACGTCCCGTCGCCCTCTCGGACAGGCGCGGCGGAAACAGAACGCCCCAATGTTTGAAGGGGCCCTGGGACACACAAATAAATACACACAAATAACCGGATTCACCATATTTTCCCATATTTTCTGGGTTTTGTCTTCCCCCCCGCTTCCCATATTTTCCCAGAAGTTCTGGGGAACCGACGATAAACTGTGTCTGTGTGTGTTTCTCCTCCTGAATGTTGCGCATCGAAGCTGATGTAGGTGTGCCCTGCCTTCGCCCTGGTGGGCATCTGCGTCGACCGCGACCCCTGCTGGTCATGGGCCACGTTGGGGAGCCTTGGCGCGAGCGGGGTAACACTGCAGCGTGGCGTAGCTCATCCTAGTTCTTGCGCACCGATATCATTAGCTCGCGCCCGAGCCCGCGTCGGTCGGAGCGGTGTCGCTGGTAAACGGTACCGAGATCGGTGTGACACGTACCAGCGAATCCGTTGTATTCAACGGCTGCTCGGTCGACGCCACCATTGCTCCAGAGAGCGGCGACGTAGGCTTCCTTCCGACTCAGATTAGCGGCCGGCCGATGTGAGAAGGTCGCCAGTTTGCGGCTCTTACCTGGCGGCTTGGGCTGCCGTGGTGCCGGGAACGCATGGCGAGGGCATTTCGGAGCCATGGTGCGCGCGCGGAACGATGGGGATTCGGCTCCAATCTGTCACGGCCTGGGATGGGCCGCGCCCAGTCCCGCGAGGCCAGAGTAGGCCGCGGGGCGCTTGGCGTCGCGGCTGCGCACTGGGTCAGGGGCCCTCGAACCGATACTGGAGGGAGGAGAGGGAGGATGGATGGGGAGGAGGATGGAGGAGGAGGAGGAGGAGGAAGAGAAGAGAAGGAAGAAGGAGGGGGAGCAGGACGAGGAGGAGGAGGAGCATGAGGAGGAGGAGGAGAGAGAGGAGGGTTAGGAAGGGGAAAGGAGGAGGAGGAGGAGGAGGAGGAGGAGGAGCAGAGAAGGAGAGGGGGGGAGATGGAGGACGAGAAGGAGGACGAGGTGAAGGAGGAGGAGGAGGGGAGGAGGGGAGGAGAGGAGAAGGAGGCGCAGGGTGGGAGGAGGAGAGGCGGAGGAGGAGGAGGAGAGGAGTGGGAGGAGGAGGCGAGGGAGGGAGAGGGAGAAGGGGTCTGGCTCTCTCGGGCACCCCCGGCATCGCTCTCGACGGGGAGAAGCTGCAGCTAAGCGCTCCGGCGAGCTACAACCTACAAAAGCGAAACGAAACGTCCGAAAACGCTCAAAGTCCTTCTGACGACGCTGACGACGACGACGACGACGACGACGACGACGACGACGACGACGACGACGCCGACGCCGACGACGGCGACGACGTCGGGCTTCTGGGCGGTTCTGCCGCCCATGGCGGCGCCTCGGGCCCCGCCGGCGGCTCGGCGACGTGGGCGCCGCCTATGAAGTCGTCGACTGGGCGCGCGCGCGGCGCCCGCCGGCCCTGCGCGCGGCGACGCCCCTCCGCGAGTCGCTTCGGCGATGCTCGCGGCTCCCCGCCCGGAGACGTCCGCCTTCGTCCCCGCGGCGACGACGGGCGGCGGCCCTCCGGCGCGCGCCGCCCCCACGGCGAGCTCTGGCGGACCTCTCCCCTGCGAGCCCCTTCCACTGTGGTTTCGGCCGCGTCTCTGCGGCGGCGGGCGAGGGGGTGTTAAGTGAGAAGGAGCAGGCCTTCTCAGAAGGCGACGGGGCCTCTCGGCAGCCCTCGCGCCTCCTGAGAAGTCTTCCGTGCCTTCGGGGACGGCCCAGAAGACTTCTCCGGAGGCCGGGGGGGCTCCCGGGCCTCCCGAGGAGGCCCGCCCCTCCCCCTCCTCCTCCTCCTCCTCCTCCTCCTCCTCCGCCTCCGCCTCCGCCTCCTCCTCCGCCTCCTCCTCCTCCTCCTCCTCCTCCTCTCTCCTCCCTCCTCCCTCCTCCCCTCCCCCCCGAGGGGCCTCGCCGCAGACCTCTGGCGAGGCGGCGAGCGCGAGCACGGAGCTCCGCGCGCTCCGACTCCGGAGAAGCCTCACGCCGGCGGGCCGGCCGCCGTCGGGGATGGACAGACCCCCCTTTTGGGGGTCTACAAAACGAGTCTCCTCCTCGTCCTCCCCCTCCTCCTCCTCCTCCTCCTCCTCCTCCTCCTCCTCCTCCTCCTCCTCCTCCTCCTCCTCGTTTTCCTTGCCATTAAGTCGCCCTCTTGGCTTCGTGAAGACGACCTGAGGCCCAAACCTGGCGGGCGCAAGCCTGGAAAAAAAATAGCGGCCGCGGCGCCCTCTCGAGCACCGAAAACGGACGGTTCACTCATCGACGTGTCGCTGTTGGGGGCTCTGTCCACCCCCGACGCCGGCGGAGGCCTGCAGCGAGGCTCGGCTGGCCGGGTGCTGGGCGGGCTGCGCCTGCCGCCCGGCGGGCGGCCACGAGGTGCCGCGGCGGGCTCGCGCCGCGGCGGCCCCCGCCGCCGCGTGGGCCGTCCAGCCTTCAGCTGGCGGCGACGACAGGGCTGTGGATGCCACGGCAGTGGACACTCTGACCATTCGATCGTTGAACTAACATGCGTTCCAAGTGTGCAGGACGTGTCCCAAAAGTGCTTCGCACCTGTTCTTACAGACTCCAAACATGTCTGAACCATGTCTTAGACATCTGGAAACTATTTGGCAGCACGCTTCCTCTCCATGGATCGACTTCCACAACGATAGGGGCGAACAGCCCAGGGGCGGGCATTACACGTATCCCGCCGGGGAGTCGGGGGCGCGCAAGCATGGATTCGCGATCCATGGATTTGGCGCGCGGCCGCCAAATCCATGGATCGGGGGAGGCGCCCTCCCCAAAATGCGGCCGATGACGCCTCGTTCGGCGGCTGGAATCCGCGAGTTCCCATGGAAACGGGACTCGTCGCCAACACACGCCCCCTCAATCCATGCTGGCGATCGCCTGCCGAAGACATGGACCATCGGCGCCCCTGGGCACGTGTGCTGCTCCCCCCTGGACTATTCGCCCCCGCCGTCGCTCCCGACTCAACCGTCTGCGGCCTTCCGACCGCCAGATCGTCCCATACTGGCCGACTCTGGGCCACCGGCGGCGTTCCAGCCCGAACGCCCGCAGCGTTCAGCCTCGAGCCCCCGCGCCCAGCGGCTCCAAACCTTGAACAGCCGCGCCGGGGCCGCAGCACAGCCGCCAGGGCACGAACCTGCCGCGCGACGGAGCGTCGACGACCACAGCGACGACGACGACGACGACGACGACGACGACGACGACGACGGCGGCGGCGGCGACGACGACGACGACGACGGCGACGGCGGCGACGACGACGACGGCGGCGACGACGACGGCCACGGCGAGGGGCCGCGACGGGCGCAGAGCGGCCCGCGACGGGCGAGGCGGCAGCGGCCCCTTGGAAGGCGGCTCCGGGGAGGTCTGCGACGGAGGCTTCCCGGATGGGGTCCGCGAGGAGGAGGGGGAGGAGGGGGGGAGGAGGAGGAGGAGGAGGAGGAGGAGAGGAGGAGGAGGAGGAGGAGGAGGAGGGAGGACCAGGAGGAGGAGGAGGAGGAGGAGGAGGAGGAGGAGGAGGAGTACGAGATTTTTTCACGCTGGCGGTTCTTCCTGGATTTCGGCCTCCGGGGCCCGTTATCGGGCCCAAGGACCATCAAAAACGGATCCGGGACGAAAACACATCCCCGGGGAAGGGGTTGGGCCCCCTGGTGCCGCGGAGTGAAAAATCATGTCGGCGGATGTCTGGGACTGGACAGGGCACCCGAGAGGGCGCAGGACTCCTCCGACGACGGCGGGGCCCCAGGACACCAGGAGGGCATGCGGGCTGCAGAGGTCGGGACAGACAGGGCACATGGTCGGCCCACCAATCAGGGCCGACTGTAATGCGTGCGGAGGTGGGCGGACAGTTTGGGGGACACGTTCCCAGAAGCCTCTCCCGGAGCACGATTTCCAAGGTTCACCAGGGGCCTCTCTAGGGGCACGAGTTCCAGACGGGCCAGCACGGCTCCGAAGGCTGATCCCTACGAAAATGCGTTCTACCCCCCCCCAAGGATCCTCAGGTAAGAACGATTACGGGCCACGAAGCCGGATAAAGAGCCCATGAACCTGGATCAAGCCGGATCGAGCGCGGGATTGAGGCCCCAGCATCGACCCCTCAGCGTCATCAGTCGGCGGCGGGCCGATACAATACGATACCACCACCGCTGCGGACATCGTCCGGGCCTAGCTAAGACCAGGTGGGCAAGGCCTTGGCCTCAGAAGTCTGGCGCGTCTGGACAACATGCAATGCGAGACACATGTATAAAAAGGTATGAGGGGAGGGAGGGGAAATATTAGGAGGCAGATCTTCTAAGAAGGCGGCGGGGCTCCCCAGAAGCCCTCCGCGCTTGTGCGAACCCCTCCGAGGTTTCGGAAAGGGCCCGCGCCCTCCCCTTTGCGGGCCCGCCGCTCGGCGAATGCGATCACCTCGGCACGCAGAGGATGGGCGTGGGGGGAAGGGGGAGGAGGAGGAGCAGGGGGAGGAGGAGGAGGAGGAGGAGGAGGAGGAGGAGGAGGAGGAGGAGGAGGAGGAGGAGGAGGAGGGAAGGAGCCGGGGGAGGAGGAGAGGAGGAGGAGGAGGAGAGGGGAGGAGGAGGAGAGGAGGAGAGGAGGAGGGGGGGAAGCAGGGGGAGGAGGAGGAGGAGAGGAGGGAGGAGGAGGAGGAGGAGGAGGAGGAGGAGGAGGAGAAGAGAGGAGGAAGGGAGGAGCAGGTGAGGAGGAGGGAGGAGGAGGAGGAGGAGGAGGAGGAGAGGAGGAGGAGGAGGAGGAGGGGGGAGGAGCAGGGGGGGGAGGAGGAGGAGGAGGAGGAGGAGGAGGAGGAGGAGACGAGGAGGAAGGAGGAGGAGGAGGCGGATGAGGGGCGGAGGAGGAGGGCAGGGGAGCGGAGGAGGAGGGAGAGGAGAAGGAAGGGGAGGAGGACGGGGAACCGCCATCCGTCCCGAGCCGCTTGGGGACCGCTCCAGAGCCCCGCCGGGGCCCCCCGAGAGGCCGAGACTCGTCCGAGCCTTCCGTCCGTCGTGGCCTCGTGGCGCGAGCCGGTCGTGGTTCGGCCTCTGGCGGCAGCTCGGGGCGATCTGCCGCGCCCCCGCTCGGCATCGCCAGACACATCTCTCGGGTCCCCCCCCCAGGAAGGGAGGAGGAGGAGGAGGAGGAGGAGGAGCAGGAGGAGGAGGAGGAGGAGGAGGAGGAGCAGGTGGAGGAGGGAGGAGGAGGAGGAGGAGGAGGAGGAGGAGGAGGAGGAGGAGGAGGAGGAGGGCCTTCGGCCCGCTGCCCGACCCGCGTCGGAGAGGCTTTGCCTCCGCCGGGCCCTCGTCGCAGCAGCCTGGCCCCCACCTCGAGGGGTCAGGCTGGCAGCGCCGACGATCGGAGGGCCCTTTTTCGGCCCTCGGGAGGGCCAATGTTTGACACTCCTCGCGAGGATCGCGGCCCCCGAGGGGGGGACCTCGATCAATCCAGGGGAAAGCCCTCGCTGACCACTTTGCTGGACTTGCCTCGAGAATCCAAGGGCCCCCCAATGCAACGGTCGAGGTCTACAAGCAGGCTCTTGCAGAATACTATAACTTGGCAGCAGGAGTTGCCAGAGCTCTGAGCGTGCGGCCACCGCCTAAGGACATGTTTGGCAAGCTGACCCGAAACCTTCGCGAACCCACCCAGCGCACGGGGCGCCCACGAGGCCGCACGGGCGGCAACGCAGCGCATTTTTGGCGAGCGCATCCAGTCCCGTAAGTGAGCTAAGTAAGAACGCCTAAGTGCAAGCGTCGTAGAGTGGGAGCTCACCCTAAGTGCAAGAATCGTAGAGTGGGAGCGTCGTAGCGTCGTAAGAACCCCTAAGTGCAAGCTAAGTAAGAACCCCTAAGTGAGCTAAGTAAGAACCCCTAAGGGAAACGGTCGCAACACCGTAGAGTGGGAGCTCTCGGATCCTGCTCCTGCCGCGCGCGCGCGTCGCCATCTCGCTCGCCCCGCGCGAAGGCGATGCGCTCGACATCCTACGCGCGAAGGTGCCCCGATGCCGCTCGCACACCGGGGAGGGGGATACCCCGACGGCCGTCGTCGTGGCTCTTCTTGGCAGCGCGGCTCCCTGGAGATCTGGGCCCCTTTTCCCGGGGACTGGGCTCTCATCCTGAGTCGGTTCCGCTTACAAATCCCGAGGCCCCCGCGAGGGTCCCCTGAGGCCGAAAATCAGCAGAGACCTTTCGTCGCGGTTTTGTCGGCCCTTCTTTGCTGCACGACGCTCGAATGACAGGGTAGGTCAGACGATGCTGAGCTGAGCCCCGTTCCACCTATCCCTGTCCCACCGGCGCGGCCCTGGCCCTGCTCGCCGCCTTACTCACCTGGGTGAAGGACCGTGCCTGATCCTTCGGGCTTCGCAAGGCCTATCCCCACCTCGGAGGGGGGCTGCCGGGGCGGAGACACCATGGGCCAATGGGGATCGGGACACGCGGTCGGAAACTTCGGAATGGCGTGCCGCTCCGCCGGCTCTGGCCCACCACGCTTCGGCGCGACACGCTGCCCGCTCTCCCACTACTAAGCGTCCCCGCCCCGAGCCTCTCCCTGCCTCCCGCCCCGCGGAGCGGAACGGCACGCTGCCCACTCCCAGGGTATGGCGCGCCGCCGGTGCCACCGCGGCGACACGGTTTTCTGTCGCGGCGCGGCAGATGCGATCCGCTTGCGCGTCGAGCAGTCCGAGCTGCGGC
>CAUYUJ010011314.1:376739-379239 GCA_963575745.1 Prorocentrum cordatum | reverse complement strand
ATAGGGCTAGAAGCCTTTAGGGCTATGGGGCTATAGGGCTACAGGGCGATAGGGCTGTAGGGCTAAGGGCTATAAGGCTATTCGGGCTATAGGGCTATAAGGCTATAGGGCTATATACGGCTATAGGGCGTTAGGACCATAGGGCTATAGGGCTATAGGGCTATAGGGCTATAGGGCTATAGGGCTATAGGGCTATAGGGCTATGGGGCTATGGGGCTATTGGGCTATTGGGCTATAGGGCTATACGGCTATAGGGCCATAAGATTATAGTGCTATGGAGATATAGGGCGATTGGGCTTTTGGGCTATAGGGATATAGGGCTATTAGGCTGGGCACCCCCGGGCACTTCTGGGCACCCCGGGCACCCGGGCACTTGGGCACCCCCGGGCACCCCCGGGCACCCCCGGGCACCCGGGCACCCGGCCACCGAAATCGGCCACACACCTGGGCACCCGGGCACCCCCGGGCACCCCCGGGCACCTGGGCACCCGGCCCCAGCCACCGAAATCGGCCGCACCTCTCACCTAATCCTTTAATCCGCCAGGACCCCTGCAGAGGCAAGCTCTGATTGGGGAAATAGGGCAACGGACCTTGGCGCGAGGCCGCAGACATGCGGGTGGCCGAAGCCCTCGGCCAGGTCCAGCCTCCACCCTGGGCCGCGGATGCGCAGGTGGCCGAAGCCCCAGTGGAGAGAGGCCTCTCGTCGGCGCTGGGGCGCCGAGACATCCTTGGGGAGCCCGCTGCTGCTGGGCAGACCCAGAATGGGGGGGAGGCGAGCTCTGGAGCAAGGCCGCAGACTGCGGGTGGCCGAAGCCCTTGACCGAGCTCAGCCCCATTCCAGGGCCACGGACGCGTGGGTGGTCGAAGCCCCTGGGATGAGGGGCCCCCCCCCCAGCGGCTGGCGTCGGGGCGCGGAGGCCTCCTTGGGGAGCCCAGTCAGGGGCAGACCCTAAAGGGAGGGGGAGGCGAGCTCGTGCTCGAGGCCGCAGACGTGCGGGTGGGCGTTTCCCTCGACCGAGCTCAGCCTCCGCTCAGGGCCACGGACGCGTGGGTGGTCGAGTCCCCTGAGCCGAGCGCCCCCTCCCAGGCGGCGGACGAGAGCCTCTGCAAGGACAGGCTGGAGGACCAGAAGGGCAAGCGCAAGTTCGGCGTGGACCTGGACGAGGACGGGGGCTTCTTCGAGGGCGGGCTGGAGGATCCGAAGGGCCAGTCCAAGCGCGAAGTCGGCCTCGGCCTGGGCGCGGACGTGAGCGCGTGCGAGGACAGGCTGGAGAACGACGGCCAGGGCGGCGGCACAGGCTTCCTGTCTGTGCGCGAGCTCCTGGAGGCGGGGGCCGCCTCTCGGACCGCCCTCGTAGCGGCCAGCATCCTCCTGGGGGTCCCACTCGAGGCCCCGTACCAGCTCGCGGGCGCCGCGGGCTGAGTCGCCGTGTCTGATCGGGTGCCATTCCTCCGCTTACCTCGGCTGAGGGGGATGATTGCTCTCGTCACACAGGCGAATCTGCGTGTGCGCCGAGGCGCACGAGACTGGGCGTTGCCTCCGCAGGGCCAAAGGGAAACGCCTCGGTCCGAGAGGCAGCACGAACTAGGAGCTCCTGGCCCCTTCAGCGGCGAGGATCCCTCTCTCCTCCTCCTCCTCCTCTCCTCCTCATCCTCCTAATCATCAACATCATCATCATCATCATCATCATCATCATCATCAATCACATCATCATCATCATCATCATCATCATCATATCATATCATCATCATCATCATCATTCATCATCATCATCATCATCATCATCAATCATCATCATCCTCATCATCATCATCTCTAATCATCACATCATCATCATCATCATCATCATCATCTCTCATCATCATCACATCATCATAATCATCATCATCATCATATTCATCATCATCATCATCATCATATAATCAGCATCATCTCATCATCATCATCTCATATCATCACATCATCACATCATCATCATCATCATCATCATCAGAATCTTCATCATCATCATCAGCATCAGCATCAGCATCAGTATCAGCATCAGCATCAGCATCTGCATCAGCATCAGCATCATCATCATCATCATCATAATCAGCAGCAGCATCATCATCATCATCATCATCATCAACATCATCATCATCAGCATCATCATCATCATCATCCTCATCATCAGCATCATCATCTGCAGCATCAGCATCAGCATCAGCATCAGCATCATCATCATCATCTTCTTCAGCGTCATCATCAACATCATCATCATCATCATAATCATCATCATCAGCAGCATCATCATCAGCATCAGCATCAGCATCAGCATCATCATCATCATCATCATCAGCATCATCATGATTATCATCATCATCATCGTCATCAGCATCATCATCATCAGCATCATCATCATCATCAGCAGCATCATCATCAGCATCATCATCATCACCATCAGCACCATCACCATCAGCATCATCGTCATCATGATCATCATCGTCATCATGATCATCA
>CAUYUJ010011314.1:354239-371739 GCA_963575745.1 Prorocentrum cordatum | reverse complement strand
CCGCCGGTGTGAGGCAAGCCTGAGCGGCAGCTACGCCCCGCTAGGCCTGGACGAACGGCCGTCCGCACTGCTGCGCCCTCTCCCCATCGCTGCTCGCCCTCCTCCCTCCCTCCCTCCCTCCCTCCCTCCCTCCTTGCCTGCCCCCCCCTCTGCCCCATCCCTCCCTCCCTCCCTCCCTCCCTGCCTCCTTCCCCCCTGGCCTGCCCCCCGCCCCAAGCGGCCCGGGCGCGGCGTTCCAGGGACCGGGCGCGCCAGGGCGGCAGCGGAGAGGGGCGCCCCGCCACTGGCCAGGGAGAGTGGGGCAGAGGAGAAGGGCGGGGCGGGGAGGGGGGGAGGTGGGCAGCTGCAGGGACGGAGAGGAGGGAGAGAGGAGAGACTAGAGAGACTTGAGAGAGAGGGAGGGGGAGGAGGAGGAGGAGGAGGAGGAGGAGGAGGAGGAGGAGGGGAAGGTCAAGGAAGAGGAGGAGGAGGAGGAGGAGGAGGGAGAAGGGGAAGAGAAGGGCCAAGGTCAACCCAAGATGCATCAACGATGCTGCAATACACCCTCCCATGCCAAGTCCTCTACCAGCTTCTTTTACGCTACAAGAAGTGCCGCCTTGAAAGACCAGCAACCGCTGGGCTGTATTCACGTAAAAACCCCGGGTTTGATCAGGAACTGCTTTGCGGCCTTCTAGCGACCAATCAGGAAGGAGTACGAGAAGGTATGATCATACAGTACAACGGGATGTCCAGCGAGATCACCGCTTCGAAGAAAGGACCGCCACGCCCTGTGCACTTGTTGCACAGGGTTACGCTGATGAACTTCGGGGAAGTCTCAAGCAAAATCTCCATGGTTGATCAGGAACCATCATACATCCATGTAGCTGTTGTATGTGGTCGAGCTTCTGGTCCTTGGATCTAAATCAAACAACAACCTCGCTGTAAAGAGGAACCGCCCTCCATCCCTGCAACTGTTACCGAATTGCAGACGGGCGAGGCGAATGTCCGCAGCGCTAAAGCGAGAGACCCGTGTTGAAAGCCACCACCACTCCATTCATCCCTGTGCAGAAAACCACCTTGTAAGACGAATGCGCGCGGCGCTGCGGCGCGAGTACCATGCCGAAAACGACCCCCATCCATCCCTGGAACTGTTGCAACCACGTGTGCACCGAACGTGCGGCGCGCGAAGGCGAGAGCTGCAGTTGGAAAACGACTCCCGTCCATCCTCTTGCATCTGTTGCAGACCTGCAGGGCGAACGTGCGCGACACCGAAGCCGAAGCGAGAGCCCCGTGATGAGAACGGGCTCTCCCGTAGCTGCTGCGGAGGTCTCAGACGTGCGCGTGCGGCGCTATAAAGCGAAAGCCCCATCCTGAAAACGCCCTCCCTCCGTCATTGCAGATATTGCAATGTTCGAGCTTCAGGGCCATGCATGGTCAGGAAGTCTCAAGCGAAAAGCCCAACCGACTTGCCGGCACGTCTGGGGGGTGCATCAGAAAGGAATTACCTGTAGGGAAGAAACCCAGCACGGCCCCATTTAGGGGCACACGTCCTATTGCATGGACGGGTTGCTTGGCGTTGCGTGGCGTTGTTTGGCGTTGCCCGGAACTGCTAATAATTGTTTGGCACTGCTTGGCAGTACTTGGCATTGCTTTGCGTTGCCTGCGTTGCTTGGCGTTGCTTGACATTGCCTGGCAGCTTTGCATTGCTTGGTCTTGCCTTGCGTTGCTTGGCATTGCTTGGCGCTTGCTTGACGTTCATTGGCGTTGCTTGGCGTTGTCGGCATCGCCTGGCTTTGCTGGGCACTGCTTGGCGCTGCTTGGCGTCGCGTTCGAGGGCCTCTTCAGAAACGATCGGGAACACAAGACCAAGCGACCCGAGGAAAACCTCTTGAAAAACAGAAACGGCCTCAGACCTAGCAGCCCGAGGAACTCTCAAAGACATTGAAAACAAACAGGACGAGGCAGGCCGAAGGACGCACCGGCACGGAAGCAGGGCCCGAGAGACTCGAAGCACGCCGGCCAGCGCAGACCTCGCACCCGCCGGCTCGTTTCACACACATCATAGCACGGGGGTGGACAGAACCCCAACCCTGGCACGTCGATCAGTGAATTGTTCATCTTCGGTGCTCAAGCGGGCGCCGCGGCCGTCACTTTCCGGGCTTGCGCCCGCCAGGTGTGGGCCCGAGGTCGCTTTCACTGAACCACGTTTTACCAAATCCCCGAATAGCCACCTCATGCAAAGCTCCCTTTGGGGAAAAGCTACAAAAAGTACCTCCAGATAAAATTTCGATGGCAACTCCTGGGAGCCTCCCATACCATCTTGTCGGCTCTTGCGAATCGACGTCAATCGACACTAGTCGACGCTAGTCGACGCTAAATCGACGCTAGTGACGCTAACCGACGCTAAGTCGGCACTATCTGATCGATTCCCTGACGGCGATCGACGCTAATCCCATGACGTGCGACCGAATAAAGCCACTCGCACCAGGTTACACATACTGATAAGCAGCGCTGACCAAGCTTGACTCGCACGGCACTCGCGCGTGCCATCGCCGCCGTCGTTGCCGCCGCCGTCGTTTGCACTTCCGGAGCCACGGAATCTCGTTCACCGACTCACTACCCGAGCAAGTATACGACCCTCAAGCCTCCCTGGCCCCAATGGGCCTTCTCATCACGCCCTTCCGTCGCTGCCTAACCCTGTGCCCCAGATAATCATCACCCCCAAAGAATAAAGTTCGAGGGTCTGGCGGGGATAATTAACGATTTTCCCAGGGAAGGTGATGTTAGTTAGAAGTTATGATGATGACGATGATCGTGATGATGACGATGATCATGATGATGATCATGATGATGGCGATTTTTCTATGATCATGATGATGACGATGATGATAATGAGAATGATGATGATCATGATGATATGATGATGATGATGATGATGATGATGATGATGATGATGATGATGATGATGATGATGATGATGATGATGATCTACCTGCTCGAAAAACGCATTTGAAATCAAATCCAATCGGTCGCCATGGTCCTGCCACACGTTCCTGACTCGCGAACGGCTGAGAAAGTGAGAATCCCATGGCCCTGCCGCATGTTCGTGACTTGGGCAAACTGAACTGGTGAGAATCCCACGGCCCTGCCACACGCTCGTGATTGCAGAAACTGGTATGGTGAGACCACCATGGCCATGATCAGCGTTTTTGATGCTCTTGCTAGTCAGCATGAGATGATAGCAACTTCGATTCGCAACTTCCCCCGTGGATTATCAAGGTCGGCCTCCGCGCCCATCTTCACAATTAAATCCCATTGAACCGGGATCAAATAGGAGGGAAGGGGGGGTATGTTTTATTATCCAGGGCCCTGGCACTGGGTTACCGCCCTCCAGAGAACACCTACAATTGATGGAGCTTTGCCCTTGCAATGCGGAGTCCGAAACCAAACCGCCCCAGTTCCCCAGTTCCCCAGTTCGGCTTGCCTGAGGGGTTCTTACTCGGTAAAGGTTGGTGCCTCCCAACGTTTCTTTGCCCGTTGCCCAGAGCTTCCTCGGGTTCCCCGGCTTCCTCGGGTTCCCCGCCGCTGCTGCCTCTGTTGTTACGTGGCCCGTTGCCCAAAGGCTCCTTCCAGGGTTCCTCGGGTTCCTCAGGTTGACCGGGTTCCCAGGATTCCTCGGGTTCCCCGCCGCCGCTGCCTCTGTGACGTGGCCCGTTGCCCAAAGGCTCCATGGTTCCCCGGGTTCCCCGGGTTCCTCGGGTTCCCCAGGTTCCCCGGGTTCCCGGCCCTCGGTGCCTCGTATGCCAAGCAGCAATGCCTCGTATGCCTGTCAGTGCCAAGCAATGCCAAGCAATGCCAAGCAATGCCAAGCAATGCCAAGCATTGCCAAGCAATGCCAAGCATTGCCAAGCAATGCCAAGCACTGCGCGCATGCAATAGGAAGCTTTCTCCTCATTGGGGTCGCGCCGGGTTCATTTTCACAACGAAGGCCGAGGCCAATGCTAATCAGGGTGGGCAGTTAATCAAGGATGGCTGCTGAAAAATGTTTGAACGTGCGCGCTGCCCAGAAAAGGGGGGTTCAATCGCCGAAGTCTGGACCTGGAGCGGCACCCAGCGCGGGATCAGCCAGCGCAACACATTGTAAGACCTTGCGCGATCTTGCCACCCAGCTGGCTCCAATTGGGGCTGAACCCCATTGGAGAAACCAAAAGGGACCGACACCGCTACTCCCCGCACCTCTCCCCAGGGTGCGTTCTGACCAGACTTCCGAGACGAATCCAGCGGTGGCGACGAGGGCCTCCCAGAAGGCCCAAACGCAGGGAAAAACGAGGGACGGGTAGTGGTAGGGGTACATTGTTCTCCCCTGAGATCCGACGTTGCCGAAAAGTTGCAACATCGCAAAAAATCACACCCAGAGCCCCGGACCCCATCCTTCTGCGTCATTTTTCGAGCCGGATCGATCTGTGAGGTTCCCAGGGCCCGAAATTGAGCGAAAACGCCCGTTGTGAAAAAATTGCATCGCCGGGATCTCGGGGTCCTCTGACCCATGCCCATCTCGCCAGCCCGTCACTTCTCCGGCACCTCCGGCGCCGGGCGGAGCACCCCCGACGCGGCCGACTGGAGGAGCACGCTCGGCAGCGGTCGCGGGCGCGAGGGGCGAGCCGGGCCGGGGCGCGCCGAACGCGGGGCGCGCGGAGCGGGTGGGAGGAGCAAGGCTTCTGTCTTGCTCCCCCTCGTGGTTTTCGCCTTCCCCCTCGGAGGGGTCCTGGCTCCTGCTTCGTCCCTCGGGCTTCTTTGGGGGGGTTCGCTTCCCCCTCGAAGCCTTTTGCCTGTCCCCCCCCCATAGGGGGCGGGGAGGGCGGGAAGCCCGCGGGCGCGAAAGCACAGGGCGGCCGCGGGGGAGGCGAGGGGAACAGGCCCGGGCCCCGCCGAGAGGGTCGGCGTGCGCAGGGGGCGCAGAGGCGGCCGCGGTGCGGGGCCGCCCAGAGGAGCGAAGAAAACAAGGGGCGCAAGCCGCAACACGCCCCGCCTCGCCGTTGGCGACTCTCCTCACCTCGTCGAGGAAGCCCTGGACCTGGGGGGGCGCTCCTCCTCCTCCTCCTCCTCCTCCTCCTCCTCCTCCTCCTCCGCCTCCTCCTCCTCCTCCTCCTCCTCCTCCTCCTCCTCTCCTCCGCCTCTTCCTCCTCCTCGTCATCATCCTCCGCCTCCTCCTCCGCCTCCTCCGCCTCCTCCCCCTCGTCCTCGTCCCCCTCCTTCATCCCCCTCCTCCTCCTCCTCTCCTCCTCCTCCTCCGCCTCTTCCTCCTCCTCGTCATTATCCTCCGCCTCCTCCTCCTCCTCCTCCTCCTCCTCTCCTCCGCCTCGCCTCCGCCTCCGCCTCCTCGTCCTCCTCCTCCTCTCCTCCTCCTCCTCCTCCCCTCCTCCTCCGCCTCCTTCTCTTCCTGCTCCTCCTTTTCATCCTCTCCTCCCCCTCCTCCTCCTTCTCCTCCTCCTCCTGTTCCTCCTCCTCCCTCCTACCCCATCCTCCCCCCTACCTCTCCGCCGCGGAGATAGAGGGCGGGCACCGCCTCCGTATAGTACGTGCGCGTGTCCCACTCGACGAGGTCGTTGTGCCCCGCCCTGTGGGGGGCGGCGCCAGCGGATTCGACGGGGTGGGCTAAAACCCCCGAGGCCTGACTCTTCCCTCCTCCTCCTCCTCCTCGTCCTCCTCCTCCTCGTCCTCCTCTTCCTCCTCCACTTCCTCCTCCTCCTCTCCTCCTCCTCCTCCTCCTTCCTCCCTCCCCTCCTCCTCCTCCCTCCTCCCCCTCCTCCCTCCTCCCTCTCCCTCCCTCCCTCCTCCTCCTCCGCCTCCTCCTCCTCGTTTTCCTCCTCGTTCACCTCCTCGTTCTCCTCCTCGTTCTCCTCCTTCTCTTCCTCCTCCTCCTCGTCCTCTTCCTACTCCTCCGGCTCGACTCGACTCGACTCGACTGTGATACATGGGGGTTCGGTGACGAACGGTGCCTTACCACTGGGGCACAGTGCAGTTCGCCACTGGTAAGGGCCAACCTCAGTGGCCTTCTCCACTGGAGGTGGTCCTTCCCTCCTTTCTTTTTCCTCTTCCGCCTCCTCCTCCTCATCATCCTCCTCCTCATCTCCCCCCTCCTCCTCTTCCTCCTCCTCCTCCTCCTCCTCATGACTGAAGACTGCGGGAATCAGATCCACGACTAGAGCTGTCCTTCTCCCCCCCAGCAGCGCTTTGCCACTCGGATGGCGTTCAGATAAAAAATCAAACGTCGCAAACCTCGTCAGATCTTCCTCCTCCTCCTCCTCCTCCTCCGCCTCCTTCTCCTCCTCCTCACGGTCACCGTCACCGTCACCGTCGCCGTCGCCGTCGCCGTCGCCGTCCTCGTCATCGTCATCGTCGTCGTCATCGTCCTCACCATCATCACCATCATCATCATCATCAGCATCGTCGTCATCATCATCTCTATCACCACCACCACCAACACCACAACCATCATCATCCTCATTGTCATCCTCCTCATCATCACCACCGACATAAGCATCATCATCCTCAGCAGTATCCTCATCGTCATAAGCAGCTTCAGCATCATCAACATCAGCATAATCATCATCACCATCATCATCATCAGCATCATCACCACCATCATCATCATCAGCATTATCATCATCATCATCATCATCATCATCATCATCATCATCATCATCATCATCATCATCGTCATGGTCATCATCAGCATCATCATCGTCATCATCAGAATCATCATCATCAACATCATCATCATCATCATCATCATCATCATCATCATCGTCATCATCATCCTCATCATCATCATCAACATCACCATCACCATCACCGTCACCGTCACCATCATCATCAGCAGCATTATCAACATCGTCATCATCAGCAGAAGCACCATCATCAGCATGACAATCATCATCATCAACATCAGCACCATCATCATCATCATAACCACCACCACCATCATCATCAGCAGCAGCATCAATCATCATCGTCAGCATCATCAGCATCATCAGAATCATCTCCAGCATCATCTCCAGCATCTATCATCATCATCGTCATCGATATCATCATCATCATCATCATCATCATCATCATCATCATCATCATCATCATCATCATAATCATCATCCGCATGATCATATTCGTCATCTTCGTCATCAGCATCATCCACATGATAATCTTCAGCTGCATCATCATTATCATCATCGGCAGCAGCAGCATATCCGCCATCGTCATCTTCGTCATCATCATCAGCAGCAGCATCATTGTCGTCGTCAGCATCATCAGCAGCATCAACATAAGCAGCAGCATCACCACCACCACCATCCTCATCATCATCATCATCATCATCATAATCATAAGCAGCATCACCATCATCATCAGCATCACCATCCTCATCATCATCATCATCATCATCATCATCATCATCATTATCATTATCATCGTCGTCATCATGATCAGCATGATCATCATCATCATCGTCATCATCATCATCATCAGCAGCGGCATCATCGTCAGCAGCATCATCATCATCATCATCATCATCATCATCATCATCATCATCTTCGTCATCATCATCATCATCGTCGTCGTCGTCATCGTTATCGTCACCGTCGTCGTGGTCATCATCACCATCATCATCACCACCACCATCACCACGACCATCATCATCGTTATCATAATCGTTGTCGTCATCATCATCATCATCACCACCACCACCATCATCATCACCACCACCACCACCACCATCATCATCATCATCATCATCATCATCATTGTCAGCATCATCATCTTTCTCCAGTATCATCAGCGTCATCATCATCATCATCATCATCATCATCATCGTCATCATCATCATCCTCATCATCAACATCAGCACCGTCATCATCATGATCATCATCATAATCAGCAGCAGCAGTATCGTCATCATCATCGTCATCGTAATAATCATTAGCAGCAACATCATTGTCATCGTCAGCATCATCGGCAGCATCAGCATCACAACCACAACCACCGCCATCACCACCACCACCACCATCATCATCATTATCATAAGCATCATCATCCCCATCATCAGAAGCAGCATCATCATCAGCAGAAGCAGCACCATCATCAGTATTTATCATCATCATCATAATCAGAATCAGTAGCAGCATCATCATCATCAGCAGCAGCAGCATCAGCATCATCATCGTCATCAGCGTCATCGTCTCATCGTCATCGTCATCGTCATCATCATCATGATCATCACCACCACCATCATCGTCATCATCATCACCAGCATCCATCCACACTCGCAGCAGCAGCAGCATCATAATCATCATCATCAGCGTCATCAGCCAACACCAACATCATCCCTCCCCGACTTCCGTCTTTCTTGTGGATGGGTCCTGTGCGTCGCACCGCTGGGTGTGTTGGTAGGGCGGTCTGGGCATTTCACCTTGAGACTTCCGCGCTCTTTGAACGTGACATGTCCATCAGCTGCGCGAACGGGGACAAGCGGAGTTTAACAGCTAGTTATCGCCAGAACTTCCTCGCATGCTATGGCCCTCAAGGTTGGAGCTTCGCGCATTTCAACCGACGGAAGGGCAGGTGGCTTTCCAATCAGGCGATCACTGGAAACTCATTCTCAATCGCTGATCCGAAAGTTTGACGTGCCCAACGGCTACACGGATAGAGGGTGGCGGGCCTTCAAAATCTATCACTCGCCTGGCATATCCTCGCACGCTTGTTCTTCCACACAATGCAGCCCGACGTGAAAAGTGCTAGCCTCTCACTTGATGGCACAGGTAGGAGCCGACGCACGGCACAGATCCAAGCAATCCGCGCGGAACTCCAAGAGCTTTATGTTCATGCCGATTCTTGTTCTTCGAACCTCCCTCGAGCCACGAGCAGCGGACCGCACTCCTTTTCCTCCTCCTCCTCCTCCTCCTCCTCCTCCTCCTCCTCCTAACTTCGCGCTTCGCGCTGCTTGAACTGCGAAGCGCGCCTGGCTCGGCGCTCCCGCGCCGCACCCCCGGAGAAGAGAGGAGGCCGAGGGGGACTCGGAGCCGAACCGCGAAACGCAAAGCGCGGACAACTTCGCGCCTTCGAGGGCGCCCTGGAGGACCGAGGACTGCGGGCACGAGGCCAGCGGCTGGAACTGCCCTCGCCCCCCTCCCGGCGGCGCTCTGCCGCCAGGGAGGGCTCGCAGCCCAAAGAAAGCTTCGAACGGCGAGAAAAAAAGGTGAGGTCCTCCTCATCCTCCTCCTCCTCCTTCTCCTCCTCCTCCTCCACCCCCTTTTCCTCCTCCTCCTCCTTCTCCTCCTCCTGCTCCTCCTCCTCCTCCTCGTCCTGGTTCCTGGTTCCTGGTGGGTATTGAGCTCGTCGGACACAGCCTCCCCATCCTCCTCCCTCTCCTCATCCTCCCCCCTCCTCCTCCTCCTCCTCCTCCTCCTCCTCCTCCTCCTCCTCCTCCTCCTCCTCCTCCTCCTTTTCCTCCTCCTCACCGTCGTTGAACCTTCTCGTCATGCCGAATCTTTCGCGGAGACGAAATGCTCGGGCTCGAGAGTTTTTGTTGGACCATCTTTGCATATTCCTCCTGTGGAGGGACAAGCCCGACTTAACACTAGCAGCGGACCGCACCACCCAGAAGCTCGCGGCGCCTCCAGGCCGTGGCGCTCGGCCGCGCGCCGGGGGGAAAGCCTCGGCGCGAGCTCGGTGTGGGGCCCCGGGGGCCCGAGTCCGGGCGAAATCGCCCGGCGCGAGCGGTTGCTCGGCGCGGCGCCGCGGCGGCCCTGGCGGCGCGCCTTGCCTGGCAAGGGGATGGCGCGTCGCTCCGCTCCGCGGCGTGGCGCGCTCGGGGAAACTCGGGGCGCGGGCGGCCGGGGCCTGGGAAGTGGATGGCGCGTCGCGCCGAAGCGTGGCGGGCCAGAAGCGGCGGAGCGACGCGCAGCCATGACCACCGCCTAGGGGATTGATCTTTGGGGACGTCGGCGGGGGCCGGGCACGGACGCGCGTCGCCCCCGCAGGACCTGGACAGAGCCATCTCTGGAGAAAGAAGAACGGCACGAGCATCAACTGTTTCGACGGTCCGCGCGGATTTCTTGGATCCGCACCGGACCCCCCCCCCCTCCCCGGCACGCGGAGCGCTCCAGGGGCGGCGCCGCAAGCGCTGCCGGGGCATTTGGAAAATGTTGTGGGGCACGTTCCTTCTCTGTCGGGTGTGGCTCAGTGCAGATCCCAGAGATCCGCGCGGGCCCCCGAAAGTGTACGTTCATGCCTCATTTGTCTCGCTCTCGAACGTCCAACGCCCACCGAAAAGGAGGAGGAGGAGGAGGAGGAGGAGGACAAGGAGGAGGAGACGGAGGAGGCGGAGGAGGAGCAGGAGGAGGAGGAGGAGGGAGGAGGGAGGAGGAGGAGGGGGAGGGGGAGAAGGAGGATTTAGAGGCACGGGTCACTGTCTCTCTCCAAGCGGGGGGCGGCGGAAGGTGGCGCCAGCCTAAACTGAACTCTCTATTTTCTGCCTGAACCGTGGACACGACGCCGCCGAGAGCGGCGGCAGAAGGTGACGGCGGGGTCTGCACCACCAAAAAATCACAGAGATTGGAAGCAGACCCCGTATCAGGTCCCCTCAGAGCTGTGACGAGGTAAGTGAACGGAGAGCGAAAGAAGGGAAGGGAGGGAGGGAGAACTTGAGCGGAGAACACAAACATAACGTGTTATGTCAGAACGGCGCCACCTGACTTTGCGCCGCCCCCGCCCTCCCCGCCCACCGACCACATAACAGACGGGGGAGGGGGGGAGGAGGAGAGAGGACCACGGCCCGAAAACTTCATTGTTTGCAACAACACACATGTAGAGGCACGGGTCACTGTCTCTCTCCAAGCGGGGGGCGGCGGAAGGTGACGCCAGCCTACACTGAACTCTCTATTTTCTGCCTCAACCGTGGACACGATGCCGCCGAGAGCGGCGGCAGAAGGTCACGGCGGGGTCTGCACCACCAAAAAATCACAGAGATTGGAAGCAGACCCCGTATCAGGTCCCACACCACCGCATAGCTTGCATTAGCGCCTGGCTGTGACGGTGCCTGGGCAGGGTGGGAGGGTTCGGGCGCCTCCCACAGCCGTCGCACATTCACAGCCTCGGCAGAGCTCCAAAAAACTCAGTAGATCATTCGCAACACGAAATGGGTCACTCACGAGCCTTTTCAGGGCGACCACTCTTCTTGGGCATCAGTCGGCTCCCGCGCTCCAGGATGTCTGGCGGGAGCGCGGCGCGGGCGGCCACCAGGGCGTGCGTCTTCATATGCCTGAGCACGCTCTTCTCCGAAGCCCACCGCCCGCGCCGCTGGATGGCCCACACCGTCCTGTAGCCCGTCGCCGCGTCGCGGCTCGGCCCCGAGTGTCTGGCAGCATGGGGCGGGAAGTGCTCGACGCCGACGTCGTCGCAGGCTCGCCTCAGCGCCCGGCGGTAGGCATCCACCGAGCAGCTGAAGACTCGGCCCGAGGGGTCTCGCTCGGACTTCCTGTGCACAAGCGTGTCACTCACATGCCAACAGTCGATCAGCACGCCCTGCCTCACGCCCGTCTTGGTCCTCTCACCTCGCTCGGTCACCCCGAGTCGTAGAGCCACAATCTGCTCGCCCGCCTCGTCCACGTCGACCACGATGTCGGCCGCCCGCAAGGCGAACAGCTCCGCGGACCTGAGGTAGGCGTCCAGGGCGACCTCGGCGGCGTCGGCGGCCTCCACGCTCCCGGCCAGCCTCATGGCCTCGTCCAGCACGGCCCAGAGCTCGAGTGGCTGGGGCCCCCCTTCTCCCGCAACGTGAAATCGATGCCAAGCTCGAAGAGCTCGATTGGACCTCGGCAACCCCGTCGAGAGCTCGGGCCACACGTAGGCAAGCCCATGCACGACGAAATCTCCTCGATGCGGACCCACCTCCTCATCCTCGACCAGGCGGTCCAAGTAGCAAAGAACGGAGTCGTCGATCTCCTCTCGGCTCATCATCGGCAGGTTCACCTCCAGCGCGAAGTTCAGGAAGCGGCGCACGTTGGGCACGTAGCAGCCCAGCGCCGTCTTAGTGGAGACCGAGAACGGCAGCAATGCCAGCCCATAGGTGGTTCTCTCCCGCCGTGGCACCCCCTGTGGGTGCGCGCCCTCCGCGTCGTTCCTGCGGTGGGTGTTGCCCATCTTGCGGTGCTGAGCGTGGTGCCGTGGCCTCTCTTCACCGACGGCGTCCGATAGAAAGGGCAGCAGCAGCCAACCCAGGAGCACGGACCACCGCGGGCAACTGGACCGGCAAGCGGTCCCGGCCGACGGCTGCTCATCATCCACGTCGGACTCCCCGAGACGAGGCGATCGTCGATGGTCAGGCGCCTGGTCACCAAGTCGAACCCGAAACATCGCACGAAGATCTTCCAGCTCCGTCCAGTGTTCCTGTTGTAGCCGCTGTCTCTCCGTCGGAGTCGCTTCTCGAAAGCTCGCGACAAAACGATCCCTTTGATCTTGCGTCGCCCTCCAGGTGCTGCTGCAAAGATCTCTGATGATGTCGGCGATCGCGTGACGAGGCAGCCTGGTGACGAGTAGGCGCCTCAAAGCCTGATTGGGCCCACTGAGCAGTACGTCCGTCAGGAAGGCCACGCACCACTCCTGCCACTCGGTACCGTCGGTGGCCCGCTGTGTGAGGTCGCTGAACCACTGCTGCGCCCAATCATGTAGGTCTTGCATCATGTATGCATAATCTTGCACCGCTTGCCCTCGAACATCGTCGGGCATGGGCGGGGGCCGCCCCATCGCACATGGGCTTCCGTACCCAGTCAACCCGAGGCTCGAAGGAAAGCTGCAGGCAATGATTCCAGCAACGTAGCGCCCCGGCACCTGCGCTCCAGGGTCTCTGAAATCAATTGCTCCACGGCCCTCTCGGTCAGGCCGGCCTCCCACGTGGCACTCCGCCAAAATCCTGCAGAATTCGGACGGGTACGCCTGGGCCACCCTTGTCCGAAAGCGACCGCTCTCGTCCTTGCCACAGAGGCTCGCCGAGTGGTTCTCGTGCACGCAGGGACGAACAAACCGCTGCATCCCGAAGGCCGCCCCCGTGAGCGTCGTCAGCTTCAGCGCGGGGCAGCCCCACATGCACTGCGGGAAGGTCACTCGGTAGGCACCCACACGGGCCTCCCAGTCCGCAAGCTCCTTGGTCACGAAGATCGATGGAAACGGCGGACACCCCGGGTCGGCAGGATGCTCGATGGAGACCGAGCCTCCCTTGAGCCCGATCGCCTTCAGGATCCTCAAGCTGCTCAGCAACTGCGCGTTCCCAAGCTTCACCTTCTTTGCGTCGTCCCCTCGAAGGCCCGGCCGACCCCACAGCTGATCTCGCAGGCGTAGCGGGGGGGGGCCTCCAGGCTGGAAGCGAACCCGCGACCAGGTAGAGCATGAAGGGCCTGAGTGTCCCCCGTCCGTCTCCACTTCCGCCAGCAGCTCCAGCCTCCGCACGTTGACCTCGTCCGCCAGGTCGAATTCCGCCCCGAAGCCGATGTCCACGCCGGTGCAGATCATCAGGTAGCCTCGCGACCCCGCGATCCTGAGCAGCCAGTCCTCCAGGTCCCCGATGCGCGCGTGGCCGCTGCAGAGGTGGACGAAGCGCAGCACCTTCACCGGGATCGAGACGCCCATCCTGAGCGGCTGGAAGGGGTCCACCTCCGCCAAGTCCGCCAGGGCCTCGATCCTCGAAGCCACCTTCTCCGGCAACACCCGCTCGTCCGTCCTCCGCTCCTTCGGTGCCTGCCCAATCGGGAAACCTCGGCTCGGCCCGTCGCTGCGGTTGCGGTCCGACGGCACCCAGCGCCAGTACTCCCGCATGCCGCACCCGAGGTCGAGGGCGGCCATTCTCCTGCACACGATAAGAATGGGCCGGCTGGCCGATCTGCCTTTGCTGAAGCCGCCGAGGCAAACCATCGAGTCCGCGATGCGTAAGTGCCTCTTCCCCCAGCTCGCCCGGGCGCGGGCCGAGTCCCTCGCCGCGGCCACCCACGCGCGCATCTCCAGCAAGTTGATTTGCTCCTTTTCCTCCCAGCGCCAGCGCGCAACCTCCTTCCACCGAGCGATGTCGCCCCAACACTCGTGCACAGGTGGAACGCGGATCCGGGCACCCAACTCCACGTCGGCACCCACGCGTCTGAAGGCCTCCCCCTCGCACCAGGCGTCCGCAGCCCAGGACGAGGAGATGCCCGTCCAGACGGCCCAGCCTCCTCGAACTGCACATCGTGCTTCTCGACGCTGCTCCTCCACCGTTGCCACCGTAGAAATGAGCGCACCACCGTAGAGGCTCGCATCGAACATCATCACCACCGGGTCCCAGGGCGTCGAGAGGTCCACCGAGATCAGCGGCACCAAAGCCGCAGCCGCAGCCAACTCCCTCAGCACTTCCCGTGGAACCTCGCGCCGAGCTCCACCTCGTAACTCCATGCACCACGCGTACACGTCCGCGAAGACGCTCAAAGCACCACGGCAGATCAGAAAGCCCCAGGACAATATGCCGACGATCCGTGCGACGGTATCGGGTAGTTCCCACTTGTGAATCAGGATCTCCCGTATGCCGAAGACCGCCAACCACATCTTGTCCTGGTTCGGCGCCAGACGAGTTCCCCGAAGATCGCCACCGATCATGCGGGCGTCCGCCGCACCAGCATCCTTGTGCACCTTGAACCCGGATACCACCAACTCCTTGGCACCGAGCCAGATCTCCTCTACCGTCATCCCAGCCTCCTGGCCAGGTCGTGTCGGGAAGTCCAGGCCCATGATGCCGAAATCGTCGATGTACTCGTAGTGCGCAGCAGGCAAATCCCGACTGAGATTGGGCAGCGGTCCGCCTTCGGCCAAACGTTAGTCGCCTGAAAGCGAAGAAAGACCGAACTGGGGCCCAGTATTGAAGATGTCCTCCATAGTCGCCTGAGCCATCCAGCACGCCCAGGAGAAGCCCATCAGAGCGACCTTCACCCCGACGTAGGGCCCACTCCCAGGCAGAGACGATCCTTCGGGAAGCAGAGCGCCCAGCGCATCTCCAGAAACGCCGGGCAGCACGAAGTGCGGCGCCAGCTCCTCCCCCAGCTCCAGCGTGTAGTAGAAGTCGGGGAGGTCGCCCGTGCCGAAGCGCATGGTCACGCCATCCTCCTTCATTTCCTCGGACACGTCCAGAAACGACATCGCACTGACACCGCCCATGGCACACCACGGGGGAGACCGCCACCGCATGTTGGAGCGCCTCTGGTCGAACACCAGCCTCAGGGTCACCTCGGGCTCGCTCCCCACCAGCTCCGCCTTCTTCACGACGCAAAAGAGCCCGACCTCGTCCACCTTCACTGCGGTGCGGCACAACATCCCCGCCAAAGCCATCCGTCGGGCCAGCTGCAACATTTCCTTCTTCTTGCGGACATGCGGGCCAACGTAGTTGCGAACCCCGCAGGCCTGAACACAAGCCTCGCCATCCTCTCTCAACATCTCCTCCTTGAACATCTCCAACTTCTGTGCCACGCGAGGCGACACATACCTCACACTCACAGGTCTGGTCCCCGGAGGAGGTAGAGCGACTCGATCCCATTGAGCTGGAAACGTCTCGCCCCTGTCCGGCAGCCGTCCACTTCCGCCAGCACTCCTCCTCCGAAGTTCGACCACCCGCCGCCAAGGCAGCAGGGCGCAGCCGCAAGAGTGCGGCTCCTTGTGAGGGCGTAGTCGAAGGCGGCGACTGGCGACGAACTTCTCCCAGCACCCGCCGAGAGAGGTCCCCGTCCAGGTTGTCGGGCACGATCCCCAGGCCCCAGCAGTCGCCCAGGCCCAGTAGACTGTCGTCCAGGCTCCCGCGGTAGAGCTGACGCAAGGCCAAGAGAGCACGATTCGCCGTCTCCACCAGCTCCATCTCCTCCTTCCAGCGCGACAGCACCCGACGAGAAGTCGAAGCGGGGCGCTCCGGGCGAGCGAACAGCACCACCTCGGACAGGATGTCCCGCCGCCGAGACATGAAAACCCAAATTCGTCGCGCAAACGCTCACGGGCCAGCCGACGGCGATGATGCGAGTCAGCTGCAGCAGAAAGAATACACGAGCCAAAACAAGCCGACGCGCAGGGACACCCCGACGCCAGCTGCAAGGGCCCCCCGGCTCGAAACCGAGTAGCCCCAATTGAAGCTCCTTGACTCTCACGGCGGGGCCACCGCGCCTCCGTCCAGGTCGGAGCGCGCCTTCATCAGCTGCGCGTCGCGACCCATGGCCTTCTTCATCTCTTCCTCGGCGCTCATCACCCGCATAGTGCTCTCGTCGGCGAGCTGGGGGTCCAAGCGACGTGCCGCCTCCCAGTCCACCTTCGACTTCCAGTTCTTGGCATCCTTGGGGCGGCTCCAGTCGTCGCGGCAGTTCACGTTGCGGCACGCCCTCACAATAGCGTAGCCCTTTCGCACCAACCGCTCGAAGCTCACCAGGTTGAGGAGCCCCCTTCTGACGATCGGTCATCAGCATCGTGTCCACCGCGGCGAAGGCCGCGATCATCTCCCGAGCCGTGTTGCAGTCGCTCAGCCCCCGATCCCTGATGAAGTCCCGCGCCCAAGCCTCGGCCGTCTTGCCTGACGAGTAGATCTCTGACAGCACCTCGGCCGAGATCCGCTGGCGGTAACCCTCGGGCATGCGGCTGTTCCACTCCTCGGGCTCGATCTCCTTGTACTCGTCCAGCTGCTCCATGAACACCTGCTGCGGCAACTGAGCCTTGAAGCGCATCCGCTTGATGGCCAGCTCGACGGCCTCCGGCTGCGAAGTGGCAGCTCGCTTCTCGGGCGTCTCCATCAACGCCGTGGGTGCACTCTTCGTGGGCGAGCCGAGCACGGCGACCGCCGAAGCCGAAGAACTCGCCCCCTCGACAGCAGCACCGCGTTCGCCAGCTATTGCCTCCGCCGGCACCTCGCCCTTCAGACGAGCCTCGAACTGGTCCAGCCGCGAAATCATGCCCTCGATGACCTGCTTGTTGGCCTCGGCGTCCGCACGACCCCGCGAGTCCAGAGAAGCTTCGAGTACATCCCGACGTAGCTCCCTCGTCCTCTCGGCGGTCCTGATCTCGCTGATCTCCTCCATCATGGCCTTCTGGGACTCCACGAGATCGTTCAGCTGGCTCGCCAGCGCGGCACTCTCTCCGCTTGAAAGAGAGCCAGGCGGAGGCAAGGGCGGAGGCACCGAAGCAGTAGCAGCGACGGGCACATCCACACTCGAAGCGCTTGATGACCCAATCGAGGACTCTCCATACTCTACACTGTCCGACCACTCGTGAGCCGCCCAGAGGGTCAGAAGGATCAGGGACAAGAGCATCGCAAACCAACGCTGAAGAGGCATCAGCTTCTGGGCCCACTCCTTCCACTCCCACAAGTAGGTGGCCCACTCCTGGACGACCTCCGAGCTCTCCACGAACGCATCCTTGGCCGTGACCAGGTAGCTGATCGTGTACACCCAGACCTCCTTCATATACTCGATCACGCCCAGCA
>CAUYUJ010011314.1:346739-351739 GCA_963575745.1 Prorocentrum cordatum | reverse complement strand
CCTGGCCAGGCCCATCCTGCACCCAGCAGCGGTGCGTGCGCCACGCCCTATGGGCTTGGCCAGGAGGGTGCACACACAGCTCCGGGGTGCAGCATGGGCCTGGACGGGGAGCGGCGGACACGCCTAGATTTCGTCGCCCGATCTCGTGGCAGGAGCCGAACTCTGTACACCGACGCAGTTTCCGGCCCCGCTCTGGAAATCGCATGGGAAAGCGGATCCTGGTGTATACGGGATCCTGGTGTATACATGTTTCCCCTCTCCCCGGGAGAACGGCGGAAGAAAAGGATGCACCACATCACCTCGACGTCTTCCCCGAACCTCAGAAAGTCCCGGGATTGCAAAACAGCCCGCCACTGGTAAGGTTAGGTTGGGCATGTCCCCCTGAAGGCGGGTTTGAACGATACCTATATATATATATATATGAATCATCGCGCGCTTCGCGCGCGCTCAAGTTCTAGCTAGGATCCTCGTAGTCGTCACCATCGCTTTCCTCATCGCCATCCTCTTCGATATCGTAGATATCGTCGTCAGCATCATCACAACCATCACGATCACCATCACCATCATCATCGTCACCTTCGTCATAATCATCGTCATCATCAGTGGGGCTTCTAGGAAGGTGCTTAAGTTGCGTGTGGGGAGCGGAAGCCTGAGGAATCATGTTATCGGAGAGCTTTCCGGTAACATGATGGCGTGTATGAGGGTTCATTGGGGGGCTGCCCCGCAAGCATTTGGGGACGCATGGTTGGGGCCGGTGGCGGAAGCCTGAGGAACCATGTTCCCGCAAGGATTCCTGGGAACATGGTTTGTTGGGGTGCCGTTGGGCGCCTCCGGAAGCTTCGGGGCCTGACGCGTTTCCGCACGTGGCGGCAGGTAGCGCTGCTTGGGACTCTCGTTTTTTTTTCTTGGCAGGCGTTTAGGGAACATGGTTTGGGCAGAGAGCGGCAACCCGAGAATCATGTTCCCGGGAAGCTTTCCGGGAGCATGATTTGTGTTCGGCTCTCTTAAGAGGGGTTCCTCTGGGGGCTTACCGAGGGGTCCCTTTTGGCCTTGTCGGCAATCGTATTGGAAAGAATGCTTGGGGCGGTGGGCGGATCGAAGCCCAAGGACTCATGTTCCCGGAAAGCTGTCTGGGAAATACGATTTTTCGAAAAGTCTTGGGGGCCCGCTGGGGGCTTCCCTGGGGGCCTCTTGGGGGTCTATTGGGGCTTCCGGGAGGCCTCTTGGGAGCCTCACGGGGCTCCTTGGGAGCCTCTTGACGGACGGGCGTCCTTGGAGCCTCTCAGGCCGGAGACCTTGAGATGTCGCGCTCTTCGAGCCCTCTTGGGTCGCTCTTGGGGCCCCTTGGGGCGCTCTCGAGGCCCTCTTGAATTATCTGGGGAGCCTCCTGGGCCGTCTCTGTGCTTCTTGGGAGCCCCTTCGGCTGTCTTGGAGCGATCTGAAAGGCCTCTGACACCGTCCGGGACCGTGGGGAGGCGGAACATGGGAGAGCGCAAACATGCTTCAAAAACCATAGGAAAATGTATGATTTTCGGCTTCTGGGGCCTTGAGGGGCCTCTGGAGGCGCTCTTGGGGCGTTTTGGCGGCGTCGTCGGCCGTCCTGAGGCCATCTTCGGTGTGTCCGGGGCCTCTGGGGGCTGTCTTGGCAATATTTAGGGCTCTCTTGGCGTGTCGTGGCGTGTTTGACAGCGGGCCCGGGCAGTCCCGGGAGCCCTGGGACCCCCCCCAATCCCCCCATGGGGGGGTACGGCACCGGCCCGCCCCACCCCACCCCGGCCTACTCCGATATATATATATATATATATATATATACACACATACATATATATATATATATGTACACATATGTATATGTATATATAACACAAAAAAGTCTGGAAATACGTATTCAAAATCACGATCAAAAAATAGTCGAGAAGTCGTCCCCAGACTAATTTTTCATCATTCCTGAATCTTCCTCCTGTAGAGGGACACGCCCGACTGAATGGTACGGTAGATGCTCCAGGTTCCTCCTCCTCCTGCTCCTCCTCCTCCTCCTCCTCCTCCTCCTCGGCGTTCGGCGCCCTCCGAAGCGTCCAAAGGGCTTTGAGGCGGCAGGCGGCAGGCGGCAGGCGGGGCGGGCGGCGGCGGGGCGGCGCCCGCTGGGGAAGTAGGCGGGCCACCGCGTCCTCTCTGGGCACGCCTGGCGCGGGGGGGGGTGCGCGCACGGACCCCCATCGATCCCCGAGCCTCGATCCTCCGTCCTCGGTCCTCGATCCTCCATCCTCCATCCTCCATCCTCGATCCTCGATCCTCGATCTTCGATCCCCGATCCTCGATCCTCCACTTTCCATCCTCGATCCCCGATCTTCGATCCTCGATCCTCCATCCTCGATCTTCGATCGTCGATCCTCGATCCTTCATCCTCGATCGGCGATCCTCGATCCTGGATATCCTCGCTCCTCGCTTCTTGAGCCTCCCCCGTTTCGCTTCGCTTCCCTCCCACCCACCCCTCCCCTTCTCCGTGCCTCCCTCCCCCTCCACCTCCACGCCTCCTCCACCTCTGGCCGAGGGACGCGTGGCGGCGGGCACGGCGTTCTGCTTCCCCTTTTCCCCTTGGGAAGCCCTTTCGCCCCCCCCCCCCCCCCCGTCCAGGGGGGATTCTTAGGAACACCCCCCTTAAGAATACTCAGAGAAATGCCCCCGAAAAATCGTCCCCTGATTATTTTTTGACTGTTTTCTAATACTGCTCCTGTAGAGGGACCGGCCCGACTTAACCTTAACCCCCCTAATTTTGTGGATGCCATGACAATGGACACTCTAACAATCCTATCATTGAATGAAAAATATGTTTACAATGTGTGAAACATGTTCTAACAATGTCTCAGACATGTTGTTTCATGTTTAAAACATATGTTAGACACCTGGAAATTATGTGGCAGCATGCTTCCTCTCCAGCAATCGACTTCCACAACCCAAATTATAACCCCCCTGCGGGAGGATAGGGGGGCAAGATCACCCAGCACCGAGCCGGGACATCGGACGAACGTGCGTCGGATCGGGCCGCACCCCCACGGGGCCCGGCTCGGAACGGATCGGCCGCGCCGGCATCGAATCGGATCGATGTTCGCCCGTGGCGTGATCGAGTCGGATCGATCGGATCGGAACGACCCGTGGGGTCGGAGGCGAGGAGAGAGAGAGAGGCGAGGCGGGGCGGGGCGAGGGGGCGGGGCTGGAGGGAGAGAGGCAGCGGGAACGAGAGATGGAGCAGTCTGGGGAGAGAAGCGGTCAGGGAGAAGGTCGGACATGCTCAACGCTGTGCCCGGGAGAGCTCCGAATGAGGAGTGGGGGAACCAGCAAGTCCTTGCGCGCTGAGGCTCTCACACCACCAGGGCCGAATCGGCACCCCTTCTCCCGCGCCCTCCCGCCAGTTGGAAGGCCTGGTGCAAGCGGTAGGCGTGGTAGAACGGTATGATCTCGTCATTCGTCCCGTGCATGATAAAGGCGGGACAGACGAACTGCTTGACGCGCCTCAGCGACCAGCGAAAGAGCTGGAGGAGAAAGGGTACGAGGCAGGCAGGGTGGGGGAGGGGGACAACGGCAGGGGAGGAGGGGAAGGAGGGGGAGGCGGACAGGAAGATGGAGAGAAGGAAGGAGGAGGGGCAGGAAAGAGGCAGCAAAAGGGCAGGGAGGGAGGAGGACGGGGAGGGAGATGGGAAAGCGGGGGGGGGGGAGTGGGACGAGGGCGACGACGAGGGTGGGCGCTGGGCGCGCAGGACCCCTCCTGCTCCCGCTCCCGCTCCTGCTCCTGCTCCTGCTCCTGCTCCTGCTCCTGCTCCTCCTCCTCCTCCTCCTCCTCCTCCTCCTCCTCCTCGTCCTCCTTTCCTTTTCCTGAAAAATAACTTCTTGCTGTCGCACCCCGAGGTCAGTTTCTAGGGCGGACAAGGCGTTTCGCCTGAAAATTCCTGAAGTTTGAGCATTGGCAACAGTTTCACAGATGGAGGGCGGGTGGTTTTCAAAATGTGGTTCTCGCCTTTGCGCCGCGAACACTCGCTATTGAAATGCACAAGAGCTTCACGGATTGATGGCGGGTGGGTTTCAAAATTTGGCTCTCGCCTTAGCGCCGCGCGCACTCGTTTCAAGCATTTGCAAGGGTTTCACGGATTGAGGGCGGGTGGTCTTCAAAATGCGGCTCTCGCCTTAGCGCCGCACACATTCGCTGTAACAAAAATGCAAGAGCTTCATTGGTTGAGGGCGGTGTCGTTTCAAAATATGGCTCTCGCCTTAGCGCCGCGCAGATTCGTTTTTAACAGATGCCAGGGAATCACGGGCTCCCATGATCAGCGTACCAGAAATGGTGTTTGGGAAAGATTCAGAACTATGCGGGTGCAACAGTTACTTGCGTTGATTCGCAATGTTGAAGACCCAAGGGTGGCGCTCTGGCACGGTTATGGATCGTCAAGACGCAACTGTCAGGTTGATCCGTGACGTTGGAGTCCCGAGAATCATGGTTTGGCATGCTTCAGGGTCTTCGAACGGTTGTCTTCCAACGAGGCAGTTCCCTCAGTGAACATCAACCCTTGTAAGGGGCCTATGGACAGGGAGCTCGGAGAGAGGGTTTATTCCAGCATCGTGTTGACTCTTTGATTTCCACTGGTCCTCCTCCTCCCCCTCCTCCTCCTGCTCCTCCTGCTCCTCCTCCTCCTCCTCCTCCTCCTCCTCCTCCTCCTCCTGCTCCTCCTCCTCCTCCTCCTCCTCCCTCCAACTCCTTCTCCTTCTCCCTCCTTCGCTGTAGTCATCATCATCACCACTGTCACCACCATCATCATCATCATCATCATCATCATCATCATCATCATCACCATCATCAGCAGCCGCAGCAGCAGCATCATCGCCATCATCATCAGCAGCGGCATCATCATCATCGGCATCATCATCATCATCATCATCGTCGTCATCCTCCTCCTCATCATCATCATCATCATCAGCAACATCAACATCAGCAGCAGCATCAGCAGCCT
>CAUYUJ010011314.1:339239-341739 GCA_963575745.1 Prorocentrum cordatum | reverse complement strand
CGCTTGCGAGCAGGCACTTTGCGAGGAAACAGAGCCGCGCTCGGTGACAGGAGGAGGGCCCAGTCCGCTCCAAATCGGTTCCCGGACACCTCCCGGGCTCCATCTGGTGCAGTTCTTCACCCCGGATTTGTGTTTTTGACGGTCCCAGGGCCCGAACACGGCCCCGGGGAACCGACCGAAACAGACAACAGCAACAACGACGACAACAGCAACAACAACAACAACAATCATTTAAGACTGGGGACACTCCGTTCTCACCAGTGCCAGGGTTTTCATAGGAGGCGGGCAATACCCCCACTTTGTGGGGGGGCCGGTTCAAGCTCTACCAAATTTCCAAACGACTCTTCGCCACCACCCACACCCAGCTTCCCGCCCTATGACGTTCGGACACTTCACTTCGTGGCCTGCGGACGACCTTGGCTACTACACTGGCGCATGGGTACAGTGACTTGTTGTGGTAACATTTTGTGGAAGCTAGCTTAGTATACGACTTTTCCCCCTGTTCCAACACTGGACACCTGTACCGTTTTCCGACGTTTTTCCGTTTCTGTACCACACAAGCGAAGACACTTATTTTGAGTGGTACCACGTGCGTGGCGCCAGCATACCACAGGACTTGTTTCCGTTGTTGTGAGACGATACATGCTCATTCTTGTTCTGTGGTTGTCGTTCCGGCCTCAATGTGGAATACTGGCTCATTTGTCTACGAAATACACGTGACAGTAAACAGTGATTTTGTTCGATGACGTGGTGACACACTGACTTGTTGTGGTACCATGCCGACAACGACGACGCGACGACGCGCGCATGTGTCCCGCATGATATTTTTTGCAAGGGATTGTGGCCCCTGGCAGGCGCGCGAACGCCGTTGAAAGAGCTTGCGAAAACAGCTCGCGCGAGCTCTATACCATATGTTGAAAAACCATTGGTTTTTAAGGATTCGGACAGCGCGCGCGGGTAGAAATTTTGAAAATTCGTACAGATGTTTTTCGAGAACCTACGGTGCGATTCGTATGATTTTATGTTGCGCGGTGCTAAAATTCCTAAGAAACCCAATGATGTTTGAAGATTTCGGCGTGCGCGCGCGAAGAAAAAACGAATGTGTCCCACATGGTATTATTTGACAGGGATGATGGCCCTGGCAGGCGCGCAACCTTTGTTGCAGAAGTTCGAAGCACGTGAAAAAGTTGCTCGCAAGAGCCCGTTTGACAGAAATGTTGAAAAAGTATTGGGTTTCCTAAGAAATCCGCAAGAGCGCGCGGGGTGAATGTTTGAAACCCTTTTTTTGAAAAACCATTGGGTTTTTCATGTTTTTATGTGAAAATCGCTACGAAGACTAAGGTTTTGGAAGGATTTCGTCTTGCGCGCGCGAATGTGCACTTCGTGTCATTTTTTGCAAGGGATTCTTGAAGTTTGGTCATGTTAGAACAAGAAATGTCCACTTTGCTTATTGTTTTGCAAGGGAAAGCGGGCGTCTACAAAACAACCGGATCTGGTATACCCCGTTTTGCCTGAGACTTCCTCACGAAAATGATGAAAATGTGGCTGCGGCCTAGGCGCGGCGGGGGGGGCGCGCACCAGGGGCCCCAACAATAATTATTCTTTAGAATTAATCTAATGAATGTTTCAACAAAAACCGGCGACGTTTCGCTGCGCCCCTCGGGATCGGAAAAATCAGATGCGAATACTCCGAATCAGCCAATGGAATCGGAAAAAATAACTACAAAAATCCGATTAGTATTGGGCAAAAGGAAAAATCGAACCGAATACGGCTATCAAATGGATGAATCGGAACTAATCAGATTTCGATTACTCCGATCACCAATGATCCTGAATACTACAATTCGCGATTGTATAAGGAATGAATTCCGGAATAATCGATCGATTACTCCGAATCATTGCCAATGAACGGAAAAATCAGATGCGAATAACTCCGATCATCCAATGATCGGAATAATCAAGATCGGAATTACACCATCATCAAATGAACGAAATCATAAGCATGCGAATACACCGATCTCCAACGACCGTGAACACAAAAAAAAACATCAGATGCGATTACTCCGATCATCCAATGATCGGAATAATCAGATGCGATTACCCCGATCATCCAATGATCGGAATACTACAATTCCGATTGTATTGGATGATCGGAATAATCGGATCCGATTACTCCGATCATTGGATGATCGGAATAATCAGGTGCGATTACTCCGATCATCCAATGATCGGAATAATCAGATGCGATTACTCCGATCATCCAATGATCGGAATAATCAGATGCGATTACTCCGATCATCCAATGATCGGAATACTACAAGTCCGATTGTATTGGATGATCGGAATAATCGGATCCGATTACTCCGATCATTGGGTGGTCGGAATAATCAGATGCGATTACTCCGATCATCCAATGATCGGAATAATCAGATGCGATTACTCCGATCATCCAATGATCGGAATAATCAGATGCGATTACTCCGATCATCCAATGATTGGA
>CAUYUJ010011314.1:317500-339139 GCA_963575745.1 Prorocentrum cordatum | reverse complement strand
CCGAAGAGAGCCTTCGGTGTTCTCAAGAGATCGCCAGAAAAGCTCCAAGATGACTCTACGTGGCATCCAAGGGGCTTCCAAGAGGCTCTCAGCGCTAAATTCGCGAAAACAGTAATGGTTGACTTCCGTCGTCGTCGGCGTCGCCATCGTCGTCGTCGTCGTCGTTGTTGTTGTTGTTGTTGTTGGTGTTGTTGTTGTTGCTGCTGTTGTTGTTGTGGTGGTGGTGGTTGTTGCTGCTGCTGCTGCTGTTGTTGTTGTTGCTGTTGTTGTTGTTGCTGCTGCTGCTGTTGTTGTTGTTATTGTTGTTGTTATTGTTGTTGTTGTTGTTGTTGCTGTTGTTGTCCTCGTCGTCCTCGTCGTCCTCGTCGTCGTCCTCCTCCTTGTCCTCCGCCTTGTCCTCCTCCTCCTCCTCCTCCTCCTCCGCCTCCTCCTCCTCCTCCTCCTAGGCGCGACACGAGGCGGACCCGTTTCGACAGAAAGAAGCCTTACGCCAACGGCACGCCATCTGGGCATTGGTGTGTCAGGGGCGTCCAAGAGGGGGGGCGTGGAAGAGGGAGGCTCGCACAACATGGCCCGAGGCATGTGCGCGGCCGAGGGGGGGGGGGCGATGGGGGACGTAGTGAAATAATAACAAGGGGACCATGAGACCTGGAGAGAAATCATGCCCCCAGCCATGATATCCACACCCCCTAGTCATCACCCCCTTCTTCGCCGCCCCCGAGCTTGCGCGCAGCAGCTCACGCAGTCCCCCGGTGACTGGGCCACAAGAGGCAGCGGCGGCTTCCGGAACTGCCCGTGTCCATGTATCTGAAGGCGATCTCCAGCCCCCCGAAGTTGAGCTCCACCCAGTGCTTGAAAGACCCCAGCAGCTCCCCACAGGGAGGGTCGAACCTGTCCAGCGTGATCACGCCCGAGCAGCTCGTGTCCAACTGGCGCCACGCGCCGTCCACATTCCCCTTGAACTTCACCTTCTTGCACGCGTGCGAGAAATCGCGGAATGTCACGATGTTGGTGTCGTGCAGGTCCATGGAAGCCCTCCAAGCACGCAGTGGCTCCTCAAGGGATGGCGAATGACGATGCCGAAGCAGAATGATGCCTGCAGCTGACGATTGCCCCAATACTCTTGCTAGGAGTCGCAAGGACCGTAGGGAATGCTGCAAAAAGTTTGAAGCAATGCATGGGACTATGATTCCAAGCAGGGCACATACACATGGAGGTGGCAAAGCACCCGCTTCTCTGAACTGAGTGAATCGTGTGGCCTGGTGAACCAACTTCCTGAGTTCGCTCTGCCATTGCGCTTCCTGGATGGGCGACCCACCTGTCCTGAAACCTGTCTGGGCCGTCTGGGAATGTGTCCTGCGACTCACATGGACGAAGGACGTGGCCGTCAGATGCGCTGACATCCGCTCCAACACAACACATCCGTGGAACACTCCATATGGGAACCCTTTCTTGCTTGTTCTACCGCTACGAATGATCCGTTCCCAGGACAACACATAAAAGGAAGTGGACGTTAGCCTAGATGCAGCGGAGCGCCCAGGGAGGAAGTGGGAAGGGGCAGGCCTTCTCAGAAGGCGGCGGAACGTCTCAAGGCCCTCGCGCCTTCTGAGAAGCCGCCTGCGTCTTCGGAGAAGGCACCGACAACTTCTCAGAAGGCCAGAGGCCGTTCGAGCCTTCTGAGAAGGCCCGCTCACTCTGCCTTCCCACTGGGCGCGCCGCCGATAGAGACGGACTCAGTAGCATACCCGGAGGCATGACGAAGCCAACAATGAACCTCCTGGTCGGACCACGGCGCGACCACCAAAAGGCCATCCCGCCACCAAGAACGGCCGGGTGGATGATCATTGAGTGCCACGCGCTGCTGCCGCTGGTGCCGTGCTCTGCTTGTGCTGGCACTACTTGACAATACGTCATGTGCATATCCGATCATATCCGGACAACCGTCAGTGGGACGACCAGTACAAGTCAGACCGCTCCTTAGATTTTGCGACCAGGCGTCTGACACTGGAGAGCAGTGCACAAATTGAGGGCAGCGCTTTTTCAGTGGTGGGCTCTCGCTGGACACTTTCTTGGACTTCACGATCCTACCTCGCCGCCGTCACTTTAGCTACAAGCACAGATGGCAGCTCCTTCTCAAAACGGTGTTGTTTCCTAAATTACAGGACCGTGGCATGCTCGTCTTTCAAAGGTGCACTCCCCAGCGCGAAAAGGAATTCCTGTAGGTGCTTATGACAAGGGGTCTCGGGACGGACGGGCGTATGTAGCGTTGCTGCATCTTGGAAGTACTATGGCCCTCCTCCTCCTCATCTTCATCCGCAACATCACCATCATCATCATCACCATCATCATCAGCATCACCATCATCATCATGAGCATCAGCATCAACATCGTCATCATCATCTCATCATCACCATCATCAACATCATCAAAATGCACATCATCATCATCATCGACGTCAGCACCATCATCATCATCATCATCATCATCATCATCATCATCATCATCATCACCACCATCATCCTTCTCCGTCTCTGCTCTTCGATCCTTGCTCCTTATCCCTATTCCTAGTTCAAACAGAATCCTACTCTGTCACAAAAACCAGCCGACAGCTGGCCAAGCCGGGACCTCCCAGCTAACCCGACAAAAACAGACAGAAAAAATATACCATTTTCGCTTTCAGCATGGACACGACGACGTCCATGCTGCAAAATGCGTGGCGGGACGGGGGACGGGGCGCACACCCCGCGCGGAAGGCCGCATTGTCGTCCTCGCCACGGCGCCGAGCTGTTTTTTTTGTTCCTACTGCATGCGGTTCCCGCTGGGGCGCAGCAGATATTCTTCGCACGCCACGCTGTCGACGCGCGAGGTGGGCGAAGCTGTGCTCTCGCCTCGGCGCCGCAGATTTCGGCTCCAAGTGGCGCTGCCGCCCGGGCGCGGCGCATGTGTGTTCGACTCGTCAGTTTTCCGGGCGCCCGCAAGAGCAGGCGCCTTGGCGCATGTGGCGTTCACGTGCCGGCACGGCGCATGACTCGTTCGCCGAATCGCCTGCAAGCGGCAGCGGCAGCGGGGCCGCGCGAGAGCGGACGAAATGCCTGAGCGCCTCGCCCAAGCGCCGTGCAGCTTGCGAGTCTAGGTGGCAATGCTATGCCAGCGCGGCACATGCTTCGTCCTCGCCGCGCCAGCCAGAAGTTTTTCCGTTCCCACCCCTGCGCGGCCCACGTAGCTTTCCCTTCTCCGAGTCGTCGGAAGCAGGGACGCGCACGAACGCCTTCCGTCTGCTAGGTGGGAACGCGTTCCAATCCCAACGTCAAGCTGTGCCGTCGTCTGGTCTTGTGTTAAGGGAGAGAGGGTGGGAATAGGCGGGGCCCTCTGAATCGCCCGACTTGGCTGACTTGCTTGGGATATGCTCCTACTTTGCCGCCCAGCTGGCGGGTAGCGACTGGATCCGTGACCTCCCATCTTGCCTGTTTTTACAACATGCAAGGTCGACCCTTTTCCTTTCGGCATGGACAGTAGTCGTCCACCTTGCAGAATGCGTGGCAGGAACGGAACGGGGCGCACAGCCCGCGTGAAAGGCCGAAGTGTCGTTCTCGCCACGGCGCCGAGCCGGTCTTTTTCTTCCGGAGCTGGATCCCGCTTGGGTGCAGCGGACATTTGTCGCACGCCACTTCGGCGACGCGCGAGCGGGCGAAAATGTGCTCTCGCCTCGGCGGTGCGCAGACTTTCCCTGAAAGCGGCGCTCCCGCCAGGGCCGCGCGCGAGCGCCTTCCGTTCGCTAGGTGGGCACGCGCTCCAATTCCAAGACCGGGTTGTGCCACACTTCAGTCTCACGTTGTGAGAGGACGGGTCGGAACACGCGGGGCCCTCTCTGATTCGCACGACCTGGCTAACTTGACCCCTCCTCTTCGTCCTACACCTTCTCCTCCTCCTCCTCCATCTCTGGTCCTTGCAGATACCTCCTCCCTGTCGGACCACAAGGTGTGCTGGTAGGGGGGGGCTGGGCGTTTCGCCTGAGATCCCCCCAACGTTTATGATCCCGAAGGCTGATACTTCCAACAGTCATAGGGATGAGAGGGAGGCGGGCGGGGCGAAATGGGGTCCTCGCCATAGCGCCGCGCAAATTCGCCTTAAAAGCTTGCATGGGCCACCAGAGTGGAGGGGGGCAGGTTTTCAAAATGGGGATCTCGCCTTGAGGCCGCGCACATTGGTCCTGAGACCTCGCAACAGATACAAGGATGAAGGGGGTGGTTTTCAAAATGAGGCTCTCGCCATAGCCCCGCGCACACTCTTCTGAAAAGCTCGCAACAGTTACAAGGATGGTGGAATTCAAAATGGGGCCTCGTTTAATATTCACTCCCAAACACAAACCAGAGGCTTGAACATACGTAACGGCTGCACGGATGGTGGGCGATGCCTTTTCAAAATGGGGCCCTCGCTGAAGACTTCCTCAAATTAAACGGCCAGAACTGTGAACTCGTACAATGGGTACACGGATGCGAAGTGAATCGGGCATCTCGTAGACCTTAATGACCATGCCTTTCGCGTTTCTTAAGCTCGCTGGAAGGATACAAAGCAGTTCCTTTTCACACCGGGGCCATTGCCTGAATGTTAGGTCCGTAGCGTGCTCGACTCTCAAGGGGGGCAACTAGTAGTAAAAAAAGGAGTGCCCTTTGGGATTTGTGAAGCATCATCGTTGATGCATGTTATGTGTACTCTGGTCCTCTTCCGCCACCTGCTCGGCCTCCTCCCCGAACACTATTCCTCCTCCTCTCCCTGTTTCCCTCATGTTTCAACAGGGGGGCGCCCACGGATCACGCCGATCCTTCGCTGTTACCCTCGGTCCTTGTGCACTCTGAGCAGCTCCGCCTTCAGCTGGGACCACGCCTGGGGCGATGAGAAAGAGGAGAAGAACGCTGGGCACGCAGGAGGAGGAGGAGGAGGAGGGAGGAGGGAGGAGGGAGGAGGGAGGAGGGAGGAGGGAGGAGGGAGGAGAGGAGGAGAGGAGGAGGGAGGAGGAGGAGGGGATGGAGGAGGAGGAGGAGAAGGAGGAGGAGGAGGAGGAGGAGGAGGAGGGAGGAGGAGGAGGAGGAGGAGGAGGAGGAGGAGGAGGAGGAGGGAGGAGGAGGAGGGAGGAGGGAGGAGGGAGGAGGGGGGAGGAGTGAGAAGGGGCGGGGCGCAGGGCACGAAGACGTGAAATGTCCCGCCGCGCGGGCGCCGCGATACGACGCCCGTCACTCCCGCGAGTGGGAGCCGCTGGGCGCGCCGCGAGGGGAATGGGAACTTTTTCCTCGCGGCCGTGGGCGAAAGCGCACACGGCGTATCGTAATTCCGGGGCGCGAGGGGAATGGGAACGAGAAGCTACACATTGCCAGACGCACGGGTGAAGAGAGGCGGCGGGTGGAAGGGCATCGTCAGGTCGACCTCGCTACTCCGAGCCGCCGATGTAGGCGCCCCCCCTTCCATGACGAGGAAGGGAAAAGCGCAAGCGGCAGCCAACATAAGGCAAACCGACGAGGAGAAGCGCTGACGGAGCAAGGAAGAAGACGCGGCTGCCAGAGGGGCCACGGAGCCTCGTCGCTTTGTGTAACCCGCAGCGCTTGGCAGCCGTAAAGACGAGGAGGGCGGTCCGTGGTTCCCCAACAGTATCCACGGGCAGCTCAGTGTATACATATATATATATATATATATATATATATATATATATATATAATATATATACACCTATATATATATATATATAAACACACCACCGTGCCCTGAGGCACGAGTTGGAGTGTCCTCAGGCCCCTCTGGATTCTCTGTCGCGGGTACTGCAAAACTCTTGAAGGGGCCCAGAGCCCACATTTCCGGATCTCCTAGGCGCTCCTGGGCGCTCTTGGCGTCGGTCGCGTGACTGTTCCAAATGCCCGAGGACGCAAAGACGGACCAAGAGGGCCACAAGAGAGCCCCAAGAGGCCCCCAAGACGGTCCAAGATGGCCCCGAGTCGCCCAAAGATCGCGCTACGACGCCCAAGATGGCCCACAGACGGCCCAAGAGGCCCCAAGGGGACTCCAAGAGGCCCCTCCAAGCGGGCCCCAAGATGTCAAAACCAGCGATTGTCTACAAATGATTGACGGAATGATTGTTCTCGCCTTTGCTTTCGAGGCTCCAAGACGGCCCCAGACGCGCCCCAAAGATCGCCCCGAGACGGCCCAAGAGGCCCCCAAGAGCGTCCCCAGACGGCTCAAGATAGTCCCAAGACGGCCCAACAGGCTCCCGAGACGGCCAAGAGCGGCCCCAGAGGGGGAACACCAACCGACATTTCGAGCCCTTCGCCCCTAGACTGCCCCCGAGACTGCCAGCAGGCCCCCAGGTGGCCCCCCACAAGCTTCATGAGGCCGCCCCCAAGAGACTCCCGAGAGGCCCCCAAGACGCACCATAACAGAACCCAAGAGGCTTCCGAGAGGCCTCCCAAGAGATCCCCACAGGCATCCCAGAGGCCGCTGACCTACAAGCTTGTGGCGGGATAGGCCGAAGGCCGCAAATCACAAATCACGCGGCGCCTCTATCCGCCACCGTGCCGCGAGGCACTGGGTGGTGCCACATATTCCTCCGAAGGATGAAAACATACCGTCGCGCAACTTTTTCCAGAGGCGTCGGGAGCGTGGCTGGAAGTCCACACTTCCCGCATGTCCTAACGGGACCCCAAGACATCAGCCTGGGGCTCCCTTTAGTGGTTTCTGGGTAGTCTTGGACGCACTGGGAGCTGAAGGCAAGTATCCCGTTAAGCTTTATTACCTTCACCGGAAAACTGGAAAGAAAGGAAGTTGGACAATCACTTACAGTATCAACGTTGATTGGGTGAATTTCACTCTGGCTAAGGCCACCTGTGAGGCAACAAAAACTGACCGGGGAAACGAGGCAGCCATTAGAAAGAATGGCAAGGCCGCAGGTGGAAAACAGAAGAAGGCTGCGGGTGGAAACAAATCCGATGCACGATACAACATACCACCAGCAAACAACATGTCTGGTCACGTCGATAGGGCCAGGCCAGCGCTGCAAAAACTGCAACAACTGAGAGTGGCCAGCGCTGAAAATGCACTCGCACGGGACTCCCCAAGAACTCGTTTGGGTACGCGGTGGAAAAATCGCAGTGCCCAGCGCTGAAAATGTAAGCTAAGAAACAGGCAAGCGCCAAAAAGAAGACAGCGGCCAGGGCTGAAACAAATATCCACTAGAAAACACAGCGAGGTCATTTGTAGACACTGTCGAGGAGCAACCGCGGAAATCGCCGAAACTATAAAGCTGCAGCGAGGGGAATAGGACTGGCTCTGGGCCTCGCCCCGAACACGAACCACAGACCCGGTACGAGTGGACCCGACGCTCACCAAGCTGAAATCGCTAACAGCAGAATCTGCAGCTGGCCCGCCAGTATCCAAAGCCTCCAACGTCGAGGGATTCCTCAGTGACTGACGGCACCTCACCTACCGACGTCAAGAATATTGCGATCGAGCCAGACTTCGTTACTCCTCGGCTACACCAGAAAATCGAGAGGCTGCTGCGCCAGCGCCAACTGCCAGTCCACACAAATCATTGCCAGCCATGGCCCCAGACTACAGCAGCATCATGGGAGAGGTCTGCGACGACATCGCAGGCCAAGGACACAAAAACCAGCATGTGAAACTATAGCGGCGCAGGAATCCAGGGAGCACCTTCGTCGTTCCACCTTACTTCTGGCTTCAATTCGTCCTGCTAAACTGAAGCGCGGCTTCCCCACTCCGATGCTCAACCAAACATGTGAATGGCATCGGTGTCATCGGGGGGTAATTGGAATAGCCACGCTGCTCAGCTACTGCACCCTGCTGTATGTAACAACTGCTGCTGAGCTCCTTCCTCTCAGCCATCATGGCAGGGGAGAAAATCACTCCTTCCTACCACTTGTGGCTGACGATGGGGTGGGGGAACGCCTATGCTTCCTTTAAACTATATGGCCAAATCCGCCGGGCCAGTCGGCGTGTGTGAGACGCGGTCGTCGTCTTCGTCGTCGTCGCCAGTCCCAAGGAAATCGAGGAACGAACACAGAAAGGAAAAGTCGTATGGAAAGGAAACGTCGTAGTCAAGTCGATTCCCTCCCCTCTTCCCCTCCCTGACGGGGGAGGTTAGGGGGAAGGGGCAAGGGGGGGCTAGGGGGGGGCAAGGGGGGGGAGGTTCAAGACACCCTCCTAGATAGCAAGCCGTCCAGCTCACTCCCACCCGCCCTCCCAACACACAAGCAACACCCGAGCCTCAGCATGTTCACAGCGGTCATCTTTGGATGGACAGCCACTGGGAACCAAAACCGAGCCCAAGTGCGCGACGCTGGGGCGAGGTGCGCCACGCGTGCCAGGCGCGCCACGCGCGCCAGGCACCCTTGGAGCCAGAACGTGCCAGGCAGGCCTGGTGCGCCAGACGCGCCACATGCCTCCGCGTGCGCCAGGTGTGCCGCATCCTCCAGCCGCGCCGGGTGCGCCACGTTCGGGGCACGTGCAGAGTGTCAGGTACGCCTGTACACATGACAGCACACATCGGGAAACATGTCGGCCCCCACCATCCATGTCGAAAACCAATGCCCATCATTGTGTCTGGTGGGCCTGCGCACAGCAGGCCATACACCACCACTTGAAAATGATCGCGGGGTGGCCGCGCATGATCGAGATTTAGCCGCGAGGTGTTTTTTTCTTCTCAGGGATGGTGGTCCTTCGCGCAGCAGCAGGTAGTATGTTGACAGCCCCGCCGTCCCAGTCAAAAAAACAAAACAAAGTGCTCGTGGGCCTCACGAGCATGATTCCAAACCTTGCCCAAAGGTGTATGTTGTATGGTTTTCTGACAGGGATGGTGGGGAGTGGCCCTCATGGGGTCCTCATTGTTCCTGGTTGGCTGCCAGTCGCCTGGGAGAGGGGGTGTACATCAATAGGGAACAGTGGTAAGGGGGGGGGGCGGGGGGCAGACGGGGGGTAGTGGGGGAGAGTCTCAGCCCCGGTGGCCCGGCGGCACCCCCTCCCCTCCCTGGGGCGGTCGCCCCTGCTTGGTCTCCCCGTCGGCAGGGGAGCTCAAACCACCTCCCCCCGCCTTGGCCCTGGCTCCGGTCTCGGTCCCAGCCCTGGCCCGGGCTCCTGGCCCCGGCCCCGGCCCTGGCCCCGGCGCCGGCCAGCCCTGGCCCTGGCCCCTGGCCGGGCCCCCCCCCCCCGGCCCCGCCGGCCCTGGCCCTGGCCCCCAGCCGGGCCCCTTGCCTCAACCCCAGCTCCAGCCAAGGCCCCAGCCACGCCCTGGCCCCAGCCCCGTCGCCTCCCAGACGCCCACTCCCGAGGAGATACTCGACTCTCCGCTCCTCCTCCTTCTCCTCCTCCTCCTCTTCTTCTTCTTCTTCTTCTTCTTCTTCGTCCTCCTCCTCCTCCTCCTCCTCCTCTTCCTCCTCCTCCTGCTCCTCCTCCTCCTCCTCCGCCTCCTCCTCCTTCCCCTCCACATCCGCCCCCTCACACTCCCCCTCCTCCTCCTCCTCCTCCGCCTCCTCCTCCGCCTCCGCCTCCTCCTCCTCCGCCTCCTCCCTCCACCGCCCGCCCCATGTCTCATCAGCTCGTCGTTGTCGTTGTCGTCGTGGTCGTCGTCGTGGTCGTCGTCGTGCCGCCGATTCCTCCGGCAGCATATACTCAGCTTGGGCTAGCTGGCCCAGTCTCGCGGGAGGTCTCGGGCAGGCTACCCAGAGCATGGGATAATTGAGGAGACGGCCATCCCCTGCACAGCAGACCAGGGGACCCCGCACAGCAGCCATCCAAAATGCCGACCAAGCAACTTGCTGCACTGAACATCATCCCGCCCAGGTGCACATGCGACCTGTATGTACCAATTTCCTGCAACATGCCCAACCATATCTGCGCTTCAACGCCAGCGCTTGTCACAACGCGCATCCTGATCAGTGTTGATACGTCTGCAGCTGCGGGCTTGCCTATCAAGGCCGCGGCATGGAGTAGCACGCCATAGTGTGGACCGCCGCACGAACTGGCTGATTCGATCGTGTAAGCATTTGCATGTGCTCACATGTGCCCACTACTGGACAATTGGACGCTAGCTACGTGTGTACATGGTTCTGCGCATGAGACCTACAATGATCGGCGTATAGTTCTGGATCTGCCTTGTTGAACTAATAATTTAATTGCCATGCTTGGCAGATCAGTCGGGGAGAAGCTGGCTGCTCGGTGAGTTTGCATCAGGATGCTTCGATCTGGCTCTGTGCCCATGCTTTTTGCTCGCAAGCATGCCGCCTGACCAATGTATATCACAGTATGGTATGCGCACACTTTTACACAGTACAGTGACCCTTAGTCAGTTCCGCGCGAAGCTCACACACATGCATAAACACAGAACCAACAACATACATACAACAGCACCAAACAAACCACCACAAGACATAAGCAACAGACTGCGGGGATGAAGTTTCAGTCCACAATAATTTCATTGCCCAGTCCTGAGGATCGGGACTGGCGCTCAACCAGGTCGGCGCTGCCCACTTGTCCAGCCAGTTCAAATCTTCCAGCGACACGAAGCCACAGCCATATCTGTCGAGCCCCTTCAGGACCTGGCCCGCACTACTTGTCGTTCCTCGCTCATCGCACATCGCTCCTCCTCTTCAGCCTCCTCCCCCTCCTCAGTCTCATTAATGTCCCCATCCTCTCAATCATGATCACTATCATCAGCAGCGTCATCATCAACATCATCAGCAGCATCGTGATCGTAACTACCATCATCATCATCGTCATCATCTTCAGCAGCATCATCAGCATCATCATAATAATCAGAATCATCTGCATCATCATCATCATCATCATCATCATCAGCATCATCGTCAACAACATCATCATCACCATCAGCATCATCATCATCATCACCATCATCATCAGCAGCATCATGACCAGCATCATCATCATCATCAGCATCGTCACCACCACCATCATCATCAGCAGCAGCAGCCGCATCGTCATCATCATCATCATCATCATCATCATCATCATCATCATCATCATCATCATCATCATCATCATCAGCAGCAGCAGCAGCATCAGCATCAGCATCAGCATCAGCATCATCATCATCGGTAGAATATGTCAGCATAATATTCATCACCTGAATCATCAGTATCATCATCAGCATCATAGTCATCATGAACAGCATCGTCATCCGCGTCATCGTGCGTATCATCATCATCATCATCAGCAGCAGCAGCATCATCAGCATCACCATCCTCCCCATCCCAATCAGCATCATCATCCTCAGTATCCTCACAATCATCAGCATCATCATCGTCCACACCATCAGTATCATCATCAGCGTCAGCAGCATCAACATCATCAGCATCATCATCCGCATCAGCATCACCATCGTCATCGTCCGCACCATCAGCACCGTCATCATCATCAGCATCAGCAGCAGTATCAGCATCATCAACATCAGCAGCATCATCAGCATCATCAGCATCGGCATCGACAGCATCATTACCATTACCATTGCCATAGCATTAGCATTTGTATCATCGACGTCACCATCACCATCATCAGCAACAGCAGCAGCATCAGCATCATCAGCAACCTATTCCTCATCCTCATCATCAGCAGCAGCAGCATCAGCATCATCAGCAACATCCGCATCACCATCATAACCACCATCAGCATCATCATCACCAGCATCAGCACCAGCATCATCATCATCAGCATCAGCATCATCATCATCATCAGCATCATCATCATCGTCATCATCAGCAGCATCACCACCACCACCACCACCACCATCATCAGCATTACCAGCATCAGCATCATCATCATCAGCAGCAGCAGTCGCAGCAGCCGCATCATCATGTCAATCATCCTCGTCTTCCTCGTCCTCCACATCCTTCTCCTCCACCTCCCATTAGGTGGGTAGGCCCATAGGAAGCAAGGGGGATGGCGCCTGCTGCCAAGTCCGAGTGCGGAACGTTCGACATTAGTCCGACGGATATCTGCTTCCAAGGTCGCGCCAAGTATCGAGCTCAACGCCCTGCGTGCATAGCTGCAGTGAAGATGCTGGAGGGGTGAGCTGCATTGAACTCATCACCCACGCGCTGCCCACTCTTACAGTCGGACTCGATTGGACAGGACACGCGAGAGGACACAAGACCCTTCCGAGGGCCACATCGCCATAGAAGTCTAAGAAGGCTCGTGTCGCGAGACACAGGACACAAGGGTACCCTTGAGCTGGCAGGGTCGACCTGCTGATCCGGGCCGACTGCATCGCTGCGTCAGCTTGCTGACCCCAACTTACTGGACGCGCAGATCTCCACAGTCCAAGGCTCGCCCTTCTGCCTCGGCGCCGCGCCCAGTCCTGGGCATCATGCGGGCGGCGCCAGAAAGGTGGTCCCGCCTGGGCGGGGATCGCACCCCGGTCGTGAGCTTGGAATCTCGCGGGCGGTCCAGCACTCGTCGCTCGCCGTGCGGAGCTCGTGCGGCCCCCCGAGCACGAGCGGCGACGAGGGCGAGCAGCGGCCGCGAAGGCTGCGACGAAGGAGACCGCCTCCAGGACCTCCACACGCGCGCGCCCGCCCGCCCAGCCGCTTCATCCTGGGAGCCCCTGCACATTATGGATTGCGCGCAGGCGCTCCGTGGACATGGAGGAGGCGGCGATGCCCTCCAGCTTCGGCCACGAGAACTCGAGAGGACGCATCCTGCCCAGGAGACCCAGCAAGATGCACGCCGTGACATCCCTCCTGTCTGAGGCCATCTCGGGCCAACTTCGGGGCGACCGACGCGAGCATTACCAACCTGGGCACGGCCAGGTGAGCTCCGTTGGGGGACAAGCGCTTCCAAGTGAGGCCGACGGCGGCACCAAGCCTGAACCCCTCTGGCCACCATTCGTGCCGACGATGGCCAGGACAGGGTCGCCGGAAGCACCATGGCTGCGGCCCACCTGGCCGCCCCTGGCCATTCCCGCGTGGCCGAGCTGGGCGGAGCAGCCCAAGGCTGCAGCAAGGCTCGACGGGCCCACCTGGCCGCCCCTGGCCATTCCCGCGTGGCCGAGCTGGGCAGAACAGCCCAAAGCTGCAGCAAGGCTCGGCGGGCCCACCTGGCCGCCCCTGGCCATTCCCGCGTGGCCGAGCTGGGCGGAGCAGCCCAAGGCTGCAGCAGGGCGCGGCGGCTCCCAGGTGCCCGCCGGGTGCCCGCCCGTGGGCACCTCGTGCGCGCCTCGTGCGGCATGCCTCCGAGCTCGCACCACGCACCAGTGCACCGCACAGCCTGCGCCGCACGGCTTCCACCGCACGGCTTGCACCGCACAGTACCTCACAGAGCTCGCACCGCAGGGTACACCGCACAGCTTGCACCACAGAGCTTGCACACCACAGCCTGCACCGCATGGCCTACACCATATAGCTAGCACCACCTGGCGTGCATCACATAGTGTGCACCGCATGCGTTACACCACATAGCTTGCACCAAGTATCTTGCCCCACATAGCTTGCACCACAGGCACTGCGCCACGGAATCTACACCACGTAGATTGCAGAACATTGCTTACACCACGCATCGTGCACCACACTCATTGCACCACATTCATTGCACTTCGATTTTGGGCCGTCGGGGAAGCCGTCGGGAAGGACGACAGGCTTATCGTTGGTTTGGTTGTCAAGGGGGGGGCGTCGGGTATGACGGATGGGGCCGTCGGCTGGGTCGGTGCGCAGGCCGCCGTGAGGCTGGGATGGGGCGTCGGGCCATGGTACTATGGGTGGCGCCTGCCGGGTGCGGGGGGGGGGAGGGTCGTGTTGGGGCGTCGAGGCGGGAAGTGTGGGGGGGGAGTCGGACTGGCCGTCGGGGTTGGTGTCGTGGGGTAGGGTGCCAGGCGCTGGAGTCTGGCCCGTGTTGGGGTCAACCAGTTCACGGATGCTGGAGTCGGTAAGCTGGTCGACGCGGCAGTGGTCCTCGTGTTTGACGCTGGCGCAGGCGATAAAGACTGCGGCACCTCATGTACAGACGGCCATAGTAGAGGAGTCCTTGCTATGACAGGATCTTCTCTCCGCAGCGTAGTCGGGCTCGTCAGTTCGAAGTCCCTAGGACGGTCGGCGCGCGAAAACATTAGTTGGTTAGAGCTGGAGTCTTGCCGCGTGCCCCCAGGGGGACCTGGATGACGGCGTGCTTGACTCTGTAGGGATTATGCTGCTCGTGGCCGCGCTGTGGAACGAAGACGGCGGCATCTGGTTAGACCGTGGTCGGGTTCGAGTGGTACTGCATGTCCTGGATGTTCGTGACACGGCCAGGATCGAAGTGCGCGGAGGCCTTGATGCTGGTTGGAAACCCTGGTCGCCAAGTTGTGCTGCTTGTGGATCGTGCCGCTCCTTCGGCAGGCCATCGTGGCCACGTCGCGCGTGGTGGTGCGCACGCGCGGGGGCGCATAGGCCAACCTTCGGCAGACCGCTGCTTGCACACACAGCCGTCGCGCTACCAGAGAGGGCACTGCATGCAGAGCGATGGGCTTCTCTGGTCAAGGGCGAGCCTCGGCAACGAATGGGCTCCCCGTCCCAGACCTGCGGGACGGCCCGAAAGCCAGAGCCCCTCCTGCGCCAAAGGCGGTCCTTCTTCCAGCGTCTTGGCTGTGTCCGCCTCCTCCTCCTCCTCCTCCTCCTCCTCCTCCTCTTCCCTTCCTCCTCCTCCTCCTCCTCCTCCTCATCATCATCATCATCCTCATCCTCCTCCTCCTCCTCCTTCTCCTCCTCCTCCTCCTCCTCATCTTCCTCCTCCTCCTCCCGAAAGGAGCAGTTGTCGGGTCAGAACTCGGGTCTCTGGCGGCCGTTCGGGACGATCGGAGCAAACCCAGAACGCATTCGGCGAGGCCAGCCGCTGGAAGGCACCCCGAGGCTGGAAACACGCCAAGGACCCTCCGCCCCTGGGCCGTTGCCTCTTACTTCAGCGTCTTGGCTGCCAGCCTCAAGTGTGCGAAAGCCTGGACCCAGCCGGGTCCACGGCGGCCTCGCAGCTCGAAGGGGTTGCCGCAGCGGCTCCCGAAGGGCGCGGCGCTCGGGCGAACCTCGCCTGGCCACGGCACGGCGGCCTCCCCGAGCGTGGCCACCGCCGCGGCCTCCCGACGGGAAGGCTACGGCGCTGCGGATTGCTGAGACCAAAAAGCTACGGATCCTCGGATCCTCCTACGCCCCCCCTCCTGCTCCTCCTCCTTCTCCTCCTCTTCCTCCAACTTCCCCTCCCCCTCCCCCTCCTCCTCCGCCTCCTCCTCCTCCTCCTCCTCCTCCTCCTCCTCCTCCTCCGTCTCTTACACCACAGCCTCCTCCTGCTCTGCTCCTGCTCCTGCTCCTGCTCCTGCTCCTCCTCCTCCTCTCCTCCTCTCTCCTCCTCCCTCCTCCTCCTCTCCTCTCTCCGCTCTTACACCGCCAGCTCCTCCTCCTCCTCGCCTCCTACCCCTCCTCCCCTCCTCCTCCTCCTCCTCCTCCTCCTCCTCCTCCTCCTCCTCATTCTCCTCCTCCGCCGCCTCATCCTCCCCCTTGACCGCCTCCTCCTCCTCGTCCTCCCCCACACCCCTCTCCGTCTCTTACACCGCAGCCTCCTCCTCATCCTCCGCCTCCTACCCTCCTCCTCTCCCCCTCCTTCCTCCCTCATCCTCCTCCCTCCTCCTCCTCCTCCTCCTCAATCATCATCATCATCATCATCATCATCATCATCAATCATCATCATCATCATCATCATCATCATCATCATCATCATCATCATCATCATCATCATCATCATCATCATGTTCATCATCATCATCATCATCATCATCAGCAGCATCAGCATCATCATCAGCATCAGCATCAGCAGCAACAGTATCATCATCGTTGTTATCAGCATCAGCAGTAGCAGCATCATCATCATCCTCATCATCATCATCATCAGCAGCATCATCATGATCATCATCATCAGCATCATCATCATCATCATCCTCATCATCATCATAATCGTCATCATCATCATCCTCATCATCATCATCAGCATCATCATTGTAAGCATCAGCATCATCAAAAGCATCATCATCAGAATCACCATCGTCTGCAGCATCATCATCAGCAGCATAAGAATCAGCATACTCAGCATCACCATCATTATCACAATCATTAATCTCACATTCAGCATCATGAAAATCATCATCATCATCATCAGCAGCATCAGCATCATAATCATCATCATCATCATCATCATCAGTATCATCATCATCATCATCATCATCATCATCATCAGCATCAGCATCATTGTCGTCATCATCATCGTCATATCCTCATCATCATCACCACCAGCAGAATCATCATCGTCAGCGGCATCATCATTAGCATCAGCATCATCATCATCACCGTCATCAGCATCATCGTCAGCATCACAGGCAGCAGCACCATCATCACAACCATCATCATCAGCAGCAGCATCATTATTATCATCATCATCATCATCATCATCATCATCATCATCATCATCATTAGCAACAACATCGTCAGCATCATGATCATCAGCAGCAGCATCATCATCGTCGTCGTCGACATCGTCATCATCGTCGTCATCGTCATCGTCATCACCAGCATCATCAGCATCAGCATCAGCAGCAACAGCATCATCATCATGACCACCACCATCATAATCCGAATAATCATCAGCAGCATCATCATCAGCACCAGCATCATCATCACCATCATTAGCATCATCAAAATCATCAGCATCATCATCATCGTCAGCAGCATCATCATCATCATCGACATCGTCATCGTCATCGTCATCATCATCATCATCATCATCATCATCATCATCATCATCATCATCATCATCTTCATCATCGAAGTCTGCATGAACATCATCAGCAACAGCAGCAGCATCACCATCGTCGTTGTCAGCAGCATCAGCATCATCAGCAGCATCATCATCGTAATCAGTATCCTCTTCCTGATCAGAATCATCATCGTCGTCATCAATATAATCCTCATCATCATAATCATCATCAGCATCATCATAGTCATGCTATCGTCATGCTCATCAGCAGCATCAGCATCATCATCATCCCCGTTCTCCCCATCCCCCTCCTCCTCCGTCTCTTGCACTAGAGCCTCCTCCTCCTCCTTCTCCTCCTCCTCCTCCACCTCCCCCTCCTGCTCCTCCTCCTCCGTCTCTTGCATCATCATCAGCAGCATCATCATCCCCGTTCTCCCCCTCCCCCTCCCCTTCCGTCTCTTGCACTAGAGCCTCCTCCTCCTCCCTCTCCTCATCCTCCTCCTCCTCCCCCTCCTCCTCCACCTCCTCCTCCTCATGCTCCTCCTCCCCCACTCCAGAGCCCCCCTCCACTCCAGAACCCTCCTCCACCAGCCCTTCTCCTCACAAAGGACCTCCCGCCTGTCGCACCCCCAAAAACGTGTCTGCCGGGCGGGCTGGGCGCGTCGCCTCTTGAGACCTCCTCGCCGCTTGGGATCCCGAGACTTGCTGCGGCTGCGCGGGTGGAGGGCGCGGTGGTTTTCAAACACGTGGCTCCCGCTCGAGCGCCGCGCACAGTCGTCTCTCCAAAAGTTCGCACCCGCCTCAAGAATGGAGGGCGGGGCGCTTTCAAAAGGCAGCGCTCGCTGCATCGCCACGCACCTTCGCTCTGACCGTTTGCAGCAGCTTCCAGGATGGAGGGCCGCTCCTTTCCAGCACGTGGCCCTCGCCTTAGCACCGCGCGCAGTCGTCTCAAAAGTGTGCGGCCGTTCCCGCGTCAAGGGCTCGCATGGCTGAAGTCCCAAGAACGGTGTCCTGGCAATTTTCTGCATCGTCAGGACGCAACAGTGAACAGCCATATTAATTCGCGGTGACGAAATCGGATGTCATGGCCGCGAAATGCCAGGGAGAATGTCCTGGCACGATTTAGGCTCATCAGGGCGCGACAGCCAGGGTGATCCGCGGCGTGGAAGTCCCAGGAGAGATGCTTGGGCACGACTGAGGGTTCTCAGACTCTTGTGTTCTCCTGGGCCACTTCCCACAGTTCGCATACATGCTTTTGTAGCGGCCTGCGAAGAGGGGGAACAGTGTTGATGCGTCGTGGGTTTGCACCTGTACTCCTCCTCCTCCTCCCTCCTCCTCCTCCTCCTCCTCCTCCTCCTCCTCCTCCTCCTCCTCCTCCTCCTCCTCCTCCTCCTCCTCCTCCTCCTCCCTCCTCCTCCCTCCTCCTCGCACGAGCGGCGGGAGGCCGAGGCGGGGACCACCAGCGGGTCGCCGTCCGCCTGGCCCCTGGCGAGCCACGGCCAGCCCAGCGCCGCGAGGACCTGCACGAACGTCTTCAGCGGCCTCCGCTGCGCCGCCGGGGCCGACCCCCCAGAGGGCAAGTCCCGAGTCGCTCGCGCGTCGCGCTGCGCGAGCCGCAAAGTACGGTCAAAATTCGGCTCGCGCTCCCGCGCGGCCCCCGGGGGGGGAGAAGAGGAGGAGGAGGAGGAGGGAAGGAAGAGGAATGAGGGAAGGGGCCCTGGGACACACAAATGAATACACACAAATAACGAGATTCCCCGTATTTTCCTGTATTTTCTGGGTTTGGTCTCCCCCCCACACTCCCCATATGTTCCCATATTTTCCAGGGGATCGACGATTAATTCCTCTCGCTACCCCCTCCTGAATGAGGGGAATTGTTTCTGTGTGTTCCCCTCCTGAATGAGGAGGGGAGCAGGCCGCGAACCACGGAGCGAGAACAATCTCGCGCACTCGTGGCGGCCCCTGCCTCGACCCTCGAGTTCAGGCTACGATTAAGTCTGGCGTGTCCTCCTACAGGGGGATTCTCAAAATAAAGAGTACCCCCAAAAGACCCCAAAAAGGTCAAAAAATACTCAAACAATAGTCCCCCGACGATTTTGGGATTACTTTTGGACTATGTTTGGTGCATTTGTTCCGAACCCTCCCTTGGTTGGGTACTCGTTTTGAATAGAGAACTCTGGTCGCCCCGTCCTCCCGCCCCCCCTCCCTCCTGCCTCCTACCTCCTCCTCGCGGCGCCCTCTGGGGGGCTGCGATGTGCGCATGTGTCGCCTCCTGCGATCTTGCGCAACTGTCGGCACTTTCGTGGGCTCCTGGGAGGCCCAGCGGAGTTGGGGTACACGCGGATCGCGTCGGGACCTCGCGGCTCCCTGCGGGGGGAGCTGCCAACTGTCGGCCCTTTCGTGGGCTCCTGGGAGGCCCAGCGGAATTGGGGTACACGCGGATCGCGTCGGGACCTCGCGGCTCCCTGCGGGGGGAGCTGCCAACTGCGCAACTGTCGGCACTTTCGTGGGCTCCTGGGAGGCCCAGCGGAGTTGGGGGGGTACACGCGGATCGCGTCGGGACCTCGCGGCTCCCTGCGGGGGGAGCTGCCAACTGCGCAACTGTCGGCACTTTCGTGGGCTCCTGGGAGGCCCAGCGGAGTTGGGGTACACGCGGATCGCGTCGGGACCTCGCGGCTCCCTGCGGGGGGAGCTGCCAACTGCGCAACTGTCGGCACTTTCGTGGGCTCCTGGGAGGCCCAGCGGAGTTGGGGTACACGCGGATCGCGTCGGGACCTCGCGGCTCCCTGCGGGGGGAGCTGCCAACTGCGCAACTGTCGGCACTTTCGTGGGCTCCTGGGAGGCCCAGCGGAGTTGGGGTACACGCGGATCGCGTCGGGACCTCGCGGCTCCCTGCGGGGGGAGCTGCCAACTGCGCAACTGTCGGCACTTTCGTGGGCTCCTGGGAGGCCCAGCGGAGTTGGGGTACACGCGGATCGCGTCGGGACCTCGCGGCTCCCTGCGGGGGGAGCTGCCAACTGCGCAACTGTCGGCCCTTTCGTGGGCTCCTGGGAGGCCCAGCGGAGTTGGGGTACACGCGGATCGCGTGGGGACCTCGCGGCTCCCTGCGGGGGGAGCTGCCAACTGCGCAACTGTCGGCACTGCCGTGGGCTCCTGGGAGGCCAGGCGGAATTGGGGTACGCGGGTCGCGTCGGGACCTCGCGGCTCCCTGCGGGGGGAGCTGCCAACTGCGCAACTGTTTCGTGGGCTCCTGGGAGGCCCAGCGGAGCTGGGGTACACGCGGATCGCGTCGGGACCTCGCGGCTCCCTGCGGGGGGAGATGCCAACTGCGCAACTGTCGGCACTTTCGTGGGCTCCTGGGAGGCCCAGCAGGGTTGGGGTACACGCGGATCGCGTCGGGACCTCGCGGCTCCCTGCGGGGGGAGCTGCCAACTGCGCAACTGTCGGCACTTTCGTGGGCTCTTGGGAGGCCCAGCTGAGTTGGGGTACACGCGGATCGCGTGGGGACCTCGCGGCTCCCTGCGGGGGGAGCTGCCAACTGCGCAACTGTCGGCACTTTCGTGGGCTCCTGGGAGGCCCAGCGGAGTTGGGGTACACGCGGATCGCGTCGGGACCTCGCGGCTCCCTGCGGGGGGAGCTGCCAACTGCGCAACTGTCGGCACTTTCGTGGGCTCCTGGGAGGCCCAGCGGAGTTGGGGTACACGCGGATCGCGTCGGGACCTCGCGGCTCCCTGCGGGGGGAGCTGCCAACTGCGCAACTGTCGGCACTTTCGTGGGCTCCTGGGAGGCCCAGCGGAGTTGGGGTACACGCGGATCGCGTCGGGACCTCGCGGCTCCCTGCGGGGGGAGCTGCCAACTGCGCAACTGTCGGCACTTTCGTGGGCTCCTGGGAGGCCCAGCGGAGTTGGGGTTACACGCGGATCGCGTCGGGACCTCGCGGCTCCCTGCGGGGGGAGCTGCCAACTGCGCAACTGTCGGCACTTTCGTGGGCTCCTGGGAGGCCCAGCGGAGTGGGGTTACACGCGGATCGCGTCGGGACCTCGCGGCTCCCTGCGGGGGGAGCTGCCAACTGCGCAATTGTCGGCACTTTCGTGGGCTCCTGGGAGGCCCAGCGGAGTGGGGTTACACGCGGATCGCGTCGGGACCTCGCGGCTCTCTGCGGGGGGAGCTGCCAACTGCGCAACTGTCGGCACTTTCGTGGGTTCCTGGGAGGCCCAGCGGAGTCGGAGTTACACGCGGATCGCGTCGGGACCTCGCGGCTCCCTGCGGGGGGAGCTGCCAACTGCGCAATTCTCGGTCCTTTCGCGGGCTCCTGGGCCCAGCGGAGTGGGGTTACACGCGGATCGCGTCGGGACCTCGCGGCTCCATGCGGGGGGAGCTGCCAACTGCGCAACTGTCGGCACTTTCGTGGGCTCCTGAGACGCCGAACGATCGCTCCAGGACGTTCAAGGTGGGCCCCAGACGGCCCAAGAGGCTTCCAAGACGCTCCAAGAGGCCTCCAAAGGCTTCATGGGAGGGCCCCGAGAGGCCCAAACCACGACTTTTACGATGGTGAAGGATGTTGGCCTTCTCGTCTTTTCGGCTTTCCGGAGCTACAGGACGGCTCAAGATGCACCCAATACTGCCCCAAGACGGCCCAAGAGGCTTCCCAGAGGGCCCGAAGACTGCCCACGAGGCCCCAAGACAGCCCAAGACAGCCACTCTAGCGAGGAGTACCGACTATCGGGATTTGTCGGTCAGGTTTCCAACGGCGATGTCCAGAGGAATTGCTGTGAGCAGGGCGATTTGGGTGCGACCGAAACAGCAGAATACTATTATCCTGCTACAGCTACAGGCCCGAGCTAAAGCTTCCGGGTCCCAAGC
>CAUYUJ010011314.1:260000-312500 GCA_963575745.1 Prorocentrum cordatum | reverse complement strand
AGGACATGCGAGATACAAGCAACCGCACTCGGACAGGACAAAAAAACGGGGGATGGCGTCGCAAGCGGCAGCATGGCATCCGAATCTGCAGAGTCCGACAGGTCGTCGACATCGAGCGGACGCAGTCCACACAAATAATTTTCAGACTGCACGCCAGAATAAAACAAAGAACCGAAGAAGCGAGGAGGTGGAAGCGAATGACACGACCGCGGAGTCGGCATCATCCATGCACAAATCGGAAGGCCCAGACCCTCAATCTGGGCAGCAGGTACTCAAGCGCCGCAGACTCAGAAACGCGAAATTGTTGAGGAACCCTACCTTGAAAGTCCTTGCGCCGTGGGTCCTGAAGGGCATGAGAAGCTTGAGTAAGGCGCCCCCAGTTCTCTCGCAGCTGGCGAAAAATATTGCACCGAAGTCGACGTCGAGACGAATGCGCAAGAAGCCGCGCGGAGCCTGCCATCCTCCCACCGCTTGTCGCACTTCCCTCTGCGTGCGAATGATAGCCGAAGTGGTCAATAATAACTGAGCAGCGTATGTGGGCGCGCCCATGGCCTGCGCGATGTAGCTCATGAGCGTCTGCGTGAAACCAACTACCACATGTCTGCAACAAGGCAGGGCGTAATTAATGCTTCCCGGACAGTAGCATCGAAGGCCCATCGCCATTATATGCGCCAGTTCTTATCCCGAGATATGCGCCGACATCCACAGATACGAGCGCGGGAGGCACTCAGACCAGCAGCGCGCACGCGAGTGAGAACCACCTCCCTGCTCTTCTTCCGGTTGGAAACATGTCCCATCGCTGGCGTTGGCCCGCAATCCAGCGGCACGCCCGCAACGAGGCAGCGGTCTGAGCAACGCCAGCAGCGCGCGAAGAAAATCTCTCGATGCGCGGGCCAGATCGCCGGCAGAGCACGACGAATTAAAGAAAACGCGAGAGAGCACAACACACGCGGCGAGCCACAGGATCTGACCACAGAGTGGATAATTATGGAGCCACACGCGGGGCATCCCTGCTCGACCCCCGAAAGCGCCTGGAATCCCTCGCAGGCGCCGCCGCCGACGCAGACCAGCGAGGCGCGCGAGATATATATATATATATATATATATATATAGCGCATCCTTCGGATGACGCGCTGCGGATTGCTCGCGATCGCGAGAGCTCAGAAAGTCCAGGCGCGCGCCAGGCTCGGAGACGCAGCCTCGAAGCCCACGAACGCGGCGCCGCAATCGGAGCACCCCCCCCCACACACACCTCAATCCGCAGAGCGAGGGGCGACTAGTCTGAGCGGATGTTGCCTGACATCTGGCGACCTTTGTCGAAACCAGTTTGAGACGAACCCACTGCGCGCGGCGCTTGCTGCGCGAAGCCCGATCCGATAGCGCGAGAGACGATCTCGTTCGACGCGTCGGATATCGGAAGTGAGAGAGAAAGAGAAAGAGAGACAGAGAGAGAGAGAGAACAAAAAAAACAAAAAAGAGAGAGAGAGAGGGAGAGAGGGAGAGAGAGAGAGAGCAAGAGAAACAGAAAGAGACGCAATAGAGAGAGATAGAGAGAGAGAGATAAAAGCGAGAGAGAGAGAGAGAAACAAAAGGAAATAATGATAAATAATGAGAAATAAAAAAAAGAGAAAGAGGGAGAGAGAGAGAGAGAGACAGTGAGAGAGAGAGGGTCGCAGCAGGGGCGCGCGCCACATCCATAAGTTCACCAGGTAGGGTGCTCTTGAAGGGCAAAAGACCACGCGGCTGTAGTTGACATTCTCAGGAAGCTCCTCTACCCCCACAAGAAGCAATGTGTTGAGTGATCCACCCCCTCCGAGTTCGGCAGCAAGTGGAGGGCACACGATCCTCAGCGGGCGAGGTATCCATCGCTGTCCTTACCACTTCTCGATGCGATACGAGGCCCATCCCCCAGCGAACGCCCCCGGCAGCAGCTCGCACGAACGGCCTTTGCAGACCCCGCTGCCCCCCCCCAGCCCCCTTTTCACCACGAGCCCCCCCCGGCGCGAGGCGAGCGCCGCGGGCCCCCCGCGGCATCGTCGGGCGCCCCAGGGCCGCCGGGCCCAACAAAAGCCCGCAGCGAGAAGCGGCGAGCGCGACCTGCCCAGGCTGCAAGAGAGCACTGCAACGCGCCCCCCCGCCGGCGTCTGAAGGTCGCGCAAATCCGACCAGCCACAACTGGGGGAGCTGTGGTCCTTACCCCCCTGGGGGAAACCATCGCATCGACGATCTCTCGAGAGGAGAGTCGAAATCGATGGGCCCCATCAGAGGGGGTAAGGACCACAGCTCCCCCAGTTGCGGCTGGCCTGCACATGACCCCATTGTCATCCGGCTCCTGCCCCTGAGCCCGCAGGCGCGCAGAAGTGGCGCGTCAGCGCGCAGGGGCGAAACCCAACGGGGCCACCCCATTTCACGTCGGCAGAAGCGAACGCAGAGAATCCACGAACGGGAATCTAAGCTTTGCGAACGAGGCAATGGGTGGACCGCCCCGTTGCTCGCACGACAGAGAAGCACCATTGGCTGCGTCGGGGGCGCAGCGCATGGTTCCCTGCAAAAACTGGACCTTACGAAAGAGATGAGGAGATGCCAATCAACAGGAAGACCCTTCATAATTTTGATGAGACTATATGTGAACAGCGGCTACTTGGCTACCCAGGATGGGACGCGACGAGTGGCCGAGGCTGCAGGTGGCTGGCCAGGGCGAAGTTGAAGAGAAGGGGGCGTGCTCATTCGGCCCATGCACCTCACTGGCCTTGCACATCGCGCCAGACGATGGACGCAAGCCACAGACCACGCCAGTCGGAGCCCAAGCACACACCTTGCCGACGCGCGCAGCTGGGACGACGTCGCCGCCCTGCATGGCACGATGAGCAAGGCGACCCGGCTTGATCTCCACGAAGTCGCCGAAGATCCCGTCGATGGAGATGCCGGGCGAGGCGAGCCAGACCAGCGCGCCCGACCCGCCACCGCGGGGCAGCGTCGCGCACCACCCGGAGAGAAACAGTTGGGATCACCAGCAACCGCGGACGACGCCGCACTACTTGACGGACTATGTCTTGCCAGCTCGAGCATCGCCATCTTCCTGGCGCTGCCGGGGCATCGCGGAACACACGCGCATCGCAGATGTCCACGTCGCCACCGGCGCCACTCAGCGCGAAAAATGGTCGCCCGCCGGCAGAGAGGGAGCGAAACTGAAACACGGGCAACAGTTGCCGAGGAGCTCTCGCGAACCACGGCGGCGGCGCCGAGGCTCGGAGAGGGCGAGAAGCTGCCGCGGCGAGCAATGAGGGGGGAGTCACTGTTGAGAGATGCCGAATCTCCACGATGAACGAGAGTCTCTCGCAACAAGATGATCGCCGCACCTCGGACCATGGAGCGACGTCGCTGCGACTTCCAATCCTGGCGAGAGCTTTCACCGCCGATCGCCGCGAAGAGAGCCCGGGCGTTCCGCGCGCTGAGCTCGAAGGGTTGCTTCGGCGCACGGGGGCGCACATTCCCATCGCAAGCTGGGCGTTCGAACGCATGGCCCGCGCCGTCGCTGGAAGACGTCGGCGCTCCGAATCTGCGCCCCACGCAGACGGAATAATAACGTCTGCCTTCTCTCCCCCGCGCGACGAGCTCGCCCCCATTGCGCGGAGAAAAGTCTGCCTAAGACGTTTGTGATCGCGCCAAGATCCACTCCCGAGCGCCTGCATCTCAATCTCACTCGTGCTGGCGACGCACCTGCCGAACGAGTCAATCCTGACCGTCCTGACCTCGAGAAATCGGGCAGACCTCCTCATCCTTGGTGACCCAGAACTCGATGCGACACCATGTTCAGACATGCGCACCGCTGCGGCCCACCGGTTCTTATCAACCAAGTGCTGATTGATGGGGTCGTGATACTTGGGGATACGATACGTTGACGCACTCAGACGTCTCCTGGGCAGTCCTGACGTGCTCCAACGGCGCCCAGCCCCTGAGAGAGCGGGCCAGCCCACGCAGAACCGCCCACGCCGAAGGCGACCAGGAACGACCTCGCCGCCTCGCAGTTCTCGAACTTGATCATGTAGCTCTGGCCGACCGCAACGAAGTTGACATCCAACCATGTTCTCTGCTCCGGAAGCATGCGTGGTTCCACAGATGTGCGCCAGGCTCCACGCTGCGATCGAACGATGGGCCTCGGTCAACGATTCATCCATACCTTAATGCCATCAGCGTCTCCAGCCGGGGTGAGGTCGACCACCGCGTTAGACTGCCCAACTGAAGTCATCCGCCACTTGTAGCCGCCAGCGGCGATGATGGCAGGAGGTGCCGTGAACGCTGGTCTCGACGTCTCCACGGCGGCCAGCCTAGCTTCAAGCGCTGCTGCGCAGTCGTCAATCCTCCGGGAATCACTCTTGATCTCCTCCATGAGTCCAAGGGGATTCTCCTTCATCTCTGCCATCTGCCCCGAGATATTGTGGACAGCAGCATCTGTCTCCGCGATCTCAGCCAGAGTAGTTGCTGCGACCCCCACTATCTCAGACATGGGTGCGAGTGGCGAGGTTATCAAGAAAATCCCCCTCGCAAAACATAACTGGCGACCCTGCCGCATCGCTATTCGAAACGTCGCGAGGCAAACTGAAGTAGGCAAAATCACGTTTTGAATCGCGGCCTGCGCCGCCAATCGGCAAGGCAAATGCTCTGCATGCATATGAATGCACCCCCGCGGCCTGGACGGCCCAGAAAATCTCAAACATGCAGCAAGATGAGGAAACAAGAAGAGAGAGAGAGAGAGAGTGAGAGAGAGAGAGAGAAAAAAAAAAAAAAAAGAAAGAGAGAGAGAGAGAGAAACAATAAAAAGAAGAGGAGGAGAAGGCAGAGGAGGTCAGGACGAGGGAGGGGCGATACTCAACGAAACTCGCGCGTGCGTCAACCGACCTGCGTGGACAACGCCCGCGCAGAAGGCCCTCGCGAGCACGAGCGAGGGAGAGACGGAGGAGGAGGGGGAGGAGGAGGAGGAGGAGGAGGAGGAGGAGGAGGAGGAGGAGGAGGAGGAGGAGGAGGAGGAGGAGGAAGGGGAACGAAACAGAGAGGCGCGAAAGGCGACTGGCCTCGGCAGGTCGGGCCCCGTGGACGACCGCACTAGCGCCGAACAGTCAAGCAAGGCAATCGGCACGGCGCCGAAGGCAAACATCACTGACAAGAGGAAGAGGGAGACGAGGGAGCAGGCCAATGCATGACCAGAAACATAACAGCACAAGCCAGCGAGCTGAAGCTAGGCGCGCGCTTGGCGGTCACCGACAGCGCCAGCTACGCGGATGCACTCCGCCAGGTCTGGGACTGAGGCGATACCCGCATTGTAGGCCTGTTCCCACATTTCGGCCGCATGTGCATCCAGACTGTGCCGCACCCTGTAGATCGTCATGTACGTTGCGTAAACGTAGAGGGCCCGACGTGTAAGCAGCGCTGCGTGGGATGTGGCCCAAGGCCGATCCATCGGCAGGAATTGATCCATTCCGCGCGGGCGCGCAAGCCGAGGCAGTGCCAGGCGTCGGCAGGCCAGCTCAGCGACGGCAGGACAATGCGCATAGTGATGGATGCTGTCCTGCCCGCCCTGGCACCCGAATGCGACCTGCCCCGCCTGACCCCGTCTGAAGAGAGCCTTGCGTGTAGACCAGCCGTCCAACAGAGCTCTGAATGCCGCGGCCCAAGTGCGAGGTGACGCGATGCTCTTGATGCCCTGCAACATGGTCATGGTAGTGGCCAGGTAGCGCCCGTAGCAGCCAGCGGTCTGAGCGGCGGCGGATATGCTGGCGAAGAGCGACCAGCGCCCGTGTCCGGAGGATTGCGGTGCACCGTTCCTGCCACATCTCCCACGGCAACGGCTGCGCGCATATGCCTTGGAGGAACGCTTGCACGGAATTGCTGGCCTGTTTGGAGGCGGCGCTCTGGAAGTCCGTCGCCTCGGACAGTTCGTGCAGACAGTTCGTGGCCGCCCAACACCACCATGCAACAAGTCTGTCATATTTGTCCGAAGTGGCCACTGTTAGAATCAAAGCTTGGGCCCACCGACTGGCGTGAAGGCCTCCGTTCGTACTGTCTTACCGTAATCTCTGAAGGAAAGCCTAGGGTCCTCAACTGGCCCACCACCGACGGGATGCTCCAGCCCCGAGGTACCGGGCAGAAGAGTGATGCACACATTGCTCTCTATCTCTGGCCAATCAAGAAAAAGAACTTCCGGCTGGAAGAAGCAGCCGATGCACGGGAAATTGTAGGTCTTGCAAGCCTGCCCACAAACATGCCATCGCCGATGTCCCTCCACAGCGAATCGCGCGCGAGCATCTTGGAGAACTTTTGTTCCCGAGATCTGTGCTATCGGCCAGGTCGCAACACGAAGCAAAAATATTTGGCGTGATCGGAGGAGGTTTGAAACCACTCCATGAAGGAGTCAGCTTGCCCAAATTGTCCCGTATCTCGCCCGGCAGCTGGCATGAGAGAGGGAGCCAAATCGACCTGCCGCTGTGGAGTCCCAGACAGGAGACGTACCCATATTCGAAAAAATGCGTTCGAACACCGACAGTTCGGCAACTATTCTCGGTAGGACCATGGCCAGGTCGTCCGCGTGAGCCCTGGGCAAGGCATGGGGCAGAAGACGGGCCAACCGGCGGAGCATTACATCCGAAACGATGAAGAAGAAGAAAAAAACAAAAAAAAGGCGGGCGGCCCTGCCGCCCGCCTTTTTTTTCTGATCGTGATAGTGATCGTGATAGTGATGAGCCGAACGTGGTGATCATGCCGGTGGCAACGATGATGCTGACGATGATGATGCCGACGATGCAAGTGATGATTGTGAGGATCTGCCCGCACGCGCTACCTTGTCGAGGGCGACGAGGTCAACGATGACCGCGGCGATGATGATTCAGACGATGGTGATGATTTCAAGGATGACGCTGGCAGTGATGGTGATGACGGAGATGGTACCTATGGCGCTGGTGAGGATGATGGGAAAGTGAGCGCCCGCAGAAATCGAGGCATCCTGATATGATGTCTCGACGTGCGCATGTGGTCCGCATAGTATGTGTTGCCAGTGCTCGCGGGCGCGCGGCAATGGTCCAACGTTCTCGACACGTGCGCGCAATCGGCCTGGATGCCCTGATTTGACGGAATGGCTAAACACCTACGGCGTTCTCAGTGTCTCAGCGACTGCGCGCGCGGAGGCTTGTAGCAACTGCTTTGCCGAAGAGGGTCTGAAGGCTGTTGGCGTTCGCGCGTGGCGGCGAGCGCATGTGCCCCGCGGTTTGGGCGCCCGAGTTATCCGGGGTAACTCGGGTCCGGGGTAAGTCGGGTTTGGATTCCCGAAAAACGAACCCGAGTCATCCCTGACCCGAGTTAACCCTGATGATTCGGGGCTCTGGACGCCCGAAATATCCAGGGTAACTCGGGTCCGGGGTAAGTCGGGTTTGGATTCCCGAAAAACGAACCCGAGTTATCCCTGACCCGAGTTACCCCTGATGATTCGGGGCTCTGAGCGGTGCGTCTGCTGCAGGGGCACTCTTGGCAGAAGCACCCCTCTGATCAACGCACGCCCACCGAAGCGACCTTCTGCTGCGGGGGACGGAGGGCCGTCCGATGCCGGCGTGACTGGGGCCTCCGGGCGCGGCCCCCTCGGGGCGCCCCTGCCCTGCAGGGGGGGGCCACCACCCCGAGGCGCGGCCACCCTCGGCCGCCAGGGCTGGGCTGGGCGGCGCCACCGTGGCACTGAACCCTCGGGGCCGCCCTGCCCAGGCGAGAGAGAAGCCAGAAGGCCGCACTGGTTTTTTGCGTCGGCGGCTAGGCAGGGTCGTCTGCGCTGGCGGAAGGATCTGGCCAAACGGGGGCACCGATGCAGCGAATTGGCCACGCAGGGGAGGCGGCCGTGAGGGTCTCCATCGCCGCCGAGCCCGTTGGCATACCGAGTGGGCCATTCGGTGCACGAAGTGCGTTGCACGGGTCCTTCTTCGGAGGAGGCGTTGCCAACCCATCAGGCTGGCTGGCGAGGGCATCGGCGTCGCGACTTTGCGAATTTCGCGTGCCTGGGGAATCCAGGTCCAGGGGCATCGGCTTGAGACTTTTGCTCCAGACCGTGACTGGCGACGCCATGGCTGCGCACATCGCCTGTGCCTGTCTGGCTGAGCCAAGACTGGGTACGAAGCTCGGCAGCAGTAACCGGAGCAAGGTTTCTTGGGTGAGCGCATGCGTCCATGGCTGCTGGGCCATCTTGGGCGAAGAATATATTCCTGGCCCTCCTTCATCCCCCTGCTCCGCCTCCCCCTACCCTTCCCGCTGCCGCCAGCGGGGCGGGGTGTCGTAGTGTCGTGTTCTCGTGGGGTCCTCTTTGAAGGCAGAGTGATTTGGTGTTGAGGCAAAGCTCCAAGCTAGAGCTCAAGCCAAGACAGGCGACAAGACGGAGCTGGCGCTGCCGCGAAGGCTAGAGCTAGCCCAGCGAGCTCAAAAACTGGCGCACTATGCAAAACCAGACCCAGCGTCCACACTGGTTTTTGTTTTGCGATTGCTATAGCCGATGCTACGCAGTGGTGCCAGCTCTGCTGGCGGATTCAACTAACATCACCAGCAACACCAGCAGCAGCAACAACAACAATACCACCACCACCACCAACGACAACCACCACAAAAACAACGACAGCAGCAGCACACACACATAACAAACACAACAACAACAACAACACCAACAACAACACCAACAACAACAACAACAACAACAACAACAACAACAACAACAACAATGCCGACACCAATAACAACACCAGCAAACACATCACCAACAACAGCAGCAGCAGCAGCATCAGCAACAGCCATTTTAAGACTGTTCGCTCTTATCTGCTCGCGCGCCATACGTGTATCACAAGCTCTTGATATCCGCCCTCTTCGTCTTCTATCGTACCCCCTAATGGGTATCTATTGTTTACCTGCAATGTGCATTACGTGCAAACCCTGAGGTCGGGGAAGGGGGGACAGATGGAAGGAAGGAAGGGACAAGGGAGGAGGATGGAGCACGAGAGAGAGAGAGTAGCAGGAGGGGGGGTAGGAGAAGAAAGCATGCAGAACCAGACGTGCAGATCGGGCGGGTAGACTCTAGCGGGCGGGTCGGGAAGGCGGGCCCAGGCGGCCAGGTCGAGCAGGCGGGTTGCTCAAGCGTGCGTCCTGCATGGATTGCGACGAAGTCTCAAGCGATAGCACGATTCCCAAATCAATCGTGAGGAAATCCACAGCTAGAGCGGGATCCCTGAATGTCGAGGGCGCGGCGTCCGAATACATTGCGAGGAAGTCCCACGCGAGAGCGCGATTCTTGTATACATGGTGAAGACGTCTCGCGCGAGAGCACGATTTGGGAATACGCTGTAATGTCCGGCGGGAGTCGTTGTTGTTGTCGTTGTTGTAACTCGGGAGCCTAGGGTGCAGTTTGGTTCTCCCCCTCTTCCCTTTATAAAAAAACAGGGGGCGAGCTCCGGGAGGAGCACTTTAATTGAAAAACACAATGTGCCCTGAAGGGGGGATCAACACTAGTTATCCTTTAGAAATGAAAAGCCAAACAACAACAACACCAACAACAACAACAAGAACAACAACACCAACAACTCACAACAACAGCAACAACAACAACACCTACAACGACACCAACAACGATAATCATGTTAATACTGTGCGTTCTTATCTGATCGAATGTCATTCCACGTGTATTTCCCAAACCCTCGATACCCGCCCCCTTCGTCTTCGATCGTACCCCTTTTGGTGGCATATCTTTCTTCCTTGCAGGCCGGGCCCCGGCAAGCGGCGGGGCGGCCGCGGACCGTCGGGTTGGCCAGCGGCAGCGCTGATCGGCGGCAACCCGACCCCAACAGGGACGGACAGGGGACCGACCACGACGACGACGACGACGACGACGACGGCGACGACGATGAGCGAAAGCGAGAACGAGAGCGACAGCGGGGCCACGAAGGGCAGGAAGGGAGCCACGAAGGGCGACAGCGGGGTCACGAAGTGCATGCGTATGGGGCCACGAATGGCGCGAATGAGCGGGGGCCACGAAGGGCAGATAATGCGGGGCCACAGAAGGCAACGACGGGGCCACTGAGGGTAGCAATGGGGCCACGTAGGAGACCGAGGGGGCCACAAAGGGCGACAGCGGGGCCACGAAGGGCCTGCATATGGGGCCACGACGGGCGCGAACGAGCGGGGACCACGAAGGGCATACATGTGGGGCCACGAATTGCGCGAATGAGCGGGGGCCACGAGGGGCAGATAATGCGGGGTCACAGAAAGGCAACGACGGGGCCACTGAGAGCTGCAACGGGGCCGCGAAGGGCAGCGAGGGGGCCACGAAGTGCTGCAACGGGGCCACGAAGGGCAGCGAGGGGGCCACGAAGGGCTGCAACGGGGCCACGAAGGGCAGCGAGGGAGCCACGAAAGGCTGCAACGGGTCCACGAAGGGTAGCGAGGGGGCCATGGGGGGCTGCAATGGGGCCACGAAGGGCAGCGAGATCCTGATTCCGAAAGATACTGCGAGGGAGTCCTAAGCGTGAGCGCGACTCCTGGGTGCCTGAGTATCGGGAGCGCGGCGCTTGGGTAAATTGCGAGGAATTCCAACGCAAGAGCGCGATGCTGGAGTAAATTGCAAGCAAGTCTCTAGCGAGAGCGCGGCTCCAGAGCGCCGAGAGAGCGACTCCTGAATAAATTGTGAGGACATCCCAAGCGAAAACGCTATTCCTAAGTAAAACGCGAGGAAGTCTCAGGCGGGAGCGGGGGTCCTGGCTAAATTAAAAAGAGTATTAGGCGGGAGCAGCTGTACTTGCAACCTGGGGCCAGGGGCACCGCTTGAGCAGAGTGACTTGCCCTGAAGAAAAACAGGGTGCGAGCCCTGGGGGAAGCACTTCAATTGAAAAACACAATGCTCATCGGAGGGGAGGGACCGACAGTTATTTAGACTACAAGAACGAAGGTACAATAACAACGACAACAACAACCACAACAACAACAACAACAACAACAGCAACACCAACACCAGCATCAATACCAACACCAACAACAACCACAACCACAACCACAACAACCACAACAATATCATCAACAGCAGTAATGCCAACAATAAGCATGATGTTAACGAGACTCGTGACTTCTCGCGTGCATAACATGATATGCGCACGATCCGTATTTGTGTATATAGTCATTGAAAAAGTGAAGTTAGCGCTACGACCAGTAACGCTCAAATGCCAATTCCAATGCTGACAAGAAGTGGCATGATAATGTGACAGATGCAGCGACTGCGCATGCGAATGCGCTGCCTGGCAAACTCGCGACCTGAACAATCGACACACCAGAGATGCTATCAGTGGGGCGTAGACGTTAGTAACACCTTCAAGCTAGATGTACCCATGCTGCCGGGAAGCACTGCCATCGCAAACTCGAGGTTGATAGCGGGCCGGTGCTTCGGCACATCTAAGGACAACTATATGGAGAACGCCGACGCGAACGCAAAAGCAGCATGATCCCAATTAAGCAACTGGTAGCAGGATGCTGATATGATGATGCGCGAGTCGTGCTAGGGTCTCGAGAAGCTACTGAGAGGGTCTTGCAAGGCTCTCGAAGGTCCCGAGGTCTCCGAGAGTCTCCTGAGAGGCCCCGGAGAAGGCTCTGGAGATGGTCCTGAGAGGCTCCTTAGATGGTCCTAGGAACAGGGTCCTGAGACGGCTCGCACAGGTTTCTGGGAGTGTCCTGAGATACGCGTTTTATAAACACACTTTTACAATAGCATCGTCAATGTATCTAGCCGCCTTCATTGCATCCATTCGTTGCATGTCATTACCGTTGTTTGGCTGCAGTTTCGGCTCGAGGGGTTTGAGAGGCGGGCAGCCCCGCCTTTTCTCGAGCCTTCGAGCACACCAGCCTTTCAGGCGTTCGAGGCGCCCGCGCGCTCGCGGGCGATCGGGGCCCCGCTGGGCCCTGCAGCGGGGCCGCTGGCCCGTGCCCGCCGCGGCCTGCGGCGCCGCGGGCGTGGGCCACCCTGGGCGGCGAGCGCCGCCCCCTGCCACGGGCGCGCCGCGCCGCGTGGCCTCGCGTCGCCACGGCGCGTGCTGGGCCTGTCGGGTGGGCCCTGGCGCTGGCGATCGTGGCCAGCGAGTGGGAGGCGCTGTTGCCGGGCCTGTGGGAGGCCAGCGCGGAGGAGGGCGAGAGCGACAGCGAGCCTTTTCTCGGCGCCCGCGGGGCAGGACGGCGCGGAGGAGCTGTTCAAGGGGACTCGGCCCGGCTACATGGCGCCGTGGGCGCGCTGGAACCGGCTGCACCTGCTGTCGCAGTCGAAGCCGACCGGCGCGGTGCTCCTCCTGATCACCAAAGCCGGGGGGGGGGCCAAGTCCACCGTGTGGACTGCGGTGGGCCCGACGCAGCGGGTGGTGCTGGTGAACGTCCGCGACAAGAAGTTCGCGCTCAGTAAGCCAAAGCAAGGGATCGTGTGGACGGAGCACCCGGGCCTCACCGAGAAGCAGCGGGATGCCGCGCTAATCGCTTCCGAGCGCCTGATAGCTCGCTCGGAGTTGAAGGAGGCCGAGGCACGGACGGAGAAGGTAAAGCAGGCCCAGAAGAAGAAGAAGTCGAGCTCCAAGACGGCGATGGCGAGCTGGATGTTCAAGGGGGTGAGCACGGCCGATGTGGCAGGCTGGAGCTACCGCACCGCCGGTGCCTGGGGCTCGGCGGCGTTCCTTGGGTGGCGTGTGTGGCGCTACCTGGAGCTGGGCTCTTGGCTGAGCAGTGGATACCACACCGTGAAGGCGGGCTTCCAGGCGTTCGAGGACCTGCAGTCCGTGATGGAGCTGGCCAACGACATGTGCGAGAACGGGGACCTGGAGAAGATCGCCTGCACGGTCGGTGGGATCGCGGTGGCGGGCCACATGATCTGGATGTACTACACCCACGGTGGCGAGGGTCGAGGGGACAGCTCTGACAGTGAAAGCGACAGTGACGACGGGACGGCCATCATCGGGGGGCGAGATATGAGCGACAGCGATGACGAACCCGATGCGAAGGCTTTGTTCTCGGAGCTGGCGAGGGGTCAAGCGGAGCTGGCTTCAGCGGTGGTCGACCTGAAGGACCGGATGCGCGAGGAGGCCGAGGCAAGGCTGCCAGCGCCGCCCCCTGCTCAGGCGCCCGCTCGTCAGCCCACGCGTCGGGAGGAGTCCCCAGAGGGGGCTCGGACGCCTGGCGTGTCGGAGCCGAGCGGGGGCGACACCGATGCGTTCATTCGGAAGCTGAACGAGCACGAGGGGGTCGTGGCGAGGGACTCGGCGAGGGCGACGGCGGGCTCGGCGACGCCCGTGAGCAGCAACGGGAGCAGCGGCTCGTGGGAGAAGATTGGCGCCGAGCTCGACGATCCCATGAAGGACCAGATCGTGCAGCTGAAGTTGGAGTCGGCCAACCCGAAGGACAGCCTCCTGACGGTGCTGCAGCAGTACCGGCCCGCGGTGGGCGGTCAGGTCGGCGGGGTCCGGACTCGGGTCGCGCCGACGGTGCTGGCGAAGCTCTACCGTGGAGGGAGGACGGCACGCGTCGAGACGCAGGAGTGGCTTCGCAGCAAGGAGCTGCAGGGCGCGTCGGTGGCGAACGAGGTGAACATGTTGGCCATGGTGCTGGACCGCATGATGACCTCGGGGGAGCACGACGCGCTGATCAACAGCCAGGCGTCCGAGCTGACCTGTTTGCGGCTCTACTCGATCTGGAAGGCCTACGATCGGGTGCAGTGCAGGGCCGACTGGCAGAGGCCGAAGCAGCAGAACGGTGGCAAGTGGAAGTCCAAGGTCGACTGGAGTTTGGCGGAGGAGTACCTGAGGCTGGACGGAGATCGCGACAGCGAGAACCTGAAGGCCGACGAGGAGGTTCTGGAGAAGTTAAGGCGCCGCGCGACCCTCAACAAGCACCTGAACGCAGGTGGCGGCGGGGCAGGCGGTGCCGACGGCGAATAGGTTGCGGCCGGTGCGATCGTGGTAACCACTGGCCAAGAGCGTGCTACAGGCACCACGCCACGCTGCTTGGGGGGGCCGGCGACCTCTCGCCGCCCGCCTCAGGCCGTCATCCTGATCGGGTTCTTCGTGTGCCTGCTGGGCTGGGTGTTCATCGAGCGTGCCTGGGAGGGCTTCCCCGCCCAGGCGATTTTCGAGTCTGAGGTCGACGTCGACCTGTTCGAGGCTCCACTGCCGCAGGCAAGTCAACCAGTGCGTCGTGGTGCAGGTCACCAGGTGGGAGCTTTCCCAGACGTCGTGAATGAATCCTCGAGAGCGCGACCCGCTGAGAACACTCCCCGACCTCCCCTTTCCACTGAGTACGAGGAGATCGAGTGCTGGTTTGAGTTCTGTCAGCCTGCGTGTTACGTGGAGGAGGGTGGCGAGGACGGTCTCGGCGATCAAGAGCATGGCTTCGGGCTGTGCGAGTGGCTGGCTTACCCCATCACCACTGAAGACGGAGGAGGTGGCGAAGGAGAAGTGGACAGCGAGCAGCCCGCTCCAGAAGAGGATCGTCAGCGACATCTGGGACCGGCACGCCGTGCGGGCGGGCTGGGGCACCATCAGCGACGGCAAGGGGGCTCTTTGCCGCCTCGAGGAGACGGCGGGCAGCGGCTACTTCACAACGGTAAGGAAGATGGAGATGGAGAAGAAGAAGGTGACAAGATACAAGAAGGGGGATCTGTGCCCTCTTCGAGCTGGTCAGGTCTCCCTACCCACCCCGGGTACGACGCCTCTTCGTGTCCAGGACCTCTCGGCTTGTGCAGGCAGCTATATCGACTCGTGCCAGAAGCTGATGATCAAGAGCCCTGGCGAGGTGGACTGGGAGCGATACGAGAAGACGAAGAGCTACTCGGACCCGGCGCTGAGAAGCAGGACCGAGAAGCTGGAGCTCCTGTCGCGCATGTACCAGGCGGGGATGCTCGACTACGTGAAGGAGGTGAGGGAGAAGGTCGGTCTGTTCACGGTGGCCAAGGACGTCGACCCCGACTCAGGGGAAGTGCTAAAGAGCCGCTTGATCTGGGATTGCAGGAAGGTCAACGTTCTTTTTCACGAGCCGCCGTGGGTGCCGCTTGGGAGTCCCGCAGGTCTAGCTTTGTTGGAATTGGACGAGGTGATCCTACATGGGCGGCGGCTCTTCTCATTCCAGGGCGACGTACCGGATTGGTTTTATCGACTGCACTGGGGCTCGGAACTGGCGGAGTTCTTTGTCGTGGAGGGTGTGTCGCCGCGGGAGCTGTACCAGTACGGGCAGGAGAAGGGCTTGAGGTTCAAAGTGCCCTTGGATTCGGAGATCGGTCTTGGAGCAGCGAGCCTGGTGATGGGCTCGGCCTGGGCGGTCTTCTTGGCGCGCACCTGCCTGGAAGCGAGCTTCGAGTCACTGCGGGCGCCGAGTATTACCTATGGGAAGCCGACCCCAAGCTTTCGGAGCCCGACGTCAACTACTCGACCTTCGTTGCAGCAAGGGGATCCCCCCCCAAGCGTGACCGAGGCGGTGGAGGACGAGACGGCCGAGGAGGTGGCGGTGAAGCTCATCCTGATGCTTTATACCGACGATTACATCGGTTTTACTCTGAAGGGCCCAGGCGAGGAGGAGGACATCGTGAAGGACAAGGAGGAGGTGAAAGAGCTCCTGAACAGCAAGGGCCTCGCGATCCGCAAGGAGGACTGGGGAGAGGGGCTCAGCGCGGGGCTTGGACTCACGATACCTACGGCCAGGCCCTACGTCCTGAGGGTCCAGACGAAGAAGTTGGCGGAGCTGGTCTTGGCGACGGAGGCCCTGCTGATGGAGGACGCTGCTCAGCCAGCAGTCTTGTCGAGTCTGGTGGGCCATTGGACGTGGACCATGATGGTGTTCAGGCCCGCGTTCGCCATCCTGGACGACACCTACAGATGGGTTCGGAGCTGGGAGCTGGAGGAGGCGGTCGTGCCGAGGAGGTTGCCCGAGATCGTCAAGAGCGAGCTCGCGGCCCTGGTCAGCCTCTCGATCTACATGGAGGCGGACTTGGAGGCCCCCTGGTGGCCACGTGCGTACATGACGGACGCCTCGGAGAGCGGAAGCGGCACGGGGAACGGAAGGTCTCTGGGGCCCTCTGGTGGAGGATGTGTACACCGAGGTGGAGAGGACGGTGGAGGCCGAGGGCGACGAGGAGGACCTGCCGGCCCGACCCCAGGCTGGCCGCCCGGGGTTGCTGGAGTTGTTCTCGGGATCGTCGAGGTTGCTGGATGCCGTCAAGGACCTCACGATATCCTGGGGGGAGGCGTGGGACATCTCGGAGGGGGCCGAGTACGACGTGCTGGTATGCGAGAACCTGGAGCTGCTGCTGAGGAGGCTGCGTCAGGGGTGGTAGTGGTGGGTTCACATAGCGCCGCCTTGCGCCACCTTCTCGAAAGCTCGGGTGCCGCCTCTGAGGTCAACCGAGTGCATCTGGGGGCTGCCCGCGTTGGACGGACCAAGTCAGAACAAGCTCGAGGAGGGGAACCTGCTTGGTGGCGGTGGAGGTGCTGAAGGTCTGCGTGGCGCTGGCGATCCCCTTCACTTTGGAGAACCCTGCTGGGAGCTACATTTGGGCTTCCCCGCCGCTGGTGGAGGTGCTTTTGAAGGTGGACGTCTGGAGGGTGGAGCTGGACTACTGCATGTTTGGCGAGGTCTGGAAGAAGCCCACCGCGTTTGTCACGAGCGTGAAGGAGATGACGAAGCTGGCGAGGAGGTGTACAGGTACCTTTCGCTGCTGCAGCCGCACGCTGAGGCCTCACCAGGAGCTGAGGGGCAAGTCACCATGTGGGCTCAGGTGGACACAGCTGGCATGCGCGTACCCACTCGAGCTCTGCAGGTGCTATGCCGAGATCATGAAGGAGCTCGAGCCCGCGTGGGGAACGATACCAGCGGGGGCCCGGCTGAGGCTGCGAGGAGGCCGGACACAGATCGCCAAGGCGACGGGGACGACCATGCCTCTCAGGCCCGCGTGGCTGAAGCACCACTGGCACGTCCTCTTCTGCGGGAAGTGGGTGCACCAGGAGCACAACAACATCCTGGAGCTGCGGACGGTGGTGGCCACACTGAGGCATCTGAGCAGGACATCGCAGGCATGGGGGCACAGGATCCTGATCTTCACGGACTCGCTGGCGTCGCTGGGGGCGCTGCAGAAGGGGCGCTCTTCGGCGAAGGACGTCCTGCACCTGTGCCGCATCGCGGGGATCATCCAGGTGGTGTGCAGGATCAGAGGCTACTACCGCTGGGTGCCGTCGAAGCTGAACCTGGCGGACGGGCCCTCGAGGGGGCTGCCCATCGGCGCGGCGGAGGAGACGGTCAAGTTGCACGTTGCTCGGGGGGTGCCTCAGCGGCTGCAGCGGCTTTTGCATCAGCATCGAGGCCATCAAGGCCCAGCCGCTGGGTCAGTGCACTTGTAGTCTTTGCGACGCTGGTGACGCGAGGAGGTGCCGTGGGCTACCAGGACAGTCCGAGTCCGAGGTCTGCCAGGCCGCGAGGAGCGAGCGCGCAGCCGCCCCTGGCCAAGAAGGGGGCGCGGGCGTGGGAGGAGGCGCAGCATGACAAGCTGCGCTATACGAACCGCCTGGTCATTCACGCCGTGGATGACGCGACAAACCTGGTCTACCAGAAGGCTGTGCGCGAGTTCCTGGTGGACGTCAAGAGGAACCAGCTGGACTTCACCACCTACGAGGCCAGGGACCAGGCGCTGGCAGACTACATGTCGGACATGTGCTACGTGCGCCGGCTCGGGTTCGGGCGGGGCAATAGCCTGTTCAACGGGTTCATGCACGTCTTCCAGGACCACCGGGACCGGTTGCCCACAGCGGCGAGAGCTTTGAAGGCGTGGGCACGGCTCGGCGAATTGGGGGAAGGCGCTCCTGTTCCCATGGAGGCGGTCGGGCTGGTCATCAGCAGAATGTTCCGCACGGGGAGGCTCATCGAGGGCTCGGCGGTGCTCACGCAACTGGACGGCTGGCTCAGGGAGCAGGACTGGGGCCAGCTCAGGGCCGAGGATGTCTCCGAGGGGCCAGGAGGGCAGCTGGCCTTCACCCTCGGCAGGCGTGAAAGAGGCGAGAAGGTCAAGACGAGCGCCAACCAGGGCGTGGTGCTCTCGTGGCCGGTGACCGCGGCCGTGGTGCGGGCCCTGCTGCGGAGCTGCGCCCGCAAGGACCTCGTCTTCCCCGTCTCGCAGGACAGGTTCAGGCGCGGGTGGCACAAGGCGCTCAAGGACGAGGGCCTCGCCGGCATGGGGCCCCCCATGCCATTCGGCACTCAGGGGCGGCCACATTCGTGGCTGGCGGCGGCTGCTTGGAGGCGGCTAGGCGCGAGGGCAGGTGGCAGACAACGTCGGCCTTGGCACGCTACACGAAGACGCATGTGCTCGTCAGCCAGCTCGCGAAGATGTCAGAGGAGCAGGTGAAGGCGGGCACCAGCTTTTGGGCGAGGCCGGCCGAGGCGCTGATGACGTTCATCGTGGAGTCCCCCGCCGCTCAGACTCCCCTGGCGAAGCAGTTGCTGGAGGAGCTGGCGGGGGTGCAGGGGGCGCAGGTTGAGATCCCCTTCTTCGACGGCGGGCGGGTGCTGACGACGGGGCGCCCGAGCACAGCATCCCGAGCCCGTCATAGCCGCGAGACGAGAGTGGCTCGCGGCTCGTGATAAGTATGATTATCTTTTGATATAGCCGGAGTGTGCCTGGAGGCGCGTTGATGCGCCCCCTGTCCTCACCTGTATTCCTGAACAGAACATAGAGCAAGAATTGGACCGGGGGTCTTACATAAAACAGGGGGGCTGGAGCACAACATAGATAAGAACCCTTCCCTCCCTCCCTTATCTGCTGAAGGCTGGTGTTTCGGCATGTATGCCAGTCTCGATTTGATGGGGTTGGGACTGATGCGCTTCCGAGTTTTATCGCGGGCCCTGATAGGCCTGAGGCCAGGTCATGCACCGCTCTGGACTTGGGCCCAAGGTGGCTCGGGCTCGCCTCTTGAACACCTTTCGGGGGGACCTCCAACTCTAGGCTCGCTGGCGGCACTTGCTTCGGTGCCTTATGTTGCTGTGTCGGGTATTCGTGCTTCTGCATGGCAGGTCGTTGGTGTTCAGTAGGGTTGTCGCTCCAGCTCCGCCTGCCCCCACTTTCAAAGTCCCCCCGAGCTCTCAAACAAAGCTGGCTAACTTTAAGAGGCGTCAATGTAAATACGCGTTTTGTAAACACACTTTTACAGTAGCATCGTCAATGTATCTAGCCGCCTTCATTGCATCCATTCGTTGCATGTCATTACCGTTGTTTGGCTGCAGTTTCGGCCCCGCCGCTCCCACCCAGGGGGCTAAATCCCAGGGACTGATGCGCTTCCGAGTTTTATCGCGGGCCCTGGTAGGCCTGAGGCCAGGTCAGGCACCGCTCTGGACTTGGGCCCAAGGTGGCTCGGGCTCGCCTCTTGAACACCTTTCGGGGGGACCTCCCCCTCTAGGCTCGCTGGCGGCACTTGCTTCGGTGCCTTCTGTTGCTGTGTCGGGTATTCGTGCTTCTGCATGGCAGGTCGTTGGTGTTCAGTAGGGTTGTCGCTCCAGCTCCGCCTGCCCCCACTTTCAAGGTCCCCCCGAGCTCTCAAACAAAGCTGGCTAACTTTAAGAGGCGTCAATGTAAAGGGTCATGAGAGGCTCTTGAAAGGCTCTTGCGAGGCTCTTGAGCTGCGGGTCTTGAGAGGCTATGCGGAGGGCTCCTGAGATGTGAGAAGACTGAGAAGAACCTGAAAGGCTCCTGCAAGGTTTCTGAGAGGGTCCTGTGATGGCGTGCGAGGGTCCCGAAAAGGGTCCCGAGAGACTTCCGAGAAGCTTATGAGATCGGAACTGACTGCGGGATACGTCGGAAGACAGCCATGGGCGTGGGCACAGATTTAGGACTGATGTTGGCAAGGCCACCCACGAGGCATCCCGCCCGGTAGACATCATCATCTGACACCGAGCACAGCGACGGCCCCGCGCACGCAGACTCTGGGACTCCCCCTGGGACCCGGTATGGACACTTGCCTAGCAGTATGGTACCCTACGCGAGACGCCAGCAGGACACCAAGCAGCAAGCACACGGCGAGTAAGAGGCCCAAAAAACCTCCGAGAGGCCCCCTAAGGCGCCCGAGATGCTTCCCGAGATATCCTCAGATGCATCTAAGAAGCTCCTGACCCACAACCCAGGCAGAGTGGCGGGTTGGGCCGAAGGCTACCAGATCCATCGCGCCCCTGTGGCTTGCCACAGGGGTGCACGGCGTGCTGGATGCCTAGGATGTTTCGATTCTTTTCTAAAGAACTCACCCTGCAGCTTCGGCCCAACCCGCTGGCGTAAACTGCGCCCTCCACTGGCCCGAGAGCCTCCAAGACGGCCAAGATGGCCCAAGATGGTCTCCAAGATGCCCCTAAGACGGCCAAGCTGGTCCCAAGAGAGCCCAAGATAGCTCCAAGATGGCCTTCAAGACGGCCCCAAGATGCCTCAAAGACCGCCACGGTGGTCCAAGAGAGCCCAAGACGGCCCAAGAAGCGCCCAAGAGGCCCCTAAGACGGCCAACGAGGCCTCCAAGAGGCCCTTCAGGAAGGCCCGAAGAGGTCTACATCATTAATTGTCAGTGGATGTTTGAACGACATTGAAAGACATTGGCATTTGCTTCACAACAGCCTTCCAACGGCCCAAGACAGCCCAAGAGGCCCCCAAGATCGCCCAAGAGGCCTCCAAGATGGTCCCAGGACGGCCCAAGAGGCTCCCAAAACGGCCCCCAAAGGGCCCCAAGAAGGCCCAAGAGGCCTCCAAGACGCCCAAGATGGCCTTCAAGACGACCCAGAAGCGCCCCAAGAGGGCCCCAACACGGCCAAGAGAGGCTCCCAAAACGGTCTCCGACGGCGTCAGCCAGGAACACCGTAGGATGGCCAAAGAGGCCCCCCGAGACGCCCCAAGAAGCCCCAAGAGGCCCACGGAGGCCTGGAAGTGGCCTCCAAGGTCCCCAGGAAGCTCCCGGGAGGTCCCAAGAATGACTCAAGAAGCTCTCAAGAAGTCTCTTCGTTCTTCTGCTCATCCTCCGTTTCTCCTCCCTCTCCTCATCCTCCCGTTCCTCCCCCGCGTGTTTCCCGAAGGCCTTCCACAACGGCTGGGGCAACGCTTGAACCAATAGCGTGGCCAAACTTTGTCCGAACGTGTGGCCGCCTAGGCGTATCCTAAAAGGCAGGGGGCGGCGGTGATTCGCCGCAGGTGGCTTCGATGACGTGCACGATCGTCGCAAGCTCTCTCTCTCTCTCTGGGGGGCCGGCGGGCTGGCGCACGCCACTTGCATATCAAACAGCACGCAGACGGCACATTGCATGAGCAGCGCGAGGGAGACGATAGCCCACCCCGGAGCCCGCGCACGCCGAAGAGGGGCACGCGGGAGGAAGCGCGCCAGGGGCGGCGCCAGAGGCGTCGCGGGGGGTGTGGGGGGGAGGCGCTGCGCCGACCCGCGAGGTCCAGGAGAGACCTCGGAGCATCCACTGCTCGCTCCGATGCCTGGTCCTGGTGGTGCGCTCGACTCCGCGCGCCCGGGCTTCTCAGTCCTCGGCCTGGGTCACGCCACACACGCCCGTCTTCACGCCGACCAGAAGGTCCATGCTCTCAGCGTCCTGCGCGATGACGCAGCAGGGGCAGCACCACGTGCAGATGAGGCTCATCACAACGTTCCTCTCCTCGCCACCGAGCTTCCTGTTCATCGGCGTGCAAGAGTTCGCAATGAAGAGCGCGCAACATGGGCCCCAGAACGGGAAGCACGTCATGATGCCGCACGAGATCCAGTAGTTGAGGGTCTCTGTGGAGTGGAACGTGTGCGAGGCGCGAGCAACAGGGCAGCAAAATGACAGCATGCAGTTGGTGGAGCTCACTTTCGTGAGCGAACTGAGCTCGTTCTGGTCCTGCAGCAGCTTCGCCGGGTGCTGTTCGGGGATCGCCTCTGGGCCTTCCTTCACCACCGGGTACTTCGACACGACCGTGAAGTAGTACACGACGCCAAAAATTACCTGAACGATCCAGATGAAGCCAGTACCAGCCTCTGCCTCCTGCTCTGCCTCCTGCTCGGCCTGTTCTGAGGACGATGCAACAGGACCCTGCTTCGACACCAGTACCGCGTATTCTTCGCCTCGGAAGCAACACTCCCGAGCTGGGTGTATCAAAAAACCTCCTCAGTCTCCACCACCTCCTCATTGCTACCCGGGACTCATCATCATCAATACCATCATGTGACTATCATGCTTACCATCATCACCGTGATCAACATCACAACAATATTTGTTGTCATCATCGTCGCCGTCATCAGATCCATCATCCCACTTTCAAACAACTAATCACCAGAATGTACGTGCCAATCACAAGAAGACGGGCGAGGCCCTCAGGCGGAATACGAGCGACCTCTCCCGTGAAAGAGCGGAGTAGGCCCAAGACCCAAGGTTTGTGCGGAAAGACCTCGATCGAAGTGGCCGAAACGCGTTTGAACCGTAGAGCGGACACACTCAAATCGAAGTGCCAGAGGGCTTCCACGAACAACAAATAATTCACATGAGACGATGTCGAAACGAGGCGAGACACTTCCCAGTGCGCCCGTGAGGACGGCCGCGCGCGGGGCTGTGAGTGGGCGCCAGGGCGCCGCTCATTCAGTCTCTGGAAATAAACTTGCACGGTGCGCGTGAGCATCCTCTAATTATCACATCAAGCTGCTGGCCGACGCAGAGGTTCGCCAATCAGCTTCACACGAGGCAGTGTCGGTACAGCTATGACGAGACCTACACGTACGAAAGGTGCGGGCGCGACAAAAGCATAACGCATCACGTGTGCCTCCGAGTAGCCCGCCTCCCGCCGCCCACCCCGGTGGAGATCGGCAGGTGGAGCAGGAGGATGGGGAGATGACCACTGTCCCACTCCCTCCTCTTGAGCCCGACATGTCTGGCTCATGCTCTGGGGGGGAGGCTGTGCTCATGGGAGGCTGCAGCACCGCTCAAAAGTGTGCTGTTTTAGCGGAACCTGCAGGAGTGGCCCTTTCCCAAATCCGTGCTACGGTGCGGATCGCCTCGTGCCTGGATTCCGTCGTCGTCGTAGGCGTCGTCGTGGTCTTGGTGCGTGTTGCTCTGCTCGGGACTGGTTTCCCTTCTAAGCCCCAGAAGCCCCGCCCAGACCCCGGTGGAACACCCCGGAGGCCTCGACCCTACCCCTGGGGGGAGCCTCGATCTACCTGTCTGGCCCAAGCAGGCGCGCCGAGGCCCTCGCTAAGCTCCCCACAAACGTCCGCGTAGCCCGCGACGCTGCTGCCGTTCGCCGGGCGCGCCCGGCGCGCGCGGGCCAAGCGCGAGGAGAAGGAGAGGCAGTCCAGGTGCTCGTCCGAGCCGTTGGCCTCGGGGAGGTGCTGGAAGAGCTGGGAAGGCTCTGAGACTTTCAGGCTGTCTGTGTGGCACTCAGAAGCTGGTCTACCTCATGTCTCGGCGCTGGCTTCTGTTACTAGGTGGATCGTTCAACCAAGAGATGTCGGCGGCCTTTCTATCGCCAGATCGCTCCAATTCGGCTTATTCTGAGCCACTGACAGCGTTCAAACTTGAACGCCCGCGGCGGGGTCGCTGCCGCGCCGGCACGACACGAACCGTAGAGGGCCGATTTGGGGTTTGTGGAACCGTGGAGCTTTTGAAATCTCTGAGCGCTTTCTGAAATCAGATGTTGCCCAGTGGAGGTGCAAGGGAAGAGAGGGTGATACATGGGTCAGATAACTGTCGTTTGGGCGGGGGGGCGGATCTGGGAAATTGTCCACGTAGGATTGCCTGCAGGAGTTGCTGATAAAGGGAATGGTTGGCTGGCTAAATAGGCGGCCCGTGATTTGCCCCCGTAGGTCGCGCGGGGGTCACGGATAAGACGCATTCATGGCTACTAGATGATGTCCACGGCTCGTGGGAACTGCAAGATTGCCTGTTTGTGTCTGTGATTGCGTTCCGTTGTGTGCGAGCTTGCGTTGTTGCTTGTTTCCCACATGATGCATGCTTTCTCTGCTGGTGTCTGAAACTGCGTTTCCTTGCGTGCGTCTTGGCGTTGATGCTGGCTTGTGTGCGTGCTTCCTTGCGTGCGTGCGTAACTTCAGAATGGCGTTCACTAGTGCACAGCTGCTTGTGTGTCTAACTGCGTTCGCACCTGCTCGCGTTAGTACGGGCACTGAAGTGCACATTGCTGATGCCCTGCGACATGCGTAGATGCGAGATGGCGCTCTTGACCACTTGCTTGGATATCGTGTGCTCGCGTGCTCGCGCATCGCTTTGCTTGCGTGCAAGGTTGCCGCCTTGGTAACTGACTTGGTCGCCTGCTTGGTTGCCTGCTTGGTCGCGTGTGCGACTGCTTGATTGCGTGTGCGACTGATTGCGTGTGCGACTGTTTGTCTGCATGGGTGCATGTCTGCATGGGTGCATGTGCGCTCGCTTGATTGCACGCTTGCATACACGCACGTTAGCTTGTTAGCGTGAGTGCGGGCCTGCTGGCGGGCATGCGTGTTGTTTGCTTGCCTGCGTGCGTGCCCGCCTGCTTGCTCGCCGAACTGCACGCATGCCCGGGGGACCGGCAGGCAGTCCAGAGGATTGGCAGGACAGGGGAAGGGCGAGGCATGACGGCATGTGGCGGAGCAGGGCATTGCAGGGTGCAGGGTCGACCAGGGCAGAGCAGGGCTGGGCACGCCCAAGGCAGAGCGAAGCTAGGGCAAATGCAATGCAAAGAGCGTGGCGAAGGCAGGCCACGATGGTGCCGGCACGATTGCTTTTCGTAATCCCACCAGCCCTTTTGGGCGTAGGTGGTTTAGGGTGTTTCCTCTTCCGCCCCCTTCTTCCCCTTCCGGGAAGGGTTTATAACTGTTCCCTATTATACACCCCTTCCCCCAAGCGACTGGGAGTCAACCCGAGACCATGCGGCCCCCCCCCACACCATCCCTTGTAAAAAATCAATACACAAAAAAACTCTGCCTCAAAATTCGGAGCATGCGCGGCGAACCCAATGCGGCCTGCCCCCACCATCCCTGTCAGAAAACAAAAAGGAGTACACTTGGCGGCGGCGGCGGCTGCGGCGGGGGCAGAGGCTGCGGCGGCTGCGGCGGTGGCGGCGGCGGTGGCGGCGGCGGCGGCGGCGGCGGTGGCGACAGCGGCTGCGGCGGCAGCGGCTGCGGCAGCGGCGATTCGGCAGCGGGGGCGGCGGCTGCGGGCGGCGGCGGGCGGCGCGGTGGCGGCGGCGGCGGCGGCGGCGGCGGACAGCGGCGGCGGCGGCGGCGGCGCGGCAGCGGCGGCGGCGGGCGGCGGCGGCGGATTCGCCCCCAGTAGCTGCCCATCCAAAGACGAGTGCTGAATATGCTGCGGCTCGGGCCAGGCTTGGGTGCTACGTATGTGTTGGGAGGGCGGGTGGGAGTGAGCGAGACGGCTTGCGGGCGGGGAGGGAGTCTGGACCTCTCCCCCTACCCCTCCCCTGGACCTGGAAGGGGCGTTTCGCGGGTCGCCGGAACGTCCGAAACGGCCTCGGCGAGGAAACCGTAATCATTTGTTGTGCTAGGGTTTGGGCTCCATTTTGGCCTCTTGGGGGGGGCGGCGCTAATTGGGGACCCCCTTCTTTGACCGATCTCCTACGAGATGGCCCCACGAGCGCTCCCAGGGCTCCCAAGGGCGCCCCAAGAGGGGCTACAAGAGGCGACCAAGAGGCCCCCAGGATGCCCCCAAGAGGCCCCCAATAGACCCCCAGGAGGCCCCCATGAGGCCCCCCAGATGCACCCAAGACGCTCCAAGAGGCCTCGGCGACAATGCCCAAACCATTGATTTTACGAAGGTTCTGGCCACATGTCGGTCTCCTGGGGGGGGGGCATTGCTTAAGATGACTCCAAGAGCGCCTGGGAGAGAGCCCAAGATGACCTCCAAGATGGCTCAAAATGCCCCAAGATGCCTCAAGATGGCTCCCACGATGCTCCAAGAGGCCCCAAGACCGCTCCAAGACGGCTCCAAGTGGCCAAAGAGCTCCCCAAGGAGGCCCCGAAGAGGCCAACATCCTTCCAAAACCTTAGGACAATCAATGTGTTTGGCTTTGTCGCCTGTTCGCTTCCGATGGCCATGAAGATGGCTCCAAGATGGCCCAAGAGGGCTGCAAGAGCGCTCCCAAGGCTCCCGAGAGCGTCCCAAAGGGCCCCAAGAGGCGCCCAGACAGCCCCAAGAGGCCACAGCAGGCGCCCAAAAGGCCTCCAAGAGGCTCCCCAGAGACCCCCAAGAGGCCCCAAGAAGCTCTCTGAGGCACCCAAGACGCTCTAAGAAGCGTCCGGGACCGCCAAGAGGACCCCAAGACGTTCCTAGAGGCCTCCACTGTGGGACCCTTCCTCTGTGTGCTGCCCACTTCCCTGTTCGAGGCAATTCCTTTGGGCATCGTTTCTGGATGGGCTGGTGGGGTTACTTTTCTGTCGCAGCCGCAAGCGAAAGCGCAGGCGGCGTCAAACGGGACGGGCGGGCCACGCGCGAACCTAATTGCCTAACGCGCCAGCAAGCAGAGGCCTAAGCGGCACCTCAGCGGACCGGAAGCGGGAGGTGGTGCGGGCTGCAGCTGCCAGGCAACGGGGTCCAGGAGCGAACGCATCAAATAGCCAACCGAGGTTGGGACGCAGCAAAAATGGCGCGGGAGCGATAAGAAAACTCTGGTGGGGGTACTTTTCAGTCAACGGCCGCGGGTGGAAGCGCCGGCGGCGTGTCAAGTCGAAGCGGGCACGCGCCACAGACTAATTAACAGCAGAAAACTGGGGCACAGTACTGCCAGAGTGCGCATGCGAGAGGCCTAGGCGGAAACGGCAACAGACGCGGGAAAACCAACAGTGCGATGGGCGAGGCGACAACTAAACGCGGCCGAGGCCTCAGGGGGGGGCTGCCGGGGCTGAGCTGAGGGGAACTGCCGTGTGCACAGCAGCTAGTCAGTCGGGCGTCGCGCGTCGAAGAGTCAACGACGGCTCTGGTGGGGTTACTTTTTTGGTCGGCGGCTCCGAAGCAACGGACAGGGAGCGGAAGCGGCGTCTGGGTCACGGTACGGGGCTAGTTGCAAGACAATAACTGGTGGGGTTACACGAAGCGTCTAGAATTGACGTCTTCATTTTCCTCCTCCTCCTCCTCCTCCTCCTCCTCCTCCTCCTCCTCCTCCTCCTCCCCCTCCTCCTTCCTCCTTCCCCCTTCTTCCTCCTTCCCCCCTCCGCCCGTAGATGCCCGGGCGTAGGGACCTCTTATTCCATCGCTTGCTTCAGTACGTGCTTAGAGTGTCCGCCGATCGATGTTTTCGCAAGTGTAGGCGGTTCAGGGGGACCCGATGGTCCAAGGCCTGAGTCCGGGGAGGCCTGGTGTGGGACATCGAGGAGGAGGGGGTAGGAGGAGGGGGAGGTGGTGGAGGGTGCAGGAAGAGAACGGAGAGCGAGCAGACGAGGACGAGGATGGGAAGGGGAGGGCACATTTTAGGAGGGGTGGAGGAAGAGGAGGAGGAAGAGCATCGGGACCAGAGGGGGAAGGGGGAGGACGTGGAGGCCTTCGTGAACAGTACCCTCTCGGAGCACGCGCTGTTCAGCGCGGCCTCCAGCTGGACGTCGGACCACGACTCGTTCAGGCCGCCAATGCTCCTCGCCAGGAAGCCCGCGCACGCAGGCCGTGCCGCCGCCGTGGCGTTGCCCCCCCCGCCGGCGCCGCCCGCCTGGAAGAAGTCCACGACGGCGGCGGCGGCCTCGGCCGGGCTCGGCGGAGCCGAGCCGGGCGCGCCGCGCAGGCCGTCGAGGAGCCCGTGGGCGCCCGCGAACAGCCGGGCGGCCGCCCGCACCCGGGCCGCGCGGGCCCCGCTCGCGGACGCCGCCAGCAGCGCCACGAGGAGGCGGCCGGGAGTGCTGCTGCCATCACGGCGGCGCAGCCTGCCGCGGGACATTCGGCTCGGCCGCACGCAGGAGTGGGAGCTCGGGCGGGGAGTGGCCTCCGGTGCGCGGCTGCAGGCGGCCGCGGGGGCGGGGGGCAGGGCCAGGCGCGCCCGCCAGCGCCAGGGGGGCCCCCTTGTGCAAGGGGGGGCACGGCGACCCCAGTCCCCGACTTCGGGGGGGCTTCCGACTGGATCAAAGGTTGGGGTACCGACCCTGGGAGATGTATATATATATATATACATATATATATATATATGCACACATACATATGTGTATATATATATATATACCATGGGGGGGCGCCCATCCCCTTGACAAGGGTGCGTACAAATAGCCCCCCGGGGGTGTATCCCTGAGTTCCCCCCCCCCTCTTCTGAGCGGCCAGACCTTTCGGGCGGAACTCTCAAGGATTCGGGGAGAAAAATCGCCTGCGACGGTGGGCCCGCACCAAGAGGTCACTCTGGCGAAGGGCCACCTCTGCGCGAAGCCGATCGGTTGGCTTCGGTGGGCTTCACTTGACGGGCGCGGGCGGCGGGCGGCCCAGGGAGCTCGAGCCACGACGGCCACGGGGGCCAGGTGCTGGGGGAGCTGACGGACTGGTCCCGCGAGGAGGGGCAGGAGGGAGGAGGGATCCTGACCAGTCTGCCAGGTCTACGAGCGGGCCGCCATCTGGCAGTCCGTCGGGGTCAACGCAGGCGCCGCCAAAGGGGGGACACCCGTCGCCTGGGGGCAACCCCAGCTCGTAGCCTGTTGGATGGGGGGGGAGAGAGAGAAGGGAAGGGAGGAAGGGGCAGAGATGGGGAGAGAAGGTAGAGAGGGGAGAGAGCGGGGGGAGAATGCGGAGGGGGGAGATGGGGGAAAGATGACGAAATAGAGAAACAGGGAGAGAGAGAGAGAGAGAGGGAGAAGAGGAGAGAGAGAGAGAGAGAAAAAAAAAAAAATCCTGGCGAAGGTCCCAACCATATGCAGTTGTGGGTACCGAAATTGTGAATATCTGCTTCGGTGAAGCTCCCCATGGGGCCACGAAACGCTGCACTGGGCGGGGGGGAACGCTGTGCTGTGTGGGTGGTGTGCCGAGTTGGGTTTCCGGGACGCATGCGGACGGTCCCACTGAGGGCTTCGGTGGAGCTCCCTATGGGACCACGAAGCGCTCTACTGAGTGAGTGACAATGCCAAATTGGGTTACCGGGACGCATGCGGACGGTCCCACTGCAATGGTGCGCCTTTCTCCCAATACAGGATCTTCACCATGGTCCTGAACCAAGACGGCCAGCCGCGGCGGCAGAGAGTGTGGAGGATGAATTCGTGATGCACGCTCGGGCAAGCCGCCTCGACGTCGAAAAGAAGGCGGCTGGATCGGGCTCGGTCAATGCCGCCTGGAGCATGTTCTCTTCGACGTCCACTAAAGTGGCCAGAGTAGAGCGGCCTCTCAGACATCCCCGCTGTACAGAGAAGATGCCTGGAGCGCCAGTGGGCTCGATGTGCAGGCGAATGGCGCTGCAGATGATGCGGTTGTCCGTGTTGGCAGTGTTGAGGGGCCCGATGCTGGTGGCCTGGCACATCTCCGTGCCATCGTCCATGGTGCCAGAGGATTTCCTGAGTAAGGCAAACATGACGCTCTGGTCGAAGATGCCCCGTTCGTCCTTGATGAGCTGCAGCCCAACCTCGCTGGCCTGGATGCAGTGCGCACGACGTAACTGGCAGGGCACGGGGTCTGCCTGGGCAGGCACCTGCGACTCGCGAGCCGGCAGGGCCCTTGAGCCAAAATGGCTTGAGTGAAAATGGCTACAGAGACGACGGTGGTGATGGTGACGACGACGACGACGACGACGACGACGACGACGACGACGACGACGACGACGACTATGATGATGATGATGATAGTGATTAGTAGCGTTATGATTATGATTGTGGTGATGCTTGCGAGTATGATTGTGGGTCTGGCTACGATGATGGTGCTGATGGTGGTGTTGATGAGTATGATGACGATGGTGATGTGTAAGAGAATGATGCTGATGCTGATACTGATGCTGATGCTGATGCTGATGCTAATGCTGATGCTGATGCTGATGCTGATGCTGATGCTGATGCTGATGCTGATGATGCGGGTGATGATGACGATGATGCTGATGATGATGATGATGATGAGGCTGATGGTGATGATGATGATGATGATGCTGATGATGATGATGATGATGATGATGATGATGATGATGATGATGATGATGATGATGATGATGATGATGATGATGATGGTGGTGGTGGTGGTGGCGGTGCTGCTGCCGTGGACGATGAGGGAATATGCGCGCACAGAAATTCAGAGCCATGTGTTGTTTGCAGTCGAATAGACCAGGGACAGTAGCATGTTCTTTGTTTGAAGCATCTCTGTGTTGAAGTGTCTACATGTCCAATGAAATTCAAAGGAATTCGACGTACGCGCGCGGAAGCGCGCGTGCAAGACCCACATGGTTGTATTGGACAGGGTTGGCGGGTGCGTGGTGACGGGCGTGATGTTATTTGAAATGACGGATGAACGTTCGTGCAACATAAATCTGCAGATGCAATGCGAGGAGTGGTCCGGTAGGCCCAGGCTCGGCATGAGGGTGGACCTGATTCCTTCTAGGAAGAGGAATCTCACGCAGTGCAATGCAAGTGTGCAGGAAAGCGCGCTACCAACAGACAGCGGGGAGGCAGCCGCAGGAAGCCGTGGGAAGCCACAAGGAATCAGGCGGCCACGAGAACACGTGCGGTACACGGGGCCCAGTGGCGAGAGGAAGCCATGGACGGCCACGGAAGCCAAGCGACCACCAGAGACAGGGTGCGATGCGCAAGGCCAGCTGGCGATGGGGCCATTGGAAGCCACAGCAAGCCCATGGGCGGGGAAGCAAGGAAGCCACACATGGGAGACCAATGGTGAGCCGAGCGGCCGCAGGAGAGGTGCGGCGGACAGGGCCGGGTCTTCAGGGTCCGAGTAGGGGCCCATCGGTGCAAGCGCCCCGTGTTTGGGGGGACCAATACTGAAATATTTTACATATTAAATATGTGTCTATTGTTTGTGTTTGATTGTTACAATAATGTGGTTGGGAATTGATCAAGAAAGGAAGAAAGAGAAAAGAATTGGCGCCCACACTTGATCCTCACCCCCTAGTCCTCTGCCCTCTGCTCTCCGCCCGTCACTCTCAGCCCTGCCTCCTATCCGATCCCCCTCTACCACTGTGTCGAGCCTCACCGCTGCGCTGATGCACTGCGGCCATCTCTGCACCCGTGGCAGAGTCAGCCTTTTTGAGCAATGAGCTGTACTGGCTGCAGTTCGCCGTCGTGCTTGCACGTCTGCGTATGTCGACCCTCGCCTTCGCCGCCCCTGGCCGTCGCGGTCGGCGTCGCCGTCGTCGTCAGGGGCGCGCCAGTGCTCAAACTTATGAGCACGCCACCCCTCCTCGCGAGCCATCGCTGTGATCTGCTTCAGGTGCTGGACTTCTTCCACGTGCCTTCTCCTCGGCGGGTCTTCACACGGGTAGAGTGGAGGCGGGTAGCTCTGCCCCAACGCTGGACGACAAAACAAATTTACGCGGAGCACATGCCTCCGAATTGCCCGCCAAGGCCAGGTGATGGTGCAAGCAAGAGTGAGAAGGGAAGCGGAGGAACAAGGTAATGTGCGACGCAAGGAAGGGGCATAGGAGGAAGGGGTAAGATGTGCAGAAGCGCATGTCTCATCAGATCAGGCCCTCTGGGTCTTCTACTCAGTCTCTTCACCAGGAGTTAAGCCTCCAGTCAATGTCAAGCGACCAGGAAAAAGCAAAACCGTACCAAGCCCGAGAAGCACATGGGCGATAGACGTGACGGACAAGCACCGAATCCGGACGCTCTACGTGTCATTCTAACACGTGTCAACCAGAAGCGCAAAAAAACGACAACACGAAATCAACACTAGCGACTACTTGTCCAAAATGTTCATCGCTTCCACACGCAACCTAGATATATCATGTGAGTTTCCCCTGAATGGGGTCGTGATTCCATGCGTAGGGGGCCGGCATGCTACCTTACCCAGATCTCCCGCCCGACGATGGCTTGCCCATGCTAAACACGAAATACCTTGCCGCTTCCAGCTCAGGCGGCACATGGCTGTCGCAATCACCCTGCATATGCTTATTCCCACCAGCCCCGAAAAACTGATACAGTAGGCATGGGGTGTTGGGACCCGCTTCGGGTCGCTGTGAGGTGGCAGCGAGACCATGAGGTCATCTTGGAGCCATCTAATGGTTATGCGTGTCGTTCTAGGGTCAAGGGGTCATCGCAGGGTTGTCATGAAGTCGCCTTGGAACAATATTGGGCCTTCAAGGTCATCCTGGGGCGTAGCATGAGAATCATCTTGGGGTCACCTTGACGTATGGACACCATAGCGATGTACTTTTGAAGTAATGTCAGGAGCGTCTTGGGGTCATTGGGTCGCATCAGGGTCATCTTGAGGTTGTCGTGGGGCCATGGAGTCATGTTGGAACCATCTGAGCAGTCGCCGAAGATCGAGGTTCATACATCAAGGATCGACTCTCGCGAATCGAGGACCGAGAGTCGAGCATCGAGTATCTTGGAGGCCTGCTGGTGTCCTTGCGGGAGCTGCTGGGGTATTCTTCGGCTGCCTCGGTGTGTATTGAGCCGTTGGGGGCGCTCTCCTGGGTCGTCCTGGCGCCCTCTTGGGCCGTTTGTGCGCCTCTGCGGGACCCCTTTCGGGCCCCCCCAGGGACGCGGCCCTCGAGAAGCACCGCAAAGACGGCGGCATCAATCTTTTGTAGAAGCGAATTGAAAGCACCATTCCAATGGAAAAGCAGCAAACAACAATAAAAAACGAGCTGGCCCTAGCGGGGGGGGCGGGCGGGCTGGGCGGGCGGGACATTGAAACCAGTGGCTTTTGGCTTTCAAACAAGGACGGGCCCTAACGGGCGGGTCGGGCGGCGGATTCTGACGGCCCGGTCGGACGGGCCTGGTGGGCGAGACACTGAAACAGCAGGTCAAAGGATGTCCAAACCATGAACCCGACGGACCCTACGGGGCGGGTCGGGCGGGCGGACCCCGACGGGTGGGGCCGAGGGATGGGCTCTGACGGGCTGGTGGGGCGGGCTGGTCCTATCGAGCGGGTCGGACGGGCGGGACTTCATCCCGAAATTGCGATACCTTGGGACATTGCGACGAAGTCCCAGGCGAGAGCGCGACCTATAGGTCAAGTGTGAAGAAGCCCTGCACGACAGCACGACTCTGGAGCGAAGTGTGAAACAGTTTCGGGCTGGATTGTTGTTGTTGTTGTTGTTGTTGCGGCGATGTTGTTGCTGCTGTTGTTGGTGTTGTTGTTGTTGATGATGTTGTTGTTGGTGGTGGTGTGGTTGCTGTTGTTGATGTTGAGTTTGTTGTCGGTGGTGGTGTTGTTGGTGGTGGTGGTGCTGCGGCTGTGGTTGTTGGCGGTGGAGCTGTAGTTATTTGTGTTGAAGTCGCACCTCCGAAGAGCAATTATTGTTACTCCCCCTCCGGCGCACACACTGCCCCCCCCCAGGGGCTCCCACCTTGGTGCTTATTAGGAAAATATTGAGCTCAAATTGGGCCCTTGGGCCCGAAGTACAAAGACAACGGTTCCCGCCTGATACTTCCTACGAAATCGCGCTTTCGCGTGGGACTTCCTCGAAATGTGTGCGAGAATCGCACTCTCGCGCGAAACATCCTCGCAATGTATTCAGACGCTGCGCCCTCGACACTCCAAAATCACGCTCTCGCTTTGGCCTCTCTCACGACTTCCTCGGGAGTCGCGCCACCGCTCGAATTCTCCCCGCGATTCATGCCAGACTCACGCTTCAACAGCCCGCCTGTTCGACATGGTCTCCTGGACCCGCCTTCCCGACCCTCCTAAAGTCTACCCGCCTGATCCGCCCGTCTGGTTTTGCCACGCGTTTTCTGATCCAAACCCCGCCATCCTGCTAATCTCTCTTGTGATCCATCCTCCTCTTTCCCCCCCTTCCATTCGTCCTCTCTTCCCCTGTTTTAGCGGCTGCGCAAAACAAACGCGAAGGGCGAAGGGCAAGGATGTTATATCCCCAAGGGGGTACGATCGAGGACGAAAAGAACGGGTACCGAGGGTTTGGGATATATGCATTGGATGGCACGCGAGCACATAGGAGCGAACAGCGTTGAAATGATGGTTGTTGGTGGTGGTGGTGGTGGTGGCGGTGTTGGTGTTGTTGTCGTCGTCGTCGTTGAATTGGCACTCTTGACCGATAACTAATGTTGATCCCCCCTACCAGGCGCACATAGGACGTTTCCAACTGAAATGTCCCTCCCTGGGTCCGCACCCTGTTTTCCATGAAAATCCTGAAATTCAAACAATGCCACTGGCCCCCGAACTCAAACAACAACATCAACAACAACAGTAATCATTTTAAGTCAATTCGCTCTTATCTGCTCGCGTGTCATTCAATACGCATATCCCAAAGCCTGGATGCCCGCCCTTTTCGTCCTCGATCGCACCCCGTTTTGGGGGGGTATATTCATTCCCTGCCACGCGTGGTTGGCGAAGCCCTTAAAAACGAAAAGTAACAGATAACGAGGGGGAATGAGGACGAAGGGGTCGGAGGAAGGGAGGGGAGGGGCAAGTAGGAGGGGGGGCGACGATTTGCGCTGCGAGTGGCGGTTCACTTTGCGCCAGGGCTTGCGCTGGCCACTCCAACACTGGTTAACAAATAGTTTCGCCATGGGTCGCGCCATAAACAGCGCCGCGCACCACGCCCTCGGAGAGAAAAGAAAAAATGAGACACCGGGGCGGAAGGATAGCGAGAACTGCAATCGCGTCGAGAGGAGCGCGGGGATGCGGAGTGGATTGGAAGGGGTGGACAAGAGTAGGGCCTCAGGAAGAGGAGCGGCAAGGGGCGGAGAAGAGGGGCGGGGAGGAGTGCGGAGGAGCGGGGGGCGCACGGAGGAATCTGGCGGAGGGGCTGGGAATAACTTGGGGGAAATGCGGAATGCGAGCGGGAAGGGGTGGAGATTGCTGGGGCGGGATGGGGCGGCCCGGGGGGGGCGGGCGGAATGCGAAGAACTGAGGTATAGCGCAATGGAGCACGGACGAAATGGAAATGAAGATAAAGGGAAAGAGTAGAAAAGACTGGGAAAGAACTTTGAAAAGTGGGGGCAAGTGGATGCGAGCGGAGACTGGTGCGGAAGCAAGGCGTGGGGGGATTGGAAAGCACCCGAAAGCCTCCCATGACCTCTGGGGGGCCTCGGAATGGCCCCGATGACCACCGAGCAGTTCCAGAGGCTCCGAAAACCTGCGCGAACGCCCTGGGGAAGGACTTCATTCAAAGCCTGCAGAAGAACCAGGGCCAATGGAACACGCGCGTCCCCAAGGCCGGCAAACCAGGCCCCGGCAAGCGGCGGGCCGTCGGCCTGGCCAGTGGCAACGCTGGCGACGCACACACCGACCCGCGGCAAGCCGACCCCAAGATGGACAGACAGCGGGCTCACCACCACGACGACGACGACCACGACGAGAGGAGGGAGGAGGAGGAGGAAGAGGAGAAAGAGGAGGAGAAGGAGGAGGAGGGAAGGATGGAGGGAAGGGAGGAAGGGAAGGAGGAGAGGGAGGGGGGCGGGGGCTGAAGGGCCGACAGGCTGGCCCTCGGCAGGCGCGAGGCAGTCGCACGGATTATCGGCCTGGCTGGCTGAAGGGTCGGGGTGCTGGGCTCCATGCGGCAAGCGGGCCCCAAGGGGGGGGGCCAGGGACGACGACGACGACGACGACAATGACGATAAGGGGAAGGAGGGTGGGAGGAGGGGAGGGGGAGGAGGGGGCAGGGAGGGACGGAGGGACGGGAGGGACAGCTGCGAAAGGAGAGAGAGAGAGAGAGAAGAGAGAGAGAGAGAGAGAGAGAGAAGAGAGAGAGAGAGAAGAGAGAGAGAGAGAGAGAGAGAAAAGAGAGAGAGAGAGAAGAGGAAAAAGAAAGAGAGAGAGAGAGAGAAGAGAGAGAGCGAGAGAACAAAAAAGAGAGAGAGAGAGAGAAAGAGAGAGAGGGGGGGGGGGAAAAATACGATACGCAACCGCGAGTACGAGGGCAACCTGCGGGTTCTGAGTGGGTGCCCTCGTTACTGATCCCTACTCACCTGGGCCCCCTCGCCCACCCGGACGGCAACCACGTACCCGTGCCGGCGCTGCCCCGTGGTGGTCGACAGCCAGCTGCAAGGCTGGCCCAGGATGCGCGCCGAGAGTTCGGCAGCCATCTGGGTTCGCGCGAACAAACAAAGAGAACAACTCGATGTGAGAGGATCCGGCTACAAAGGTAGCAGCATCCCCATTCACCGCCGGACCCGCTTGTCCGCTACGCAACCTTCTTCGCGATAGTACTGGATCTTTGAAACGCGCCGAGGAGGTCGTTCTGGCCAGTGAGCGCAGGAGCGAGCGAGCGCCGCAGAAGGCAAAATAAGGCCACGACGGCCAGCGAGGAAGCCACTGAGAGCAGGAGCGAGCCGGAGCCAGGGAGGGCAGATATAAGGCCACGAAGGGCAGCAGCGGGGCAACGACGTGCAACCATGGCGCGTGCGCCGCGCTGCGGCCACGAAGGCAGCTCAAGGGCCAGGCGGAGCAAATCGGCAACGGAGGGCACAGTGGAGCACGAGGGGCAGCGACGGGGCCACTGAGGGCAGCAACGGAGCCACGAAAGGCAGCGAAGGGGCCACGAAGGACAGCGGGGCCACGAACTGCAGCGAAGGGACCACGAAGGTCGACAGCGGGGCCACTGAAGGCAGCAATGGGGCCACGAAAGGCGCGAGCGAGCGGGGGCCACGACTGGCATACGTATACGGGGCCACAGAGGGCAGCGACGGGGCCACTGAGGGCAGAAATGGGGCCACGAAGGGCAACGAGGGGCCGCAAACGGCGACAACAGGGCCACGAAGGGCAGCGAAGGGACTACGAAGGACGCGAGCGGCGGCCACGAAGGGCATTCTTCTATGGGGCGAAAAAGGGCGACAGCGGGGCCACAGAGGGCAGCAAAGTGGCCACGAAGGTCTCGAGAGGGCCACAATTGGCAAGCAGAGCGACGACAGGCAGCAATGGGGCCACGAAGGGCGCGAACGAGCGGGGGCCACGAAGGGCATGCGTTTTGGGGACCGCAGAGGGCGGCGACGGAGCCACTGAGGGCAGAAACGGGGCCATGAAGGGCAGGGAGGGGGCCACGAAGGGCGACAGCGGGGCCACGAAGGGCATGCATATGGGACCACGACGGGCGCGAACGAGCGGGGGCCACGAAGGGCATACGTATAAGGGGCCGCAGAGGGCAGCGACGGAGCCGCTGAGGGCAGAAACGAAGCCACGAAGGGCCGAGAGGGGGCCACGAGGGGCGACAGCGGGGCCACGAAGTGCATGCATATGGGGCCACGACGGGCGCGAACGAGCGGGGGCCACGAAGGGCATACATATATGGGGCCAGAAAGGGCGACAGCGGGGCCACTGAGCGCAGAAAGTGGGCCACGAAAGGCAGCGAGGGGGTCACGAATGGCGATAGCGGGGCGACGAAACGCATGCGTATGGGGCCACGAAGGGCAGCGAGCGAGCGGGGGCCACGAAGGGCACATAATGCGGGGCCACAGAGGGCAGCGACGGGGCCGCTGAGGGCAGCACCGGGGCCACGAAGGGCAGCGAGGGGGCCACAAAGGGCGACAGCGGGGCTACGAAGGGCATGCGTATGGGCCCACAACGGGCGCGAGCGAGCGGGGGCCACGTAGGGCATTCGTATATGAGGCCACAAAAGGCGACAGCGGGGCCACTGAGGGCAGCAAGGGGGCCACGAAGGGCAGCGAGAGGGCCACAAAGGGCAACAGCGGGGCTACGAAGGGCATGCGTATGGTTGCGAGGAAGTCCAAAGCGAGAGCGCGATTCTTCAATAAACTGTCAGGAAGTATCGGGCGGGAGCCGCGATTCGGTGGAAAATTGCAAGGGAGTCCCAAGCAAGAGCGCGATTCTGCAATAAATTGTAAGGAAGTATCAGGCGAGAGCCGTTGTTGGCGCGGGCCACGAAGGGCGCGAACGAGCGGGGGCCCCGAAGGGCATGCGTATAAGGGGCCGCAGAGGGCAGCGACGGAGCCGCTGAGGGCAGAAACGAAGCCACGAAGGGCCGAGAGGGGGCCACGAGGGGCGACAGCGGGGCCACGAAGGGCATGCATATGGGGCCACGACGGGCGCGAACGAGCGGGGGCCACGAAGGGCATACATATATGGGGCCAGAAAGGGCGACAGCGGGGCCACTGAGCGCAGAAAGTGGGCCACGAAGGGCAGCGAGGGGGTCACGAATGGCGATAGCGGGGCGACGAAACGCATGCGTATGGGGCCACGAAGGGCAGCGAGCGAGCGGGGGCCACGAAGGGCATATAATGCGGGGCCACAGAGGGCAGCGACGGGGCCGCTGAGGGCAGCACCGGGGCCACGAAGGGCAGCGAGGGGGCCACAAAGGGCGACAGCGGGGCTACGAAGGGCATGCGTATGGGCCCACAACGGGCGCGAGCGAGCGGGGGCCACGAAAGGCATTTAATGCGGGGCCACAATGGGCAGCGACGGGGCCACTGAAGGCAGCAACGGGGCCACGAAGGGCAGCGAGCGAAGGCGACCGCGGAACCAGTACGGGCAGCGAGGGACATCGAAGGCGGGCGAAGGGCAGCGAGCGGCGACTGCAGTCCCTAACGGGCTGGTCGGGCGGGCAGGCCCAGACGGGCGGGTCGAGCGGGCGGGTCGTTGAAGCGTCAATTCTGCTTGAAACGCCATGCAGTATGAAGCGGGAGCGCGATTCTTGCGTGTCGAGGAGCGGCATCTGAATAATTGTGAGGAAGTATCCGGCGGGAGCCGCGATTCGATGGTGAGATGCGAGGGCGTCCCAAGCGAGAGCGCGATTCTCCAAGGAATTGTTAGGAAATATCAAGCAGGAGCCGCGATCCAGTGGTAAATTGCAAGGAACTCCCAAGCGAGAGCGCGATTCTTCAAAACATTGTGAGGAAGCATCAGTCGGGAGCCGCTGCTGTTGTAAACCGGGAGCCAACAACGCAGATTGACCCTCAAGCTTTTCCTTGATAACAAACAAGGTGCGAGCCCCGGGAAGGGCACTTCAATCGAAAAAACAATGTGCACCGGACGGGGGGGATCAACAAAAATCATTCTTCAGAAGTGAAAGGTCAACAACGACAACAATAAAAGTAACAAAAACAAAAACAACAATAATCAGTTTAAAACTGTTCGCTCAAATCTGCTCGAGTGTCCGTCAACGCGTATTTCCCAAACCCTCGATAGCCGCCCTCTTCGTCTTCGATCGTACCGGTTTTGGGGGGGGACACCTTTATTTCATGCAGGCCAGGGCCCAGCAAGCGGCGGGGCGGCCGCGGACCGTCGGTCTGGCCAGCGGCAGCGCTGATCGGCAGCAACCTGACCGCAAGAGGGACGGATAGGGGACCGACCACGACGACGACTACGACGACGACGACGTCGACGACGACGACGGCGGCGACGACGACGACGACGACGAGCGAAAGCGAAAGCGAGAGCGAGAACGACTGCAGGGCCACGAAGGGCACGAAGTAGGCCACGAAGGGCGACAGTGGGGACACGAAGGGAATGCGTATGGGGTCACGAAGAGCGCGACCGACCGGGGGCCACAAAGGGCAGATAATGCAGGGCCACAGAAGGCAACGACGGGGCCACTGAGGGTAGCACCTGGGCCACGTAGGACAGAGAGGGGGCCACGAAGGGCGACAGCGGGGCCACAAAGGGCATGCACATGGGGCCACGACGGGCGCCAACGAGCGGGGGCCACGAAGGGCATACGTATATTGGGTCGCGGAGGGCAAGGACGGAGCCATTGAGGGCAGCAACGGGGCCATGAAGAGCAGCGAGGGGGCCACGAAGGGCGACAGCAGGGCCACGAAGGGCATGCATATGGGGCCACGACGGGCGCGAGCGAGCGGGGGGCACGAAGGGCATACATATATGGGGCCAGAAAGGGCGACAGCGGGGCCACTGAGCGCAGAAAGTGGGCCACGAAGGGCAGCGAGGGGGCTACGGGGGGCTTTGATGGGGCCACGAAGGGCAGCGAGGGGGCCACGAGGGGCTGCAACGGGGCCACGAAAGGCAGCGAGGGGGCCACGAGGGGCTGCAATGGGGCCACGAAGGGCAGCGAGGGGGCCACGAAGGGCTGCAAAGGGGCCACGACGGGCAGCGAGTGGGCCACGAAGGGCTGCAACGGGGCCACGAAGGGCAGCGAGGGGGCCACGAGGGGCTGCAACGGGGCCGCGAAGGGCAACGAGGGGGCCACGAAGGGCTGCAGCGGGTCCACGAAGGGCAGCGAGGGGGCCACGAAGGGCTGCAACGGGGCCACGAAGGGCGGCGAGATCTCGATTCCTAAGTCATCTGTGAGGGAATCCTAAGCGAGAGCGCGACTCCTGGGTGCCTGAGTGTCGGGAGCGCGGCGCTTGAGTAAATTGCTAGGAAATTCCAACGCAAGGGCGCTATTCTTCGGTAAATTGCAAGCAAGTCTCCAGCGAGAGCGCGACTCCAGAGCGCCGGGAGAGCGATTCCTGTATAAATTGTAAGGAAATCCTGAGCGAGAGCGCGCTTCCTGCATAAAATGCGAAGAAGTCTCGGGCGGGAGCGGGGGTCCTGGCTAAATTGTGAGGAAGTCTTGAGCGGGAGCCGTTGTTGCTGCAACCCAGGGGCCAACAACGCAGTTTGAGGAGGAAGACTTCCCCTGATAAAAACAGGGTGCGAGCGCAGGGAGGGGCCATTCAATTGAAAAATACAGTGTGCACCGGAGGGGGGATCAACAATACTGATTCTTCAGTCGTGAGAGTTCAACAATTCCCGCCTGATACTTCCTCACAACGTATTCCAACATCGCGCTCTTGTGCGGAATCTCCTCACAGTGTATGCAGGAATCGTGCTCTCGCGTGGGACTCCTCGCGATTGGTTCAAACGCCGCGCCCTCGACACTCAAAAATCATACTCTCGCTATCGTTCGCAACTTCCTCGCGATTCATGCAGGACTCATGCTTCAGCAATCCGCCTGCTCGACCCCGCCGCCTGGGCCCGCATTCCAGACCCGCCTGCTAGGATCCACCCGCCCGATCTGCCCGTCTGGCTCTGCCACGTATTTCTGTTCCTAGCCCCCCATCCTGCTAATATCTCGTGCTCCATCCTTCTCCCTCCCGCTTCCATCCGTCCTCTCTTCCCCTGTTTTAGGGGCTGCGCTAAATGCACGTGGCAGGTAAAGAAGGTATACCCCCAAGGGGGTACGATCGAAGACGAAGAGGGCGGGTACCGAGGAATTGGGATATGCGCATTGAATGGCACGCGAACAGATAGGAGCGAACAGTGTTAAAATATTGTTGATGCTGTTGCTGTTGCTGTTGCTGCTGTTGTTAGTATGAGTGTTAGCATTATTATTCGTATCAGTATTACGATTATTGATAAGAGTATGTGTAGTAGTTGTATCAGTCTCATTGTGTTTATCATTAGTGTTGTTCCTGTTGTTGTAGCCCAGGGGCCAACTTCGCAGTTCGAGCCACAACACTTCCCTTATAACAGAAGGGGCAGGGGGGCACCAAAAATGGAAACACACCATGCGCCCTACACAGAGTGGACCAACTGAACGCAGAAGCGAGAGCTCAACAACAATAAAACGTTTGATCACCGTCACTACTTCCATCATCATCCTCCTCCTGCTCCTCCTCCTCCTCCTCCTCCACTTCCTACTCCTCCTCCTCCTCCCCTTCCTACTCCTCCTCCTTCTCCTATTGCGAAGGGTGCGCTCTAATGGAGCTCGATTCAGGGCGCTGGGGACTAGAAGGCGGCCAGTTTTCGCCGTGGAGGAGGGTTCAACTCCCTCGCACAATGGGTTCATTTCACAGTTTTGGCAATTCTTGCTCTCCTTGACCCACGTAGCTGGCACGCAATCTTAGGGCCGGCGCAGCGGTGTCCGCAGTATCAGGACCTGCGTTGCTCCAGAGGCGGCTGATTCTTTCACCCCAGCACAATCAGAGACACACACACACACACACACGCACGCACATCACCTCAACGAAGGTGGCCGCGAGTGGGCCGGCGCCAAGCCCATCCCAAAGCACCTTCTCGTCAAGTTGCACCCTTCGGAGTCGACCTACGTTGTCGTATCGCCCAGCTTCCACAGCTTCCCTACCTGGAGGAGGAAAAGAAGGAGAGGGGAAAGGAGGAGGCGGAGAAGGAGGCGAGCCAGCGTCGGCGAGGCGGCGGGAAGGGAGAGAAGGTGACGTTGGATGGTTACAGTGTGTGCAAGACGTTCTCACAGCCTGGGACCTAGACAGGGTCGCAATGGCGGGAACAAGATCCGACAGCCACCCATGGGATGGGAGCAGGAGAGCACGAGGTAGAGACAGATGTCCACCTGCGACTGTTCCCCACTCGCATTATCGTCCCCGTCCTCCCTGATGTCATCATCCTCATCGACAACGCGCGCCGAGCGCCGACTAACGGCTGCTACAATCCTGGCATCCCCTCGGAATGTCATGCACACTCGGGAAACAGGACGAAATCCGCTGGCCCTGGAGGGGTCTATAGGAACTGCCAGTGCCACGAAAACGGGACGGAGGAAGGGCAGAGCAGCCGTTCACCTGGCGGGGTCCGGAAACCCTGAATCCAAAAATCTTACCATCTCTTTGGGGCGCATCTTTTACTTCCACCGGCTGCCGTCGGCCTTCTGCTGGTTTCCGCCGGCGGAGGTCGCCTCGTTTTACTCCCGCCGCATTCCGCCAACCTTCCGCCACCTTCCGCCGAGGACGGGATGGCAACTCATTCGATCCGAGAAGTCGAGGGCCTTTCTGGAACGCCTCACGCCTCACATGGCCTTCGCACCTTCATCATCATCCTTCCCTTCCCCGTTAATCTCGGCTTTGTGGCAGTCTGCACCAGAGAGCTCGCCCGCACGGTCGGCACATGATGGGGAACATTCGCCTGGAGGCTGGCCTCACGTGGCGGCCACAATTCATCGCGAAATCGCCAGTGTCCTTTGGATGGCGTCCATGCGCTTCTGCTTATCCAGGTCGAGGAACATCAGGTCCTCGTTGGATGGATGCTTTCTCGACTGGTGCATTTTGTCAAAGGCCCCGCCGACGGGAAGGTTGGATCTCTGTAGTATTTGATACTCTGACAAAGAGACTTGGGCTGGTTTCGCAAAAGCGCTCGCGCCCGACTCTGTTCAAAGGCCAAAACCTGTAGACTTGGGAGATCGGGGACGTCGAGAACAAACTCCGCTGCTGCACTTTGTGGACTTGGAGGCCTGGGACCCTGCGGGTCCGGTCAGAGAGAACTAGACTTGTCAGAGCATGATGGACATGCCACAGCCTGGGCATTGGAGAGCTACATGTATGTCTACTTGCAAAAGGAAGCCCAACAGGAAAAGAAAACAGTATTTTCAAACGAAAATCCCCCGACTGCTTCCGCGGTAGCAGCTTGGAACATTACGGCTTAGCCCCGTGGATTCCCATGGCTCCCCGTTATGTTCTGGACCCACATGTCATACGGACCCCTATGGTCTGTCTCTCGCATTTCTTCGGGTGAGCTTGGGCCCTGTGGTTTGGACTTTTCCGACACTTATTCCAGCGGCTTGTTGTACCCCTATGGCATGGACCACTGCGGCTTGGACCTCGATGGGCTGTCTCCCGCACTTATTATGCACATGTTCTGGTGGCTCCACAGCCCCCTAAGACTTGGATCCGAAACACTTGGAGCAGATGCTCACGGGTTACACACATTGGGATCCGCGCGCAGTGGGCTGCACACTCACATGCATCCACACATAGTGGATCCCACCGTTGCTGTGCGTATCGTTTAGGGGGCCATGAGGACACGATTATCTTTGGACTTAGCGCCAAAAATGCTTTGGCACTGTACCAATTGCAAAACACGAAACCGATGTTTCTGCAAAACAGCTAAAGACGTACGTCACTGATTCAGCGCCGAGCCATAATCGCCATACCAAAATTAGCTTGGCGAAAGACCCAACCATGTGAAGTTGTGCGTGACACAATTGTGAATATCTTATTCGGTGGCGCTCCCTATGGTAACACGAAACGTGTGAGTGGTGTGCCGAAATGGGTGTGAGGGACGCATGTGGACGGTGGCACTGGGCCCTCTGTGGAGCTCCCTATGAGTGCCGAAATGGGTGCGGGAGCCGCATGTGGACGGTGGCACTGGGGCCTTCGGTGGAGCTCCCTATGAGACCACGAAACGTGGGAGGGGTGTGCCGAATTGGGTGCCGGGGACGCACGTGGACGGTGGCACTGGGGCCTTCGGTGGAGCTCCCTTTGGGGCCACGAAACGTGTGAGGGGTGTGCCGAAATGGGTGCGGGGGACGCATGTGGACGACGGCACTGGGGACTTCTGTGGAGCTCCCTATGAGACCACGAAGCGTGGTAGGGGTGTGCCGAAATGGATGCGGGAGACGCATGTGGACGGTGGCACTGGGGCCTTCGGTGGAGCTCCCTATGGGGCCACGAAACGTGTAAGGGGTGTGCCGAAATGGGTGCGGGGGACGCATGTGGACGGTGGCACTGGGGCCTTCGGTGGAGCTCCCTATGGGGCCACGAAACGTGGGAGAGGTGTGCCGAAATGGGTGCGGGGGACGCATGTGGACGGTGGCACTGGGGCCTTCGGTGGAGCTCTTTAGTGGGCCACGAAACGTGGGAGGGGTGTGCTGAAACGGGCGATGATGATGGTGGAGGAAGGAGGAGGGGGAGGAGGAGGAAGAGGAGGAGAACGCGGGGACCGTTGTTTACAAAATGAAGACCCAACACCACATGATGGTTGGGGAAAAAACGATTCGGCTTGGAGAACCAAGATCAACGAAACGACACGCGTGTTTTAGGCGTCGGCCCTGGGAAGGCCTCCAGGACGGGAGCTAGCGACCCCCGAAGAATGATTCCTCGCGGACATCTGTTTGATCCTACGTAGAAGCCGATGGCAACACACACACACACACACACACACATACATTCACGCACGCGCCCACACACTCACATACATTCACGCACACACGCGCGCACGCACGCACGCGCGCGCGCACGCGCGCACGCACGCACGCACGCACGCACGCACGCACGCGGCCGGCCGCTCACGAGGCGGCGGCCCGGCGGCAGCGGGGCAGGCAGCGGGCAGCGGCCGCAGGGCGGCGGGGCAGCGAGCGGGGCATGGGCGGAGGAGGGGCAGGGCAGCGAGCGGGCAGGGCGGCGGGGCAGCGAGCAGCGAGCGGGGCGGCGAGCGGGGCAACGCGGCGGGGCAGCGAGCAGCGAGCGGGGCGGCGAGCGGGGCAGGGCGGCGGGGCAGCGAGCGAGCGGCCCGGCGGCAGCGGGGCAGCGAGCGGGGCGGCGGAGGCGGGCGGGGCGGCGAGCAGAGGAGTCCGCCGCGGGGGAAGGGCGGGCGAAGAACAGCGGCCCGCGGCAGCGGGGCCGAAGCGGCGAGCCCAGCAGCCAGGGAGGGGCGGGCGGGGCGGGGCGGAGCGGGGCGAGGCGGCCGCGCCGGCAGGGCGGGCAGAGACGGCCCGGGGGCCAGAGCCAGAGCGGAGCCCGAGAGGGCGAGCGCCCCCGTCAGCAGACGGGGAGGGGGGCGGCCGCAGGGCCGCGGAAAGCGCGGCGGGCCGCCGGGAGAGGGGGCCGAGCTGCTGGGGGAGGCGCGAGCGCCGAGAGCGCGGACACCGCCCAGAGAGAGCAGCGGGCCGCCAGGGGGGGGGCAGGGGGGCGGGCCCCCGAGGCGGGAGCAAGCCGAGACGGCGCTCGGCGCCGAGAGGGCCCCAGCGGATCGAGCCGAGGCAAGCGCAAGAAGAAAAAGAGGGGCGGTGGAGCGGCGGGCGAGCACCCCAGAGGGCGCACCAGCACAGCGCCGCACACCGAGGGCGGGCAGAGCCGCGCCCGAGGCAGCCGGTGCGAGGCGCGTCGCGGCAGCAGGGCAGGCAGAGCGCGAGGTCGACGCCGAGGGGCACCCAGCGGACCGCGCGGGGCGAGGCGGCCGCAGGCCTGGCAAGACCAGGACAACGAAAAATTAAAAGTACCAGAAATATGCTCCAAAATTGTCTTAAAAATGCCCCAAAAAATAGTCCCCTGACTATTTTTACTATTTTTGAATATTCCTCCTGTAGAGGGACAAGCCCGACTTAAAGCCAGGGTGAAACGGCAGACCCGCGAGGGCGTCTGGGGCGGGCGGCCAGCCAGCCCAAGGAATCAACAGAGAAACGAACCCGACGCCACGCGCCAGGAGCGGGCAGATCCGCGCTCGAGGCAGCAGGGGCGAAGCGGCGGACTCCGGCCACTCGTTGAAAACCATGCGGAAGGCATTCTCGATCTCAGCCCTGCTCGGGCCAGCGGACGCGCCCGCCGGCGGACGGGAGGAGCCGAGCGGGGTGATGACCAAGTTGTGCTGTCGGTCCTCGTCGTTGGCACCGTCACCGTCGTCCGGCGCGAAAAGGATCGTCGGTGGCGTGCAACCAGTTGACGCCGTCGAAGCTGTAGGTGGCGCTGCGGTCGGGAGGCGAGGGCGGGTCGCTGTGGCCCCGCGCCGAGGGCGTCGCGTGGGGGCCGAGGGGCTGCGGGGAGCCCTGGCGGCCCGAGGGGCGTACGGCCTCGGGGCCGAAGCCAGCCGGGCGGCCGAGGAGACTCGCGCCCGCGTCGGCCAGGTGGTCGCTGGCGTGGCGCGGCCGAAATTGCGGAGGCCCGGTGGACTGCCCTCCTCTGGGCGCTGGGGCGGGCAGCGCATGCGGCTCCAATGCTCTCGTGAGGAGGCTACAGCAAGCTGGCGTCGAACAAGGTCCCCCAAAGGAGGGGGACACTGGGCCCGTGGGAGCCAGGGGCGAACGGCAGGAAAGGCAGGCGCCCCAGCGCGTGAGGCTGGGCGCAGTGTGGAGGTGTCATGGCGAAAGCGCCGCACTGACAGCGGAGGCGCGCAACGACCCGGAGAACGGGAGGCAGGCGGTCGGTCTGCGCGACTGTGGGAGGCGGGCTGGGCTCATCCAGGGCGGTACCGTCAGAGTTGGGGGGGTCCATTGACGGCCGTGGCGATCCCGCCAGTGGCCGAGGGCCCCAGGCAGGGGTCGCCACAGTTGGGGCAGACTCCGAGCGCGCTGGGCGGGCGGTGCTCAAGAATGGTCCTGCAAGCCTGGCAGCGCGGACACGAGAGCATGAACCTGGACGAAGCCGCGGGGCTCTCCATATCGAAGGGGGCCCAGCTGCGGGGGGGCGGGGGATTAGGCGGACAGACTGCGCATGGCTGGGACGGGTCGTGCGAGGCCACGTCGGACTGGTACATGTCGTGGGAGAACGGGGAAGGGATGACGCCGCGGACGTCGCGCTGCCCTTGAGTGGGGCAGCGCCGCCGAGACGGCCACTGGCGCAGAGGTAGGCGAAGAGCACCCTCGAGCGAGCTGGTTAGTGGGTAAGTGGTGCCACGCTGCGCAGGCTGCACCCACGGCCAACCGCAACACTGGTGGCACATCCCCTCCTTGAAACAGTAACCGCAGAGAGCGGGGCCCGCCTGTGGGAGATGAACATGGGAGGTGCGGCAGCCGGGGCAGGCGAGCCAGGTGAGAGTACCGTAATCGACGCATGGCCGCCACGCCCACAGGCGGTCGCAGCTGAGGCGGGCCCCATCCAGCAGCACGGGCCACGGGAGCAGCGGGCGCGGAGCCCAGATGGCCCGCATCCCGGCGGCGACAGGGCTTCGGCGCGCACGATCCTCTGACATGGCGACAAGTGAAAGCGAGACCGCGCGGTCTCGAGCCCAGGCTGCGCAGAATGAGCGCGACGCTGAGCAATCACTAGCGGGCCTCAGTCTCAGGGTTTCAGCTGGAGGCTGGCGAGGGTCAACCCTGCGACGGGAGGAGCCACTGTCAGAACTTGGGCATAGACTTGCGATACGCTGGGGATGTCCTCTGTAGCGGGCGCCCCGCACAGTGCAGCGCTGACGTCGACGCCGCGCGCGGGGCGTAAGTATCCCAAAGCCTCGATACCCGCCCTCTTCGTCTTCGATCGTACCTCCCCTGGGGGTATCTCTTCCCCAACCTGCTGCGTGTAGTTAGCGCAGCCCCCAAAACAGGGGAAGGAAGGGGGGAGGGAAGGAACAACGGGGAGGGAGAAGAATGGAGCACGAGAGAGATTTGCGGGAGGAGGGTTAGGAAAAGGGGTACAAGCGGCAGAACCAGACGGTCGGGCGGGCGGACCTTAACGGGCAGGTGGGGCTGGCGGGCCCAGACGGCCGGGTCGAGCGGGCGGGTCGCTGAAGCGTCAATCCAACATGAATCGCACAGAAGCGTTTCGAGCGATTTCACGATCCCCAAATAAATTGTGAGAAAATCCACTGCGAGAGTGTGATTCCTGAGTATAGGGGGCTCGGAGCCGCAATCAATTGGAGGAAGTCCCGCGCGAGAGCGCTATTGTGAAATGAATTGTGTGGACAGATCAGGCGGGAGCCGTTGTCGTTGTTGTTCGGGGGCCAGGGGGCCAATCTGAGCCGCAATACTTCCCCTTGTAAAAACCGGGTACGAGCCCCAGGAGGATCACTTTCATTGCAAAAACACAAGGTGTCCTGGGGGATCAATAATTATTCTAGAAATCAGAATTCAATAATATTGAAGCTGGTCGCTCTGACATGCCCGCGTGTCACTCAACACGTATATCCCGAACCCTCGATACACGCCCTCTTCGATTTCGGTCGTACCCCCTTGAAGGTACATTTTCCTTACCTGCAACGTGTATTTCATGAGGACGGATGGAAAGGAGGATGGAGCACGCGAGAGATTGACAGGACGGGGGGCTAGGAGCAGAAAGCACGCGGCAGAACCAGACGGGCTGATCGGGCGGGTAGACCCTAACGGGCGGGTCGGGAAGGCGAGTCCAGCGGGTCGCTGAAGCGTCAGTCTTGCATGAATCGCAAGGATGTCTCGAGCGATAGCGCGATATCCCAGTGAATCGTGAGAAAGGCCAAAGCGAGAGCATGATTCCTGAGTGTCGAAGCGCTACGTCTGAATACACTTGAAAGACGTCCCACGCGAGAGCGCGATTCCTGAATCAATTGTAAGGAAATCCCGCGAAAAAAAGCGATGTTGGAATACATGGTGAGGAGGTATCAGGCGGGAGCCGCTGTTCTTGTCAACCAAGGGCCAACAACCCAATCTGAGCCTCCACCTTTTCCTTTATCTAAAAATAGGGTGCGAGCCCCTAGAGGAGCACTTCAAATGAAGAACACAAGTGGGACGGGGGGATCAACAACAATCAACAACAACAACAACAACAACAACAACAACACCAACAACAACAACAGCAACAACAACAACAACAACAACGACAACAACAACAACAATAGCAACAACAACAACAACAGCAATGACAACAACAACGACGACGACAACAACAATACCAACAGCAACGACACTAACTGTAAGACTGGCCACTCTTACCTGCTCGCGTGCCATTGAACACGAAAATCCCAAACCCTCGATACCCGCGCCCTCATCGTCTTCGACCGTACCCCCTTGGGGGTGTATCAACTTCACCTGCCACGCGTACTTGGTGCAACCCCTGGAACAGGGGAAGAGAGGATGGATGGAACGGGGAGGGGCATGGATGGAGCACGAGAGAAACTTGCGGGAGAGGGGCTAGGAGCAGAAAACACGCGGCAGAACCAAACGGGCAGATCGGGCAGGTAGATCCTGATAGGAGGGCCGGGAAGCCGGGCACTGGCGGCCAGGTCGAGCAGGCGGGGTACTGAAGAATGACTCTTGCATGGATCGCGAGGAGGAAGTCTCGAGCCATAGCGCGATCCCCAAGTAACAAAAAAAACGAGAGCGCGATTCCTAAGCGTCGTTGGCGCGGCGTTGGGAAAAATTGCGACAGAGTCCCTCGCGAGAGCGCGGTTCTTGCATAAATAATGAATCATTCCCGCGCGAGAGCGCGACTTTGCAAACACAAGTGTGGAAGCATCAGGCGGGAGCCATTGAACTCTCATTCCTAAAAAATACTCCAGCCCTCCTGTGGGGCCACCAGGCTGTAGGGTGAGGTTGCTGTTCCCTGCGCCAATTGCAGTTTCAAGTCTCAAAGTTTACATTCTTGCGTTTTGCGCCCTACTGTAAAGTGCTACTGTCCGCGATAGGGGGGAGCCGAAAACTACCCGGGTTACCTTCCCCCATGAGTATTTTCACAATTTCTGAAAGGGACCCTGGGCTACGTAAAAAGGCATGAGACTCGCGCCTCCGAGGCCACGACCCCTTGCAAATTACACCATTACACCACATTCGCGCCCCCCGGGGCCACGATCCTTAGTAAAGTACACAATGCTTGCTTCCCCAAGGCCATAAGCCCTTGCAAAGTGTATCACATTCGCGTCCCCGAGACCAAAAACCTTCGCAAGCTACGCGCTCTTCGCGTCCCCGAGGCCATAAGCCTTCGGAATGTGTACAATAACGCGTCCCTTGGGCCATCAACCCTTGTAAAATATACCATACTCGCGCCCTCGAAGTAGTTAAACTTGTCAAGCACGCCATGCTCGCGTCCCCGAGGCCACAGACTGTTGTCAATTCCGCGATGCTCGCGCCCCCGAGGCCATAAACAGTCGTAAAGGATTCAATAGCTGCGCCCCCGAAGCCATAAACCAGTTTAAATCATTTGATGCTCGCGTCACCGAAGTTTAAAACCGTCGCAAATTACATACAATTCGCGTCCCCGAGGCCATACCCCCCCGTAAATTACCCCAGAGTCGCGTCCCCGAGGCCCCAAACCGTCGTAAATTATATGAGATATGCGTCCCCGAGGCCATAAGTCGTTTGTAACTTCCACAAGACTCGCGCCCCCGAGGCCAGGATCCCTTGCAAATTGCAGCGCGCTCGCGCCCACGAGGCCTCACTCCCTTACAACAGACGCCGAAGATGCCGAAGACCGCCCAAGCCGCGCGACTTTACCCATTCTAACCTCAAGGAGCCCCGAGTCTTTCCAAGAGGGCCCCTAATGCACAGCATGCGGGGGCAAGTCCAAAATGCAACACCGAATTCAACAGTATCATCAGAATATACATCTTTCTTGTCGATTGCATATCGTCCTCGAATGAGGTTCCGACAGTGCTTCAGAACAGCGCCCAGACCTCACGACGTAGCTCTTGCATGATCCATTATCCGAACGAAGGGGCCAGCGGCAGGGGGCGAAGCCCTCACGGATTATTACTGTTGATCCCCTCCTCCTGTAAGCAATTGCACTATTCAATTAAACTGTTCCTCCCAGGTTTCGCACCTTGTTTTGTGAAAGAGGATGGTAAGGTAAGGTGTCACCAAAACTGTGCCCCTGGCCCCCAGGCTACAACAACAACAACGGCTCCCACCTGATACTTCCTCACAAAGTATTCCAAAATCGCGCTCTCGCGCGGGACTTGCTCATATGCAGGAAGCGCGCTCCCGCGTGGGAGCTCCTCGAATTCGGGGGCCTTCCTGGCCAGGGGCTCTCGGAGTAAATCGTGAAGAGGTATCGAGCAGGAGCCCTTGTCGTCGTGGCTGGGCCCCCGCCAACTTGACTGAATTGAGCGGAAATCTCTAGCGAAAGCGCCGTTCCTGAGTTCGGGGGCCTCTTTGGCCTAGGTGTCTCGGGGAAAACTGTGAGGAAGTATGGAGCGCGAACCGTTGCCGTCGTAGCCGGGCCTTCGAGGGCCCACTTTTACACTCAAGCCAACGCTCCAGCGGAAGCCTCGTTTTCGAAGAAAATGTAGCCAGGGTCGGAGCGAGAGCGCCCGGAACCGTTTCTGGGGAGATCAACAATATTACTCCAGAAATGAACGTTCAACGACAACAGCAGCAGCAGCAGCAACAACAACAACAACGACAACAACAACAACAACAACAACAACAACAACAACAACAACAACAACAACAACAACAACAACAACAACAACAACAATAACCATAACAATAACCACAATAGCAAAAACACCAACAACTACACCAACAACAACAATAATCTTAAGACTGTTCGCCCTTTATGCTCGAGTGTCCGATAACGCGTGTTTCCCAAACCCTCGATACCCGCCCACTTCGTCTTCGATCGAACCCCTTTTGGGGGGTATACCTTTCTTCCCAGCAGGCCAGGCCCCGGCAAGCGGCGGGGCGGCCGCGGCCCGTCGGCCTGGCCAGCGGCAGCGCTGATCGGCGGGGCGGCCGCGGACTGTCGACCCTACCCCAAGAGGGACGGACAGGGACCGACCACGACGACGACGACGACGACGACGACGACGACGACGACGACGACGACGTCGAAGACGACGGCGACGACGACGACGACGGCGACGACGAGCGAAAGCTAGAGCGAGAGAGAACGACAGCAGGGCCACGAAGGGCACGAAGTAGGCCACGAAGGGCGACAGCGGGGACACGAAGGGAATGCGTATGGGGCCACGAAGGGCGCGAACGAGCGGGGGCCACGAAGTGCAGATAATGCGGGGCCACAGAAAGCAACTATGGGGCCACTGAGGGTAGCAATTGGGCCACGTAGGACAGTGAGGGGGACACAAATGGCG
>CAUYUJ010011314.1:125000-252500 GCA_963575745.1 Prorocentrum cordatum | reverse complement strand
TGGAGCATTTGATCCGAACGTGCTCGGATCCAAAGCGAAAGTAACATTGTGAAAGACACAAGCATTGTTGGAAGCTTGTGAAACGACTGCGCGCAACGCTGATTCGAGAGCCAAAAATTAAAAACGCTTCGCCCTCGATCCGTGTAACGATTGGAAATGTCAAGACTCGGCGTCGTAAAGCGACGACGACGTCTTAAGCGAAACGCCCAGCCCACCCTACCAGGTGCGACGTGGAGGACGTTCTCATAAGGAAAAGGAATGGAGGAGAAGAAAGTACGCGTAAGAAAAGGAAGAAAAGGCAGGAGAAGGGGCTCAGTGAGGAGACGGCGAAGGACCGGAGGTGAAGGGGAGGAGCAGGAGGAAAGAAGAATGGAAGGACGCGAAGGGGGAAAGGAGAAGGAGAGGAAGGAGCATGGGAGGATTGTCTTGCATCCACGATGCCGCAACCCAAGTGCACCCCAGGAAGGGGGCGAAACCTCCATCAGGGAAGGAAAACAAACTCAGAGCGATGAGACACCACGCTGAAGAGCGACCAACTGTCGCGCCATGCACTGTGCACACACGGCTTAGCGACACCAAAACTAGCAAAAGGTGCTTAAATCGACGGCGGCACCATGCCTGTTCGGATGGAGCCCGTTGTAACATTCATTTCACGGACTGCGGTGCGAAGTCAGCTTGTCTGGCTCGCACTTTTTATCGAGGTTCCTGAGCTGCCCCCCCGACGTCATATAAGAGCACTTGTGGCACATGCACAAAAAGACCCATCATAGCAATCGAACAGCACGCAACGATGGCCTAGGAAACGCAGCTTCACTGGCTGCACACGTGAAACCGTCGAGCACGTCCCAGACTGGGGCACAGACGAAGGCGCGCCTCGCCGCGCCCGCAAGCAAATGGAACACTGCCAATAGTTGCCCACCCATCCCCACCAGTGCACTGCTTTGTCTCCTGGCGGCTTGGCTACAAGAGGCGCTGGAACGCGGTGGACACCGTGGCCGAGGGACAGGCGGGGCCATAGCGCGAGCAACTTGGCCCCGATACGCCACGCAGCACGCGCGATGGCACAGGATGCATCAAGACCTGCGCAGAGCTTCTCGGCAGGCTCAGGATGCAAGGATGCCGCGGCCTTGACGGCCTGATCAGCCCAGCCCCTGCATTGCCGCCTGTAGCAGCATTCATCAACCACTGCCTCGCGGGCAGGAGATGCGCCTGAACCTTCTCAAGCTTCACTTTCGACCGCGCCTGCCGTAAAAACTGAGCCATGCTGCCATGCGTCCTCCTTGCCGAGACCTGTTCGCTCCAGGGCAACGCGGAAAAATCCACGTCGCCTCGACAATCAGAGAAAAACGCGGAGGGCCCCGTAGCCCACTGCACCGCAACAGACATAACATGATATTCAGCCGCCTGTGACGTCCGAGGACACGGGGCCCACGCGGGCCCTCGCCCCCGCGCCGCAACTTCCCCCGCCTCACTCGACACAAGGACGATTGCCCAGCCAGCAATGTTCAATTCACTGGCGAGATATCTAGCGCGCGATCCGCCCACGAAAATGCCCCCAGTCGAACTCGACCGAGATGCCACCAACCCCCACCCCCCCCCCCCCACTCCAACCCGACGCCTTCCCCGGAGAGCGGCGACGGGGAAAAATCGGCGGGGTGGGCGAACCTTCCGTAGCAAGCCAAGTTGTCGTCAGCCTCAGCTGTCCACTTCTGGATCTTCTGAAGCGCTAAGCTGCTCCTGAGCACCGCAAACTCGGGCTCTCGGCACTCCCGCGGGCGGTGACTGAGCGCGTCCAAGGCGACCTCGCATTCCGCGCGCAAATTGGACAGCAACGCTTAGCCTTGCCTTTTCTTGGGCACTGGCTCTAATGTTCATAGCGTTGCAGACGAGGGACCTTAAACCACCTTCTTCTGGTGGGCGGTAAGCCCACTGGCACGCAGGTAGCTATAAAAAAATGCACCACGCGCTCTGGCATGCATCCCAGGGCAAAACCCACATATCCCATTCGAGCCCCCTTCAGCACCGCCCCGCGCAATTAGTTGCGGACGAGGCAGGGGGGGAACTCAGCGAGCTTCAAAACATGGCCCCGACCAATAACCAGCACGGCAAAACTAGACATGGCCCACGAAACGCGCTCACTGCTTTCGAGCGGGGCCGCTACAGGCCCCGAAACGCATCGCCACAGCGGGGAGTCGCCCTGGAGGCCCGCTTCCCAGGCGGCCCGCAACTCTGCGAGATCCAGGGCGCACTGGCAAGAGCGATGATGGGCCCACCTACAGAGACGGAGAAGACAGCCGCATACCAACGCGGGTCGCCGCGCGCCAACAACCAACCCGTGAGGGGGCGGCCCTTGGCCGACGACTGCAAAACAAGCGCCGCCTGATGGCGACACTTCAACACCTCGAAATCACTGACCCGATGGACCCTGGACCCAGCCGCCAGGGCCCCAGGGGCAAGCGCGCCCCGAGAAACTCCCACCGATGGTAGGTCTCAGCTTCCGAAGACGGCCCGCGAAGGCCGCGGACGTTTTGCCCCTCTTCCTCCGCCGAGAACTACGGCGCTTCGCGCGACGGGGCCTGCCGGCACAACCGTCGACCCCGAGGTTGAGCACCGAGCTGACGAGCGGGCCTGCCAGTCCCCCAGGCCTGGCGGTCAACTCGCCCAACGCTCCGGGTGAGCACATCGAGGATCGCTTCCCCTCGTCCGCGCTGACCTCAGCTCCAGGCCCATCCTCTAAGTCCAAGTAGAGCATCCGAGCAGCTAGCGGCCGGCGGCAAACAATGCATGATCCTTCGCGCCCGAGGCGCTAAGCCAGGAATCGTCGGTGCAAGAATTAAAATGAAGCTGAGGTGGCTATTTCATGTTCTGGAGGTCCTGGATGGAGCGAACGCCGATGAAAGACGCGGCAAAGTCACGCCCCGCGACAACGCCCCCCCTGGCCCAGCAGGGCCCCTCCACGGACCCACTCAACGCAAAAAGTCTGACCTGGTGGCGCGCGCGAATCGCTCGCCTCGATCCACGACAGGCGAGCAGACATAAAATTATACAGACCCAGCTCGCGGGAGCGGTGGCCCCCTGGAACCCCAAGGCCAACTCTCGCTCGCGACACTCCAGGTTCCGACCAGTAGTTCTTCGACACCGCCACGGGCGCAGGGCGGGGCTGGGGGGGGGAAGCGGACCCCGCCGTGGCCCGGGAGACCCCCTGGAGATTGCGCCCCCCCAATGGACGCACAGCGCGCGACTCGCCGACGCTGAGAAAACCCGACCCCACGACGGCGGCGCCCTCCCCAACGGGCGGGGCCACGCCAGCGGGAGCAACAGGGTCACGTACCGAACGCGCCCGACTGGCGATGTCTGCATCACGCTCACGCAGGTCACTCCGCCACGTCGATGTCGCCGCCGCCGCCGCTGCTGGCAACGCACCTTCAGGCGCCCCCGCGGCTGGAGGGGCTGCAGCACCACTCGAAGCTGTGGAAGTAACAGGGGAAGGCGCCGAATCGTCCCCCGCCTTATCTTGTCCATATTGACCTTGAACTACGTCTTTCTCTAGCAATCCTGTCGATGATATTTTTCTGCTGCAACTTCAGCCGTTTGAACTTCTCCATGGCATCTCCAAACATCTGCTTGACAGCCTGCTTGAGATCGCCCTGCATAGGGTTCCGACGCTCCTCCAAGTCCCTCTTGTCGGTGTCCGTAAAATCGAACGACGACGCGTCAGTGGACGCGAACGCGACGTTGATCTCCTCACCCGCCAAAATCGCCCCCAGAGGCAATGAAGGTTACACATGCCGCGGCTTGGTAGCCACCTGCGCACGAGGTTGCACCACCAACTGCTTGTGAATTCGCTCCACCTGCTACAGCTCGCCCAAAAGAATCTCGACACGGATTCGCTCTCCTCGAACTGAATGGAGGCGGCCTCGCACGCGACCACGGCCCTGGGCGATTTCGCCCCCGGCGCACGCACGTCGTGGAAGGCTCGGTTGACCTGATCCTGCAGCGATGGCGCCTGGCGTTGGCCGGCGATCTCTGTGATTCCCTCTTGACCCGCAGCTCCTAACATTTTGCCACGCCCCCGGCGTCTCCGACTGCGGCGAGCTGCGAGCGCAGATCCTCGAGCCTTGACCTCGCCCCCGGGGCCGACAGGAGCCGCGGGCCGCTGCCCTCTGGCGCGGGCGCCACAAGCACCCCCAGCCATGATGAGAGGACCAGGACAAGCAGGATAAGGATCCTGGCCGCGAGGAGGGGCCCGCTGACCAGGAGCGAGGAAGTTGCTGGGCCAGACTCCACCGGGCTGCCTCGGACGCCCAAAGCCTGGAACCACACGTGGCGCCCAGCAGACCTTGCAATTCTGCCTGGCTGATCTGTTCTCCACGCATCCTCACGAACTGCACTGCCAATGTCCCCTCTGAGAGACGACTGGTGCATGACCTCCCTGCGGCTGCTGACTCTGCCACGTCGCACTGAGCCCCAGTCCCGTCTGCTGGAGGCTGCCGGCGCCACGGCTGCGAGGGAATGGAAGGAATCGCCCCCGCGACCTCGAAGAAGCCCCCGAGCGAGCACAAACCGCGGCGCGGTGCAGCCCAGGGAACAAACTAGCACCTTGAGCCAAAAATGGCTTGAGCCAAACGGCCACGGGGAAGGAGCAAGGGAGGGGGATAGGATCGGATAAGACTCGGCCCCGCGCGCGCTGGGATGTCGGAGCTGACGCGGCGCGACGCCGCCTGCTAGACGAGGTCCAGGGCAGCGCGCGCCGCGCGGCATTCGTCGAGAGAGTCGCTTCGGCTGTTCGCAATAACATATCGCTCGCGAGCAGCAGGCGGCAGCCCTCTGGCCCCTGGATGCCGACGCCCGATCGCGCTTCGTGTGCCGGGCAAGCATTCGAGGCATCCGCCCAGCCTAAAAACGACGCGCAAAGCTCACTGCACTCAATCCGTCTCTACGCCGACGGAGGCCCCCCCCCCCGGGAGCACCCGACCACCCCCTGCCCCGAAGGCATCCGATTGGCAGGGAACGGATCGAGAGGACGGAAGGGTCTCGGTCGAAAGGAGGAGGAGGGAGGGGCGGCAGAAGACCAACGAGGCGGACCCGCCTCGTCGGAGGAGCAGGGCAGAGGGCCGAGCGGCCCGAGAGATGAGTACAGCACCTTCTGGGGGCACGTGCCAATGGGGATGGCCATTACCACACCCGCGGCGGCAGAGAGGGCGCCGAGCGGGGGCGGGTGCTCTGGGTCGGTGGACTCCGCAGCGGCGGAGGCCAGCTGGACATTCATTCGAGCTCTGAAACTGCTAATCTGTGAAGCACATGAACTATGGTAGGGAAAAAAACACCCACGGTAATCCGATCGCAGGTCGACGCAGGGACAAAGCCATCGGGGCCATTCTCGGGGCAGCCCCAGCAATGGACCAAGCGCTCGCTGCCCCCCTGCCGCCCGCAGGCGCAGGCCGCGCCCGCGGCAAAGACACGGCGACCGAACCTAGTCCGCGACTTGGATTTGAATGCCCATCGCCCAAAGGAACAGAAAAAACGACCCGAACCTAGGCCACGCTAGGACGCGAAAGCTCATCGCCCAGCAAAGAGAAAACATGGCGACGCGAACCTAGTCAGCGACTATGATTTAGCCTCTTCTTCTCGGCTACAAGAGCCCTGAGGGCCTCCACGCGTGAAATCCAAGTAGAGAAGGGGCCGCCTACCTCGACCCCGGCCCCTGCCTCCGCCCTTCTTCTGCTCGCCCAACATCTCCTGAGCCAGCCCCATCCAGGCAGCCCCGGGGGGCCGAGCCCAGCTTCGGGGCACCGCCCATCTCCGCGAGGAGCTTCGCCGCGCCCTGCTCGAGCATTAACTTTGAGGAGGCCACCGTCTCCCCCAAGTCCTTGCGGGCTGACTCCGCTGACCAGGGCGAACCAGAGCCTCGCGCACTGCTCGCCGCGGCACTTCTCGCAACGGACGTGGCGGAGCAACAAGCCTAGCTCCGGGGTCTGTCAACGCTGCGCGAACGCGATGTAGAGCAGCCCGACCACCCCAGAAGCCCCGCCCCCAAACGTCAGGCTCGATTCGGCCCCCGCGACACACTTGAACCCTGCGCGCGCAATGTGGGGCTGAGGCGGCCCCACCTTCTCCCCGAGCGATGCCATGCCAGCAGCCTCTGCGCAGAGCAAGCGGCCCAGCGCCCCTGGAAGCCACGATCATCGGCGCCAGGGCCGGGGGCGGGACGCCCATCCACTCCGCCGCGGCCAGGCCCCTCAAGGGCCGAGGGCGCATGCAGAAATTTCCAGGAGGAGGTTCAGCGCCCGAGCAACGTCTTCTTGTTTGAGCGCGACCTCGACCTGCATCAGAATAAAATATGCCTTGCCCGCTGCCTCTGTTATTCCTCCTTTTGCCTTGCTGGCTCGCGCGTCTGCGTCTGCTTCTCCTTCCGCCGCCGCCCGCCCCCTGCCCTGCCGGGCGAGGGCAGCGAGGTCTACGACCATGCCGCCCCCACTCCCTGATGCCACCACTCTCGAAGCGCCCGACTGACAGGGGCGGAGTGGGCCGATCGCGGCGCGCGCGGATGCGGAGTTGAAGTAGGTCTTGGGCCCAATGACAACACACGGGGCACGCGAGCTCGTTTGGGGCGATCACGTCCTGTACCATGAAAGAGCTCCGCCCACGACTGTATGCGTTACGTTTGACAGATGCCGTCGCGCGTCGTGCTGCGTGTATTTCGCGCTCGAGACTTGGAGGCAACGGGGGCGTTGATTTGTCACCGCGAGCAAGCTTGCTTCGTTTCGCATTCTGCGAGCTCGGCCAGCGTGGAGGAGGAGCGCCTTCACAGCGCTGGCCTCTCAATAGCACTCGGCGCCGCCCGCGGGGAGCACCACGTTGCGCGCGCATGGGGCCCGACTGGGTCATCTCGCCCTCGACCTCGGGGACCTCTGGAGCCTCGGGGTGGGACTCGGGCGGGGCCAACGACTTCGAAGAGGCATTGGCCCGCAGGATCGAGATGCCCAAGAAAGCCCCGTCGCGATAATCCTGGACGCACAGTAGTTTGAGGAAGGGGTAGTTCTGGGGAGCTATATCCGAAAAGCCCTCGCAGCGGGCGCAGCCGCGTCGGAGGTCCTCGAGGAGCTGACGAGCCCAGGGGACGGGATTTGGCGAGAGCCCCCAAGAGTCCGCGATCGCATCGCAGTCGCCCATCGAGCTCAAGATACAAACCCCGGCTTGGCGACGAGGATCGCGGCGACGGGCCCAGCTCCGGCGCCGGCCCAGACGGCGGACCCAAATTTCGTCGAGCGTCGGCAAAATCATCCAATACTCCCATACTCTAACCGCAGGCCAACGACGCATCTCCCCATCCTCGCCTCTCGCGGCGCCCAGAAGCCCCAGCCCCCTACGCATCGGGAACCCTCGCCCCCAAAGGCAGCCTGCGCAAAAGAAATGATCGCCATTATCCTGACTGCCCTCGCTGCTGGTTCCAAGGAAACACGACATCAATCCGAGGCCGCCTGCCTGCCACCACTCTTTCTGACTCTTCCGTCGCAAGACAGCCTGCGGCGGTCAGCCAGCCCCCAAGACACGAACGCGTCGGCCTCGAACGCCCGACGTCTCCAGAACCCCGCTGCGCCATACCTGAAGTCGCGCGGGAGCGGCGATCGCGAAATCGAGCTAGACCCATATCGTTTTTTAAATGTATAATATATATATATATATATATATAAACCAAAAAGTGCGAATCTACCTAGGAGTTGGAAACCCTAGGAAAGCAGCATTAGTAGTAACAGAAACGCTAAGCTAAAGCTAAACTAAAGCTAAGCTAAAGCTAAGCCACAGCTAAGCTAAAGCTAAGCTAAAGCTAAGCTAAATCTAAGCTAAAGCCAAGCTAAAGCTAAGCTAAAGCTAAGCTAAAGCAAAGCTAAAGCTGAGCAACAGCTAAGCTACAGCTAAGCTACAGCTAAGCTAAAGATAAGTTAACGCTAAGCTACAGCTAAGCTAAAGCCAAGCTAGAGTTAAGGTAAAGCTAAGCTACAGCTAAGCTCAAGCTAAGTTACAGCTAAGCTCAAGCTAAGCTAAAGCTAAGCTAAAGCTAAGCTTTACGCTAAGCGAAAAGCTAAGCGAAACGCGAAGCTAAAGCTAAGCTACAGCTATGCTAAAGCTAAACTAAAGCTAAGCTAAAGCTAAAGCTAAAGCTAAAGTTAAAGCTCCCAGGGGACTAGGGGGAACCGCTCAGGCAGAGCCTAGGTATGACAAACAAGAAAGATTTTTATATATATATATAAACAAGCGACAAAAAAAAAAAAAAAAAAAAAAAAAAAAAAAAACGAGCGGGGCCGGGGTGGCCCACACTCTCCCCCGTCGTCGGCCTCAACGACATCGCCCCCAAAAGGTGCGTCGATCTGAAGGGCTTCCCGGATGGTGCGCCCACGTTGGAAAACCACATCTTCCTCGCAATACAGGGAGGGGAGGAATTCTTTCCTATCCGTAATCGCTCAGGCGTTGGTAGCATCCCCATTGACAATGGCCCGCGAGAGGCCCTCTCGCTCGAGCCTCCAGGACGCGCAGGCCTGCGCCGCGAAGCGGCGTCCTCGCGCCTCCGACGGCGAGCGAAACCGCGGCAGTGGACGGGAAGAGCATCTCTGCGCTGGCGACCGCGGTGCCATAGCAACAAGCTCCAAGCCTTCCCGACCGGGCAGAATAGATGAATCCACATCTGGCCCTCTGGCCCAAGCTTTCCGTTCTTCTTGTCCAGGCCGACGCACGATGAAATATCGATGAGCAAAGCGAATATCCTGAGCGTCTGAATGAGGCGATGAGGTCCATCATCCGCCCGTGGAAAGCAATGGCCGTCGTCGGGCGCTGGCCGGCCCCCGCCCACGTCCACTTGAAGGCGCCCCAGACCGCTGAGCCCAGCAAGAGAAGCCATAGCTCCGAGGGCATGGACCACTGAGGGCGAGCGCGACGCTTCGGAGACGAGCGAAGAACCTGGATCACGCCGCTGAGGTCCGTCTCTGCTTGCTCGAAACCCACCGTCTGCATGGTATCGTATCTGGCCTGGCCGCTACTCAAGCTGGCGCCGCGCCCGTCATCGTAGTGGGCCCGGTCGAAACGGTCGGCCAATTCACGCTGAAGATCGCACGGCGCGCCACCCCCACCCACGCCGCCCTCGGCCGCTGGTCCATGCAGGAAGGATGAGATCTCGGCTGCTTCGCACTGGTCGCTCTCGATCACGAAATATCTCCTTTGCCTAGGACCGCGGCCGCGGCGAGAGAGGCGACGGATCAAACGCTGGACTGCGTTGTGGTCACGGGACGACCATGCCTCATTCAGCTCCAGCACCAAGGCACCCGCGGTCTGCTTGGAGATCTGGTTGAACAAATAACAGACGCGGTATGTCGCGCTTGCCGACTCGAGCTCAATATCAAGAAAGTTCCGCTCACAGCCATCGGGGCCATTCTTGGGGCAGCCCCGGCAATGGACCAATTGCTCATTGTTCTGGTCCCGAGGTAAGTCGCCGCCCGTGCAGGTACCTGTTGCCATTTCCGCTGAACGAGAAATTGGGAACGTACTGTTTCCAGTCCAGACTTTTGAGACTCGGCCTTCGTCGGCTCGCTGAAAACTCCTCTGGCTTCGTTGCATACAAGAGTCAAGAGTCGCCATCGAGTTCCAGAGCTCGTCCGTCGTCGGGCGCGTGCACATTCGCACCCATTCCTGTTCCTCGATGCTAAGGAGCTCCTCGTGCACTTGTTCAATCCACTAAGTGCAGCCTTCCCCCCGACGAGCGGACGCCGTTATCTTGTCAAAAGCCCAGCCTGGACTACTGCCGATCTGGGCCTGAAAACAACATTCGGACTCCACAAAGACAGGTCTGAGATCGCGATCCTCGAGTGTCTGGATGGGCTGTTTGTTCCTGCCGCCTCGAGAACTCTAGAAGACATTTGGCCTGTGCAAGTAACCGCTGCAGGATGTGAACGAAATCGACCCTGGAGCGGCATCCGCTGTTGCCGTACACGGTGGGGCCCGAGTCGAAGACCGCGCTGCAAGCCGCGAGGTCGCAGTCTCTGATGCCACAGACGCCCCGCCATACCCTCCGCGGATGGGTCGAAGGTGCCCACCGCTCTGTCCTCGACGTCCTCCTCCAAATAGTGGAGCTCGACCTCGTCGAGCGTCGTCTCGGGTTTCCCGCCCAGGCAGTCGTTGAGGTCGCAGCCGACGATTGGGGTGCAGCGGGCGTCGCGGAGCAGCGGGCGCCCACGGACTCCGCGACGCCCTGAGCCCATGCAGTGATGGCCTGAGTGGTCCTGCGGTGCGCGGCGACGGAGGATCCTTCTTGAGGCTGGCAAGGGAAATGCAGGGTCACAAAGAAAACGTGCAAAGCCGCAGTCTTCCATCTGATCGCTCCAATTCGGCCCGCGATGGCATGTGTAGGATGGCAAATGCGCCTGCGACTCCGCTGCGGGAAAAATGTTTTGCAACATGGTCGATACTCCCCATTACTTGTGATTAGCACGAGTCCAACCGAATGAAGTCTCCCTGTGTATCTCGTGTCGGTAAACTTGATGTTCGTCCTCACCTTTTTTTCTGCATGTGCCAGGGGGTCGCAAGGCGCGAATATTGTGAAACTCCCGGGAAATATCCGTGCCACGCATGGGCCCGACCAGGTGCATAGGATTGTATGTGCACGCTCTGATACTTGTGTACGGGGGGGGGCGGTGGGCCGGTAAAGTCGTCATGGCCCAAGCGGCGATCACGAGCACCTCCTGGAGCGGTCCACGGCGAGACGCCGACCGACCCAGGGCCACCCGCCACCCGATCAAAGGCTCAGCAGACCCAGCGAGTGGTCCATGAGCCTCTGACGCGGAATCTCTTTCCTCTGAAGTGCGATGAGCTGCGGGAAAGGTGGTGTTTGGGCCGCTGCGGCGGCCGGAGAAGAGGAGGAGAAAGAGGAGGAGGCGGAGGAGGACGAGGACAAGGACGGGTGAGGAGAAGGAGGAGGAACAGGAGGAAACGAATACCCCCCATCACACAGGACCCGCGGCCTCCTCCAGAGTCAGGCTGTCCGGCGAGTCTGCACCGAAGAGCCGCTGGATGTCCACCGAGGGCAGCTCGAGGCGACGGGTGGCGCGACAGAACTGGAGGAAGGTGCAGTCGAAGGAGCCATCCGGGTCGAGCTCCTGCGCTTTTCTCCCCCCTGCGGGCTGGGCCCCGTCGGGCCCGAGCGGGGAAGAACGGCGCCACGCGCGGGCACATGCAGAGATGGGCACCGTAGATTTGAGCGCGATGCTCGTTGCACTCTCGCCGCACTTCGGATGCTGGCCCTTCGGATAATCGCCTCCTCTTGTGCCGCGCCGCCTCAGCTGTCTTCCACCTAGGCGGTCGGGCTCCTCCGGCCGTCGCCGCGGCGCCACGGGGGAGGGCCGCGCGGGACGCCCGAGGGGCCCGCCTGCTGTGCCGCCCAGAGTCTCTGGGGCAGACTCCTCCTCCTCCTCCTCCTCCTCCTCCTCCTCCTCCTCCTCCTCCTCCTCCTCCTCCTCCTCCTCCTCCTCCTCCTCCTCCCGATGAGCTGGCCCTGTACAGAAAAGCTGCAGCCCCGTGCACGGGCGCGGGGTCGGCGAACGAAGGGGGCGGAGGGAAGGGGGGGTCCCGTCCAGCCCAGTCCGCTCCTGGAAAAGTCCGAGCGATCCGACGGCGCCGTCGCTCCAGGCTTTGGGGGCGTCGCTGTCGCGACAGCTGACGTTCCATATGAATCGACCCGCACCCTCCAAGCCCGCTCGAGCACCGCTCGCGCTGCCCCTCCCGGGCGATCCACCCTTCGAGTGCACAGCTGGAAGAAGGAGAAGGGGGTAGAGGAAGAGAAAGGGAGGGGTGGGGCGCCATGCGGGCTTATCTTCACGCCCACAGCGCTGACACCTCAACCTCCATGGGGGAAAGCCCCAGGTGAAGAAGGCACACACACACACACACAAACGCGACGAGCGAGGCCACACGATCATGTACAGAGTAACTATTTGGGTACCCGTCCGCCCTTGCTGAGGAAACGTGCGCCGAACTCGCTGTCGCTACCGTGCCAGTCTTTGCCTTCTGACCCTGCACCTCGCGCACGCCCTTCCGACCCCCAGCTGGGGAATACTGGGATGACAACCAATGAGCTTGAGATTTGGGATAGGGTGAGCCTCAAGGCCTCCAAGAAATTCCAAAGAAGCCCTGAGAAGGCTCCAACGAGGCCCCAAGGTGACCTCAGCATCACACCCGCCGCCAGCCAGAGAACCCCAGGGACTCCCAAGAAGGCCGCGGAAGGCACCACCGGCCCCCAAAAGGGCATCAGAGACGCAAGAACTGTAGAAGCAACTTAGGGAATTGTCTCCGGCGGTCCACAAGTGTTTTCCACAATGGGTGCGGGAACAAACCACCCATTAGCTTGGCCAAACTTTACACCAATGTTTGGCCACGTTGGCGTTTCCTACCTTCGATCCGCCGCCTCCCCCACAGGGCGGTGTGGCATTCCATCATCATCATCAGAATCATCACCATCATCATCATCATCATCATCATCATCATCATCATCATCATCATCATCATCAGCAGCAGCAGCAGCAGCAGCAGCGGCATCGTCATCATCAGCATCATCAGCATCCTCATCCTCATCCTCATCCTCATCCTCATCCTCCTCATCATCATCATCATCATCATCACCACCACCACCACCACCACCACCACCATCACCATCATCATCATCATCATCCTCATCATCATCATCATCATCATCATCATCATCATCATCATCATCATCATCATCATCATCATCATCATCATCATCATCATCTTCATTATCATCGTCATGACCATCATCGTCATCATCAGCATCAGCAGTCTCATTATCATCATTAGCAGCAGCAACACCACCATCATCATCATCATCATCATCATCATCATCATCATCGTCATAAGCATCATCGTCATCATCATCGTCATAATCATCCTCATCATCCTCATTATCATCCTCGGCATCATCATCAGCAGCAGCAGCGGCATCGTCATCATCAGCAGCATCATCATCGTCGTCATCGTCATCATCATCATCACCATCATCATCATCATCAGAATCATTGTCGTCATCATCAGCATTGTCGTCATAACTATCTTCACCATCATCATCAACATCATCAGCATCATCATCAGCATCATCGTCATCTTCATCCGCGTCGTCATCATCATCATCAGCATCATCATCGTCATCAGCATCAGTAGCATCATCGCCCTCATCCTCATGATTATCATCATCAGCATCATCAGCAGCATCATCACCACCACCACCATTACCATCATCGTCATCATCAGCAGCATTATCATGCGTTCTGGCTTGGCTATGCAAAACCTCTCCACAAGACCTTCACCCTCTGCCGCCACCTTCCCAACAGCGCACCGTCGATGCCCACAATGGGTCAAAGACAGTGGGCTGTTCAACTAGGTTCGCAGCGCCGAAGAAGGCTCTAACACAAAGGGCCCCATCGAGGCTCTCAAGGGGGCCAACACAGAACAAAAAGCCGCCTATGTGGCCTAAGAGGCCCCCGAGATGGCCTAGGACGCTCTCAAGAGGTCTCCTCAATCTGCCCCCCGCAATCTCTGAGACAACCCCAAGATGGCGCCGGTGGTCCATGGTGACCCCCAACTTGGCCTGAGAGACCAAGACGCGAAGGAAACCGCTCCCCAGCCCAGAAGGTCCACGAACGTTTCCACAGCAGCTGGGGGAACACACGAGCCCGCCGCTTGGCCAGACTTCGGCCGGACCTCTGGCGACAGAGGCACTGCCGAGAAGGTGCTGGGCGGCGGCGCCTTGCCACAGGCGCCCCCGGACCGCCTCGCCCGCGGACCGCCTCGCCCGGGCCGCCTCGCCCCAGACCGCCCGGACCGCTCCGCCGAGGACCGCCTCCTCGCGGCCCGCTTCGCCCGCAGACCGCTTCGCTCGCAGCCCGCTGCGCCCCGAGGATCGGCCCGCGCCGGACGCCTCCGCCCTGCGCCCCGAGGGCCGCGTCGCCCAGGTGAGGCGCTTCGCCCCTGGACTGCGCCGCCCCTGGACCGCTCTCTCCCCGATCGGCTCGCCCCCAGCGCGCTGCGCCCCCAGACCGCTCCGCCCGCAGATCGCTCCGCCCCCGATCGCTTCGCCCCCCGACCGCTCCGCGGGGTGGGTCCGTCTCGCCCACCACCGTTGCGCTCCCGCCCGTTTCGTCACCCTCCCGCTCCGTTGCCCGTCCGCCTCGCCGTCCGGCCGTCTCGCCCCCAAGACCGTTCGCCCCGTTCCGACTCGCCCCCCGTCCTTTCCGCCCCAGTCCGCGTCGCCGCGCTCCGCTCGGGCTCGCTCGCCCACTCGCGCGCGGGAGACCGCCTGGCAGCCCGCCCACCCGTGTCCTCCTCGCACCCGCCGGCCCGCCCGTGGTGTCCGCCTGCCCGCCCCCCGCCCCTCCGGATCCGCTCGACCGCTCGATCCGCCCGACCGACAGGCAGGGCCCGCCGCCCGCCCGTCAGGGTCCACGGGCCACGCCAGCTCGGGGAGGAGGAGGAGGAGACACAGCGAGGACGGGGAGCCGCGCTGGCGAGGACGAGGACGACGACGAGGACGAGGACGACGAGCAAGAGCGGGACGGGGCGGGGGGCGAGGCGGCCCGCTGGCCGAGCGGTCCGCCGGCGAAGCGGCCCGCCAGCGGAGCGGCTCGCCAGCGAAGCGGTCCGCTGGAGAGGCGGTGTCCGGCAAGGCGGTCCGCCGGCGAGGCGGCTCGCCGGCGAGGCGAGGCGCAGGGCGAAGCGCCTCGGGCGAAGCGGTCCGCCGGCGAGGCGGTCTCGCGCCCTCGGGTGCGCCCGCCGTGCTTCTGGCTCGCCACGGGACGGCTCGGCGTGCCACGACCAAGGACGACGACGAGCGACAAGCGACGACGACGACGACGAGCGACGAGCGGCGGCGGCGGCGGCGGCGGCGGCGACGACGACGACGACGGCGGCGGCGACGACGACGACGACGACGACGACGCGAAGACGTCCTGCCTTGCCTGGGCCTCCCAGCAGAAACTCTCAACGGGTCTGTCGCCCTCTGCCGCCTGGCCTGGGGACCTGCCGGGCCCACTGCCCAAAGTCAGGAGGAGGAGAACTGGCTCGCCGGTTCGTCCAAGCGTCAACGGGACCCGGGAATAGTCGAGACACACACTACCGAGGTGTGTCAAGAGGCCCTCAGGAGGTGCCAGAGACCCAAGAGGAACCCAAGGCTCCAAAGAGCACCAGGGAGAGGCCCGATGGATACCCAGGAGGCCTCCAAGAGGCCTCCAAAGAGCTCCAAGAGTTCCCGAAGAGGGCCCGAAGAGGCGACCACGATGGCCTCAGGCGTCCCCAAAGGGGCCCCCAAACATCCCAACACATTCAATTACCCCCGATGCCGCTAACACAACCACAGGGACACCCAAAATGGCAGCGGTGAACCCCAAAAAGTTCCATGCGAAAATGACCTTCCAAACTCTCCCAGTGATTTCCACGGCAACTGGTGAGCACTTTGTCCAACAGTTTTGCCACAAACGTTGGCCCAACGTTTAGCCACAAGGGCGTTGCAAAAAGGCTGGGGCGACGGTGATTCGCCGACGACATCGTCAACTCAACGTAGAACGTTTCCCGGCGACACTTCTGGCGATCCTTGCGCCAGCCGCGCAGGATGCTGCCCTTGCCGCATTGGCGCAGCGCGTACTGGATGGCCCTCTGGTCCTCCTGAAGGGAGCTTGCATCGAGTCAGCCCGAATTGTTGGGATACCTCCTGGGCCACATGTGACCGCACTCTCGGCCACCGCTTTGCAAATATAGGTCCGCCGCGCCCCCTTTCAGGAGTGGATCTCTGGTCCCCGGGGATTGCACGCGGATTTCCCAGGGAGTCACCGACAGGTCGACGACCAGAGCGGGAGACGAGGACAGTGGCGAGAGAGGTCTGCGGGGCCCGCGGGGTCGGCTCAGCAAAACCATGAGGAGGAGAAGCAGCAGCAGCAGCAGCCCCAGCAGCAGAAGCAGCAGAGGGGAGGACGGAGAAGGGCCCCATGGGGACGTCTCGAGGGAACGACGTCCTTCAGAGTGCGCGGTAGACGAGCCCCTCTGAGTAAGTGCATTCTCCACGCGGGACTCGCGAGACGGGTCGAGTCCAGGAAGAGGAGAAGGACCTCAGTCCGTGTCGTGGCCTGGTGTCGAGAAGACCACAGCGCACCGCAACCCTTCGTCTGGTATTGTTGCTGCATCCTGCTGTCCTGCCCCTAGTCTGTCTTACGCGATTGTGCGGTGTAGCGCGCGCAGGCCCATGCAGGCCTGGGCACCTCGGGTCTGCGGGGTTACTACTACGGTTTCCAGGATATTCACTAACGCTTCGAAGCCACGTGCGAAATCCAACGCCTCGAGAACGAGCGCTGGGAAGCACTGCCACGAAAGGGCGGTTCGTCGCCCGTACTCCTCCTCCTCCTCCTCCTCCTCCTCCTCCTCCTCCTCCTCCTCCTCCTCCTCCTCCTCCTCCTCCTCCTCCTCCTCCTCCTCCTCCTCCTCCTCCTCCTCCTCCTCCTCCTCCTCCTCCTCCTCTCCTCCTCCTCCTCCTCCTCCCCTCCTCCCTCATCCTCCTCCTCCTCCCCCTCCTCCTCCTCTCCTCCTCCTCCTCCTCCTCTCCTCCTCCTCCTCCTCCTCCTCCTCCTCCTCCTCCCCTCCTCCCCCCCCCTCTCCTCCTCCTCCTCCTCCTCCTCCTCCTCCTCCTCCTCCTCCTCCTCCTCCTCCGCTCCTCCTCCTCCTACCCCTCCTCCTCCTCCTCCTCCTCCTCCTCCTCACTCCCCCCTCCTACTCCTCCCTCCTCCCTCCTCCCTCCTCTCCTCCTCCCTCCTCCCTCCTCCTCCTCCCTCCTCCCCCTCCTCCCCCCTCCCCCCTCTCCTCCTCCCTCCCCCTCCTCCTCTCCTCCTCCTCCGCCTCCCTCCTCCTCCCTCCTCCTCCTCCTCCCTCCTCCCTCCTCCTCCTCCCTCCTCCCTCTCCTCCTCCTCCTCCTCCTCCTCCTCCTCTTCCTCCTCCTCCTCCTCCTCCTCTCCTCATCCATCATCATCAATCATCATCATCATCATCATCATCATCATCATCATCATCATCATCATCATCATCATCATCATCATCATCATCATCATCATCATCATCATCATCATCATCATCATCATCATCATCATCATCATTATCATCAGCATCCTCCTCCTCGAAGAAGAAAGCGAAGAAACCTGCGATTGTGCGTTTTCATGCAACTCGAATGCGCCACACTCCCCTCCCACCTCGCCCTGATCCTCTTGAATCTCTACCTTTCCCCTCCTCCTCCTCCGCCTCCTTCTCTTCCTCCTCCCCTGCCGCCGCTTGATTTTGTGCGAAGCCGAATAATCAGAACGACGAAAACGTCGTCGACGACGGGCGGCAAGGAGGATTGGAGATAGTCCGCCGCAGTTTCCTTGTCCCCCTACCCTGAGACACAAAAGGAAACTGTGGGGAAATCCGCAAGCGTTCTTCACTTGAACGAACCAACAAACTTATCCGTACACGCGCGTGCCCACAAACCTGTAAACATGTAAATTTTCAAGCTTTTCAAACTTGCAAACTTGTCACACTTGTCAAACTTGTCAAACTTTCAAACTTTCAAACTTTCAAACCTTTGAGAAGGGCACGATTTTGACATGTGAACCAATATTCAAACTCTGAAAGTTTGAAAGCTTGAAAATTTGAAAGAAGCGCAAAGTTTGAAAGTTTGAAATATATGCATTTCTAATTGTCAAATTTTCAAACTTCGAACTTTCAAATTTTAGCCCCCTGAAAACACAAACTTTCAAACTTTGAAACAAACTTTCAGACCTTCAAACTTTTCAAAGCCCTCAGGAGCATCCACAAAGTGCCGCGAAGGAAGGCTGCTCAGTTCGCGGCCCCGGGGGAGGCGAGGCCCCTTTGACACGTCGCTCCGCTGGACTTCCCGGGGGCGCACGGAGGCGGCGAAGGCTGCACACCTGGGGAGCAGCTGCCAGCGCCCGGGCGACAGGACGTGAGAGAGGGATGTACCAGATACCAGGAGAAAGCAGACGGCTGGATTTGTTTGTCAGCGCTAGTTTGGAGAGGAGGGAGGAGGAGGCGAAAGGGAGACAACGCACACAGCTGATCATTGTCCGACTCGTGCCGGGGAGTCGGCAAAAAGCAGACGGCGGGAATGGAAGAGGAGAGAAAGGGGAGAGGAAGGGAGGAGGCGGGAGGAGACGGGAAGGGAACGGGAGGTGCAGGAGGCACCAGGATGCGAGGTTGGAGGCAGGAGGGGAGGATCCGGGAGGAGGAGGATGGAGCGGCCGTGCTCTCTTCAAAACGCAGACCCGACGCAGGATGGTGGTGGAATGACGAAGACGCGTGCCGAAAACAGCTGCAAGCGCCCACCAGCCCTCTAGGCGAAGGTTGTTCAATGAGTTCGTTCTGCTAACCCCCGTCGTCTTCCCCTTCGTGGGGGGCGGTGCCCCTGCTCCCCGACCCCCACCGCAGAGATCTGGAGGGGAGCGCCGCGGGCCACTGGAGCGTCCACCATGGTACAAGGTGGCACCGAGATGGCCCCAGATAGACCAAGATGACCTCGAAGATCGCACAACGTAGCCCAAGAAGGCTCAGGATAGCTTCCAAGAGGCTCCAAGACCGCCCCGAGGCGGTTCCCAGCGGCCGCCACGGAGCCTCCCAAGGACGCCCCCGAGAGGCCAACGTCCGACCAAAGCGTAAGGAACATGATTGCGTCCGCATTCTCACCTTCTCGCTTCCGATCGGCTTCGGGGACCTCACGATTGCTCCAACATCGCCGAAGAGGCACCCTACGGCCACGGAGCGCCCCAAGAGCGCCACAACAGAGCTCCAAGAGGCGACTTTTCGGCCTCTGACGGGGGAGGCGTAATTGAGAACCCCTACTTCTTTCATCGATGGCCTCCGAGATGGCCCAAAGAGCGCCCCCGATACCCCCAAGAGGACCCCAAGAGGGCCCCAAGATGGCGCCAAGAGGGCCTTAATATCTGTTCATCCAGGCGTGGGGGCGAACATTTTAGAATCTCCTCCTCCTCCTTCTCCTCCTCCTCCTCCGCGATTGACAGTGGATACAAAATTGGGCTACAGGAACAATGATACTCAGAGGCATGGGCGCAAACTCTGGGCGTGGAGGTGGGAGAAGACGATATACGTGCTATACCGAAACAAGCCGTGGCAAGAAGCCGCCCAGGACAAAAAGTCTTGGGGATCCTACCTTGACTCCATGGCGAAGGGAGAATTATCTGCACAACAGTGACATCTTCGAGTTCGCGCGCAAGCGAGCTGCAAGTAGCCTCGCGGCGCGGCCCTAGCCGGCACCTGCCAACCGCAACCGCAACCTCCTGCTCCCACCCATCCGCCACCCCTACTCCCCCCCACACCCCTCCCCCACCCTCCTGCCCCGCCCGCACCCGCCCCCCCGCCGTCGCTCGGACGCCCATTCCCCGTGCATTTTTGGGGTTCGCGTGTGTTTTTGTTGGCCCGATGGTCGAGGATGCTCCTCGAAGGTGCTCGCCGAGAAAAAAAATACACGTCCAAGCGCCCCGCGACGCCGGCCCGCCGCCCTGAGGGCGGCCGCGCCGCCTCTCCTTCAGGCCCGCGTCCTCGGAGCCGGGGGGGCCCATCGCGCGCCCGCCGGCGGAGGGGCGCGCGCGGCCGGGTCGCCCGGGGGCGCCTCCATGGCCGCGCCCGCGCCCGCGCCTCGCGAGCCGTCGCCGGCGGGCTCCCTGGGGCGGGGCCGCGCTGGTCGCGGCTTCCGTGTGGGGGCTGAGCGTGCCGTGCTCTGCGCGTGCGCCGTGCGGGTCGTGCCGGCTTCTCGGCCCTCCTTCTCCTCCTCCTCCTCCTCCTCCTCCTCCTCCTCCTCCTCCTCCTCCTCCTCCTCCGCCTCCGCCTTCTTGGGTCGCTGCTGCACCCCCTGCGCCTGTCCGCGCGCCAGCCGTCTTCCTGCTGTGGCTGTTCCTCCTCCTCCTCCTCCTCCTCCTCCTCCTCCTCCTCCTCCTCCTCCTCCTCCTCCAGCTCCTTCTGCCCCTCCTCCTCACTCGGGCTCCTTCGTCCTCGTCCTGATGTTCGTCCTCCTCCATCCACATGGCAAGCGAGAAGGACGAACGGGAGAGGCTCGAATGACAGATCGAGGTATCTGAGGAGGGTGAGGAGGAGGAGGAAAAGAGGAGGAGGAAGACGAGAAAAACAAACGGAGGGGAATAGGAAGGAGAGACCAGGGAGGAGAAGACATAAGGAGAGAGGAAAGAGGAGGGATTCAAGCTAGGTGTTCCCTCCAACCCATCGCTTCCCATTGCGCTGATTGTGTCTCTATCCGCGGACGCGTATCATAGCGGACCTGGAACTCCCCCCCAAAAAAACAAATCATCGTGCTGTGCTTAATCGGACACGGGGAGCTGCGTACATAGAAGGAGGGGGAGAAGGAGAAGGTGGCGGATGAGCAGGAGAATGAGCAGGAGGAAAAGAGCGAGGATGGAAAGGAAAGGAGAAGAACCAGGACCAACAGCAACAGCAGGAACTGGAGTGGAAGGAGCGGGAGGAGCAAGGGGACCATGGGAAGGCAGAGGAGGGGAAAGGAGGGGGGCGACAACGATGAGGAAGGACTCGGATCCAGAAAAGTGGCCCACGCTGGAGCGAGAGCGCCGTTCTGAACGACAGAAGCAAAACGCCGATCCGAAAATGAGGGCCTGCTTAACAAACAATACGCGGACCGGGTAGAACATCTCCCGGACCGAACCAGGGAAAAGAAAGGAGAGTAGAACTCAGAATGTGTAACTGGACAGAGGAAGGAGAAGAGGAGGAGGGGGAGGAGGAGGAGGAGGAGGAGGAAGAGGAGGAGGAGGAGGAGGAGGACGAAAAGGATAAGAAGGAGGAAAAGGAGGAGGAGGAGGAGGGGGAAGACGAGGAAGAGAAGGAGGAAGAGGATGAGGAGGGGAAAGGAGAGGAGGAGGGGTGAGGAGGAGGAAGAGGAGGAGGAAGAGGAGGAGGAGGAGGAGGACGAGGAGGAAGACGAGGAAGAGGAGGAGGGGACGAGCATAGAAGAACGCCCTGTCTGCCACCTACCTGCTGTCACCCGCTGCGTCCCCAGCGCCGCGAGGCGGGGGAACAAAGATGGGGGCCGCAGGAGGAGGAGGAGGAGGAGGAGGAGAAGGAGGAGAAGGAAGAGATGGGAAGAGCAGGAGGAGGAGGTGGTGGTTTGGCTTGGGTAAGCGATCTGGTGAGGCCTCGGGCACTGCCTCTTTAGCGGCACCTCCCACTCAGGGATGGCTGGGGGACAGCTCACCACCTGTCGCGGGCGTCTAGTACCGCAACGCCACGGCGCAACTTGGTCCAAGAAACTCCCAGGGGGTACCACCCCTGGAGCACCCTCCCCCCCCACCTCGTCCCCAGGAAGGCCCAGCTGCACCAGCCCCCAAATACCTGAGGAGCGGGAAACCCCAGAACAGGAGGGCGTTACAGCTGGGGTCCCGACCCAGGACGAGGGGGACAGGGGGATCCATCCAGGGACGCCCTGGTGGCCTCCCGTGCCAGGCGGAACCACTGCCGCAGAGTGGGAATGGACAGTGCGAGAGCTCCCGCTCACCTCCGCTGGGACCTCGCCCGTCCTAGCATGTCGCGGATGCCACCGCAAGGCGCAACTGCGAAGCGATGAGAGATGACTGGAGGAGGCCCTTCCCGGGTGGGTGCCCCCCGCCACCACCCCTGCTCGGCATCGGACGCGGCCCAGCCTGCGGGGAGAGACAGGGGGGGGAGGAGGAGACGGGGATGCCCCTCGCTCACCCCGAAGACCGCAGGCCCCCTGGGGGGCCCCTCGCCAGGAAACGAGGCGAGGCCACCGAGACAGAACCGAGAGCCCCGGGAACCCCAAAGGGCGGAGGAGGAGGAGAGGAGGACAGAGCACAGAGCGGAGGCCACGCCCGACCCCCGGAGAAGCCCCCGGAACGCCCAAGCGGGAGTGCGTCTGCACACCGCAGGTGCGGACTCACTCCCGCCCAGGGTTGGGCACTTCTCCGGCAGCTGGGGGGCCATGCTGCGACTCCTCCTTATGGGAGCGGCGACCGCTTCTCAATCTCGACCTGCCCAGAACCGCCGCTGCTGCTGGTCCACGCCCGCCGCGAGTGCGACCGCCTCCGCGCAACCAGCCTCCCCTGGCCTGGCAGACAGCAGCGCGCGCGCACAAGCCTCCTGCGAGATCGGCTGCGGCTGAGCCCGCGCCGTCCAGAAGGCAGCCCGGCCACCAGCGGTACCCGGGCAGCCGCTGCACACATGGAACGACAGACTGCGCTGCCGCGCACCACACAGCACGCAGCTAAGCGCGGCAGCCCACGACCTGCGCCCGCCCACGTGCCCCAGGACGAAGAGGCCGGCCCTCCAGCGGCTGAAGGACCGCATGCCCTGCAGCACGTCCCAGCTGCATGCGCCCTGGAGAGCCGTCGCCAGATCCCGCACCGGGCCCTCGCACAGGGAAAGCAAGGCGACAGGACGGTCATGGACCCTCGCCCTGAGCTGCCACTCCCCCCTGCACTTGCGAGCAACCTGCTGCTGCACAGCCGCGACATACGCCTCGCGCTGCTCCCCCGGGTGAGCCTGGGACCAAAGCGGCCAATCCAGCACGCCTCAAGCCGCGATCAGCCTCTCGGACTGACTTGCCCAGGACAGTTCGCGGGTAGCGTGGGCCGCCAGGAAGACCTTTCGGTATAAGTCATCCTCCGGGAGGGCCCCAAGCCCTGCACGGCGGCGCGCCACATCGATCACGCCCGGGCCCGCGCCCGATAGGACCCAGCCCAGCACCGCCTCCGCCACCGTCGAAGCCCGCCAAGGGGGGGGCCCCAGGAGAGCCCGCGCCCAGCCGCGATACACTTCATCCGCGGCCTCCGCACTGCCTTCCGCAACGGCCCACAGCCAGCGCCCGAAGCGGAGGCCCCCTTCGATCTTCATGTCGAACATGCTCCCTGCCACTGCCAGGGGGACGTCGCCACTGGCCACTTGACCAGCAAGGGAGGCGACCTGGGCTGCCGCTGCTGCCAGGCGCGCACGGCACATAGCCCGCAAATCTAAATCCCCCCGCCACGGAAGGCCCAGCCACTTGTGCACTTGGACCACCCCCAGCTGCACAGGCTCTGCCCCCCGGAAGCGGAGCTCTAGCGGCCGCGCTGCCTGGGCGGCCTGCCGGGCCCCAAGTGCACCCGACACCAGCACTGCATGCTTGGAGGCCTTCGTGTGGGGGCTGGCCTTCTCTGCAAAGGCCCACCGGGCCATCACTTCCACCGCCGCCTGCGCCGAGCCGCGCGAGGAGCCCAGCAGGACGGGGTCGTCTGCGTGCAGGATGACAGCCAGCCGCGCTGGCGCCAGACGGTCCATGGCCAGGAGGGCGGACGCCTCGAGGTCCAGGTCCGCCTGGAGCGCCGCATCGGAGGGGAGGCCGCGCTCCTCTCGGATGGCCTTCTGCAGGGAGTCCGCCATGTCGTCCCTGGGGAGACCAGTGCACTGCCATTCCCTGCCCCGCCACTCCCTGGGCATCTGGAACCCCAGGCCCACCCCGAGCCCCGCATCTCCCAGCGCCCGCGGCAGGCCGTCCATGTAGCACGGGAAGAACATCGGCCCCACCGTGCCCCCCTCTGCAATGCCCTGCATGACGCAGACGATGGCAACCCCGTTGACGCTCACGTGCACCATGTCCTCCTCGAGGATGCTGCACAGGAGGGCGAAGCACCCGTCCCGGAGCCCGACATGCGTGGACACGCGGTGGAAGAGACCCTCCCTCCAGACCCGCGGGAACGCCTTCTGGAGGTCACCGGAGACGGCCCACAAAGACCTGCGTTGGTCCACCGCTTGCGACGCCAGTTCATGGAGCAGGAGCTGGGCGTCCCCAACGTCGCGGACATAGCCGCTTTGGCCGGGGAGAACCGAGGACTGCACCTTGGGCTTTGCCCGCTGGCTCAGAACGGTTTCCTGGAGCAGGCCGAACTGCGTCTTGACCATGATCAGCCGGAAGCTCCCCCCTAGCTCCGGGGGGCCTGCCTTGTGAAGGGGGACTGCGCAGAGGCTCCGCCACCCCCGCGGCCGCGTGGCCAGGAAGCTGGGGCCCGTGACAAGCATGATGAAACAGACCACCGTGTCGAGAGGGGCGCACGATAGCTGGAGGATGAGGCGGGGAACCAGGTCTGACGTGGTCGCGTCTGTGGTGGACCACCCCGCCAGGACGCCCCGGACCTCGTTTTGGACTATGGGCCCGTCAAGTTCTCCACGCCCGCGACGCGCCCAGGCCCTCCCTGCCTGAGACCGCACCAAGCCCTGGACCATGTCGTGCCTCTGCGCGTCCCACTCGCCTGGCCACCGCGACTGATCCCGGAGCTGCGCGCACCATGCTGCCAGCCTACCCTGAGACACGGTGCTGGCTGGATCGCAGCAGGCTCCAAGACCCGGAGGCAGCGGGCAACCTTGTCCGCAGGCGCGCCCCCCTCTTCCAGAGCCGCCCAGATCTGGTTGCCCAGCGGCCGCGGCGACCCCTTGCCCCCTGCGAGCTTCCTCCGGTAGCGAGAGCCTGCATCTGCCGGGACCACCCACCCCGACATGGCAAGAGCCAGGATGATGCGGAGCAGCCACGCAAAGGCATCACAGAGCCACTGCGCCGCCGCCCGATTCAGCCTGGCCCCGTACACCCCTCGACCTTGCCCCGTGCAAACCGACCGTAGGAGGCCCTCCAGACTCGGGAACGCCCCCGCCGACGCCGCCAACCCTGATGCCCAGGCGGGCCCGTCCAGCCACCAGGCGGAAGAGAAGGCGGAGGGCGACGACGATCCTCCTCCTCCTCCTCCTCCTCCTACTCCTCCTCCTCCTCCTCCTCCTCCTCCTCCTCCTCCTCCTCCTCCTCCTCCTCCTCCTACATCTTTTCTGCTACCGCTCGTCCCCCCTTTCAATCAACCTTCCTCCTTCTCCTCGACGTTCTCGAGACGGTTCCTTGACAGACCGCAGGGAACAGTGATGTGAGGGAGCGCGTCCCCCAGCGCGTCGCGGTTTGCCTCGAAAGTGCGCACGACAACCGCACGCAAGCAAGAGGAGACGAACTTTTTCGCACGCGCTTGAATCGCCACGGGCTGGTTGGCTCGGAGCACCTCTGCCACAATGCCGCACAGCTCTCCGGAGCGCGGCTTGCAACCAGCACCGCGTGTTTCGGGGCCCCCTCCCCTATGCCGTCTCGCTCCTGGTGTCATCAATCGTTCCTCCTCTGCTCATCCTCCTCATCCTCATTTTGCCATCCTTCCCCGCCCCTCCTAATGATGTGATTCCCTTTTTTTCCGGGTGCTCCTCCCCCCACTATCATCATCACAATCACCATGACCATCTCCACCACCATCCACCATACATCGTCGTGATCGTCGTCATCGCCACCATCATCACCATGAACATCGTCAACATCGACAAAACCGTCATCGTGGTCACCAAAAGCCCATGTCAAGCATCATCACCATCAACTCCGCCATCATTTCACGATCGCCATCACCACAAGCCTCATCCTCATCGTTGTCGTCATCGCCATCTGCATCGTCATCGTCATCATCATGACCATCAGTGTCAGCATTACCTTGACCATCGTCAGCCCATATCGTTATGAGATTCCTCCTCATCCTCCGTTGAAAATAGAAGCATCACCATCATCGTCATCATCTTCATCATCAGCAGCAGCATCATCACCGTCGTCGTCGTCGTGGGCATCGTCATCATCGTCGTCGTTATCATCATCACCACTATCATCCTCACAACCATGATCATCATAAACACAGCACCTGCACGATGGACGCGCGCACACCTACGGGACGTGGGGCTGTCTGCGGAACCACCGGAACCGCGCTCACCAGATGCGCACTCCAGCCGCCCACAGAACTGTTTTCGGCACCCGCGCCCGCTTTTGCCCGCTGGCAGTCGGCGCCCAGCTCCAAGCACCCACTGTCGCGGTGAGAATCCTGCTCCTGTCACGAACTTGCTGAACGCATTCGCTATGCCTCGTGCTGCTGCCGCAACCGCTTCCTCTCTTCGAACTTCACCAGCGTCGACGACACTCGTCGCCATGTCCTTCAGGCAGCACAATTTGTCGCTCAAACTTGCCCATCTACCAGCGGGCCCCAGGAGCCGCGCAGTTGAACACGAATCCCAGGCCGTCTCATAACGCTTCAAACTCGCCCACGAAGGTCGGGTCCTGATCCTGCTTAACAGCCCCTGGTGGCCCAGCCCAGGTAAGCCATCCGAACTCGAGGTATCTTCGCAAGATCTGCCATCGGTCTCGACCCTGGAAAGGTGTGCATCGCAATTGTAAGACCCGACGCAGCGTCCACGATCACGAGGCCGACATGCATGTTCTTGTCCAGGTCCAGGATGATTACGAAGTCCATGCCGATGGCCTGACTGAACTTCTAAACCTTGGGCCGCGCTGCCGCGGGTTTTCTGCCGCCCTCGCCCGTTCCTCGCACGCAGAACATCTGAATAGTTGCGCCGCTTGAATAGCTAGTCGGCCAGCGCCCCCACGTTGTAGATTGCGCACCAACGACCCCCTGCAAGATCGATGTGAACGGCTCATGTAGATCTTAATGAATAGCTGCTCGCGTCACTGGCGGCATTGCCACCCAATCCGCCCCCTCGATGCTCTCGCCGCGCTTGCTGAAGACAGCCGACGCACTAGCGTGCATCGGTGCCTCCCTTTTCGCAGGGGGCGCCTCAATCTCCTCGAGATTGTCGGCGTACCTGGCCTCTCCACCACGTCGCTTCTCGAGGCCCCCCTGGTCCTCGACGCCGCCCGCGAATGTCTCGGCCACCTCGGCTGCCCAATTGCCAAGGCTCGACGCTGCCCTTTCCGGCCCGTTGATCACGCTCGCACACAGACGCGCGCAGCCCACAGCACCTCGCCCAGCTGCTTGCCCAGCATGATCGCCGCAATAAGGAACCAGGTCGGCTTCTCCAACGGGTCGCCAATGGGGGCCACCGGGCGGCTGCCCTCTTCGCACCGGCCCGTAATTGCAGTCGCGAAATTTGCTCCCAGCCACGACATCAGCCCCCACGCCTTGACGTCAGTTGGCCCTCAAATAACAGATGTGCTCCTCGACGTTTTCAGTCGGGCCGGACCCCCTGGCCTTGGTCTAGTTTGGGAACACGCGGGATGCGTCCGTGAACGGGTCGCCGAGGAGCCAAGCCACCATCACTGAGTCACATAGAGTCCTCCGCATCCGGCTGCTTCGCGACCTCGGCCTGATCCCTGATGTCCAGCGCACCGTCTCCAATATGGATGTTCCGCGGCCTCGACACCATGACCTCATCCCTGAGCCTCCGACGCGGTCGCCGTCCATCCAGCGTAGAACTTGCCGATGACAGGCCCCCTCTCCTCGGGGTCTGCCCCAGGGCTGTCGACGGCTCGCTGGCACTGGTCCAGCTTGCGCTTGATCTCATCCTCCCGCATCACGATCTGCGCACTCTAATTTTGCCGCAGGATGCCTGCGTTGTCCTCCTGAACATCTGCGCTCCAAATGCCGATCTCCTCTGTAATCACAGTTGGCGCCACCCTCTTGATCTCCTGCCTCGGCCACTCCTGGAGCGACACCACTACATGGCCCCTCTCAATCCTGTCGAGCAGCACCCCGTGACTTTCGATCGTTCTGAAGGTCGCCTTCCGCTCCACGATGTAGAGCACCGCGTCGAGCGCCTCCATCTGACGCATGTTGACCAGCACTGGCATCTTGGACTTCGGGGCCCTCTGGAAGCGATGGTTCGCGTCGGCGCCTGCGGTTCAAGCTGATATTTCTTGCTCGCCTCCTGAAACGACTGGAGCGCTGTCGCTATCGCCCCAGGACCGCATCGCCGCGGTCACCCGGCAATCCCCCGCGCACATGTCCAGGGGGGTGGAGCTACCGTGGCCTCGCAGGCAGGCTGCACCCGGCGCTGCTGGAATAAGTGATTTCCGCATCGCGAAGATCTGCATTCGCGCCCTCCTGCATGCTACTGCCCCGTGGCCGCCTTGACTCGGGCTCAGCGCCCCCGGGCATCTTGCCCGGGCCTGTCTCCGTGAACATTCCCGCTTTCCACGGCCACGTCAGTCGCAGCGACGCCGGCAGACGTTCGCACGTCGACCGCGCGACTTTCCATAGCTCCTCCGTCTTGCCCCACGTTTCCAATGAGATGTCGCTGGCGAGGCCCAGTAAACCCGTCGGCGCAAGCTTCATTGCGACGCAGGCTAGCTGCTGCATCCGACGCAATGCTAAATCTGCGCACCGCTCCGCGTAGTCTCTGATGGATGCCGCCTGATCTCCTCGTGTTATCCACGCCCCTGGCACACGGCCCGCGCGCTCCCTAACGTTCTGAATGGCCCTCACCGACTCGCCGACAAACTCGCCATCGATGTAAGCATATCTGCTCGGATCTGTGTCTTTTCCAGATGCACGCGGCGCCGGATGTCGCTTGTCATATGGATTCATCGCCACATTTAGATCCCATGGTTTGGCCGCCCCCACGTTCTGCTCGACGCTGAGCTGCGCCAGGCTGTCGACGCATTTCACGGTAGCGCCTGGCGCCGCCAGCTGTGCGTTCACCATCTGGAGCGCCCTCATGCCCATGGAGTTGCCGCCCATGAAAAGCTTGAGCGCCGCGGCCAATGCGCGGCAGCCTGCTCGTCGAAGAAAGCCCCCACGTCGCCCTTGAAAGCCTCCATGTCCACCGCCCCCGCGTCGCTGGATACTCGGTGAGCCTCCACTTCGCGTCTTGTCGCATTCTGGGGGGTCGCCCTTCTAGCGCCCCTCCTTGCGGCGCGCATTGCATTTCGCGCGGGTCATAATCTCCCCGAGCTCCCCTTGGGCCTCCGCGCTGTCCATCTTGATGGAACCGCCCCCGACGATATCGGACTTCCAGCCTCGTTTCGTCCTGCTGCGAGCGAGCCGCCCCTGAGCCTATTTGCGGTTCATCTGACATTTGCGCCCTGCCTTCCTGTCTAGATCCTGCGCCTCTGTCGCCAAGGTCCACACTCCTCCTGGCTAGTCTCCTCCAAGTCGACGTCGCCGATCGCTTCCTCGAACTCGTCAACGTCGGCTGCCAGAGCATCGTAGTCTGCGTCGCTAGGTCTATCACTGCCTTAGTGTCCAAGCCCCTACCTCGTCGTCGCCGTTGCAGGCGCCATGCACGATGCCACGATCTCTGAGGTCATCGCGGCCAATATTGTCCAGCTGAGAAAGCAGTGTCACCGTCACTTCGTCCCAATAATATCCGTTGTTACACTGTCGAAGAATCGTCCTGTGCTCCCCCCCGCATGCTGACGCTGGTTAACTTCAACAGAAAATATGCGCGCGTACCCTCGCAAATTGACGCGACAACGACGTCAACCCCTTGCACTCCGTCTCGCGTCTTGAAATATAACCCTGACCTGGTTCCGATATGCCTCGGTAGCTCTTGAAGAAAAACTCGTCGAAGGCTTGCTGCGTTGGTAATGGCGCAATCCTTTCCCATGCTGCACCACCCGTCGCCACCACCAACCTGGTTGCAGCAAGATGGTCACCACCTGTTTGAGATTTGGTCAGCTCCTCCGTCATGATATCCGGCTTCTTCCGTTGGAGATTCTGCGTTCAGCCGCTGAGTGAGTCGCTGAGCTTGCTCGCGTAAAGCTTCTGGTTCTTCTCTTCACTCGCATAATAGTATCGCATCCCCCTTTCCTCATTCTCTTCCCCGTACGCCAGGTTTGCGATGTAGTGAACAACTCCTTCGTTGTCGACATAGAGGGGTTCGTTAATGGTCCGCTGCTTCGCCGCCGCCGTTTAGTTTTCGTAGATCTCGACGCCTGTGACGTCGGTCGTTGCTGCTGGGCTGCCGGTGATATGAAGACCAGCATTGCGATGGAGCACGCAGCTGACTTTCACGAGCACACATATGAAATAGAGCACCAGCATGAGTTGCATGCATATTCTATCTATAAATAGACGCACCCGCAGAACTTAGCTCCAGGCAACCAGTGTAAATCATAATCCACTCAACTGGTGCAAGTGAAACAGATGTTTCTCACCCAACTCGACTATGGTGTGAAGAAGTGCGTCCGCCCTCGCCACCCACTGAGCCAGAATGCCAGCGGTGAGAGGTAACGAAATCACGAGCGAGAGAGAGCAGCTCCAGGGATATCCTTGCCATTTCCCCTTGCAGCTACATGATGCAAGATCTAATTATGTCACCGTGCCTCGAGGCACGAAGTGGAGCTACCCCCAGGATGTCATGCGCTCTTTGTTCTCTGCACGGCCCAGAGGGGCCCAACGAGCGCCCAAGAGGCGCGCTCAAAGATGCCCAAGATGGCCCCCAAACGTCCCAAGGGGCTTCAAAGAAGCACCAAGAGCGCCCCAAGAGGCCCCCCAGGAGGGCCGAAAGAAACAAACTTCATCGATTCACACTTTCACGTAATCACCTGTTTGAATTTCCGACGCTCCAAGACGGCCACAAGGGCCCACAAGACCGCCCCAAGACGGCCCAAGAGGCCCCCAAGAGGGCCCCAAGACGGTCCAAGAGGGCCCCGAAACGGCCCAAGAGGCACCCAAGATCGCGCAAGAGGGCCCCAAGACGGCCCAAAGAGGGGCCCAAGACGGGGAACACAAACCGATAATTCGAGCCTTCCGCCGCAAGAGGCCCCCAAAACGGCCCCAAGAGGCCTTCAAGAGAGCCCAAGAGGCCCCCTGGAGGCCCCCAGATGCCCCCAAGAGGCCCAAAAAGAGGCCCCAAAGACGCCCCATAACGGCCCCCAAGAGGCTTCAAAACTGCCTCAGGGAGGCCTCTCGGGGGCCTCCCACGATATCCAGACGAACATCCAAGAGGCGTCTCACCCACAACCCAGGCACGGTACAGGAGGAGGGGGAGGAAGAGGACGAGGAAGAGGAAAACGAGGACGATGACGAGGACGAGAATGAGGAGGAGGAGGAGGAGGAGGAGGATGAGGATGAGGATCAGGATGAGAATGATGATGAGGAGGAGGAGGAGGAGGAGGAGGAGGAGGAGGAGACGAGCGTACAAGGAAGGAGGAGGAGGAGGAGGAGGAGGGGAGGAGGAGGAGGAGGAGGAGGAGGGGGAGGAAGAGCAGGAGGAGGAGCAGGAGGAGGAGGAGGAGGGGGAGGAGGAGCAGGAGGAGGAGGAGGAGGAAGAGCAGGAGGAGGAGGGAGGGGGGGGGGGCGGTGGCCCGCTCGCTGGCTAGCCTGGTTCCCATCTTTTTTCTGTACGTTCTCCCACTCTGCCACCTAGCCGGCCAGCAGGAGCCGGATCCAGAACATCCCGCCCTACCCCTCAAAAGCCCCACAATGTTCACGATGCTGCTGCCTTTCAACATGGGCGCTTTGGCGTCGACGTTGCAGAATGCGCGGGGCGAACGGGGCGCGGCGCACATTCTGGGCGAAAGGGCAAAGCGTCGCTCTCGCCCCGGCACAGCGCTAATTTCTCCGAGCGACTCACTGCCTTCCCGCGAGAGCACGACGCAGTGTCTTGTCGCTCGCCAAGTCGTGGATCGCAGGGCCGCGCGCGAACGGACCGAAGTGTCAGTCTCGCCGCGCCGCCCAGATGCCGCCTGAAAGTGGCGACCCCGCCCTGGCGGGCACATAGCTTTCGCTTGCCACGCCGTTGGGGGCGGCGCCACGCTCGAGCGGGCGGCTTGCCGCCCTCGCCACAAGGCTCTGCGCAGATGTCGCCTGGAAATGGCATTCGCGCCAGGTGCGCGGCGCAGAACTTCGCTCGCCGAAACGCATCAAAGCGGCAGCGGCAGCGGCGGCGGGGCCGAGCGAGAGCGGGCAAAATGCTGTCCTCGCCAGAGCGCCGCGCAGCTTCCGCGTGAAAGTGGCAGTGCCGCTCCCGCGCCGCGCGTGCTGCGCCTTCGCCGCGCTCGTCGGACGCCCGGCCGCCCGAGAAACAGGCTAAAACGGTGCTCTCGCCGCACCGCCGCGCAAGGATTCTCTGAAGTTCCGCTGCCGCCCGTGCGCGGCCCCGGTTTTCCATTGGCCAAGTCGTCGGAAGCGGGACCGCGCGCGCGCGCCTTTCGTTCGCTAGGTGGGAACGCGTTCCAGGCCCAATCTCAAGGTGTGCCGCCATTGACTGTTATCTTGTCGCAGTCTGGGGAGAGTGGGAATGGGCAGGGCCCGCTGACTCGCTCGACATGGCTAACTTGACTCCTGCCCGCACTCATACTCACACTCATCCGCCACCGTGCCGCCTCTGGGCACGGAGTAGGCGTGTCCTCGGGTCCTTTGCCCAATCCATTGAGCCTCAGTCCTCACCCCTGAGAAATCTTCAAGGGGCCTGGACCCCAAATTCCCACATCTTCCGGGGCTTGGCACGGTTTCCTTGGCGCAGCTCGTCGCGCGACTTTTTCGGGCCCAAGAGGGCTCCCACGCAGGCCCACAGAGTCCCAAGAGGCCTCCAAGACGGCCCAAGACAGCCTCGAGTCGCGGAGAGATCAGCCCAAGACGCCCAAGATGGCACCCAGAGAGGCCTAGAGCCTAGAGGCCCCCAAGAGGCCCCAAGAGACCTCCAAGAGGCCTCCCAAGAGAGCCCCAAGTTCCTGAGGTTGTCGATGGATTTTCGCGTTCCCGCCTTGTCGGTATTCCCACGCTCCAAGACGGCCTAAGAGGTCCCCAAGACCGCCCCAAGACGGCCCAAGAGGCCCCCAAGAACGCCCCAAGACGGCCCAAGAGGGCCCCAAGACGGCCCAAGAGCCGCCCAAGCCGCGCCAAGAGGGCCCCAAGACGGCCCCAATAGGGGCCCAAAAGAGGGAACACGAACCGAAAATCCAAGCCCCCCGCGCCAAGAGGCCCCTAGGAGGCCCCAAGAGGCGCCCAGAAGGCCCCAAGAGGCGCCCAGGAGGCCCCCAAGAGGCGCAAAAGAGGCCCCAAGAGGCCGCCAAACGGCCCCCAAGAGGCACCCAAACTGCCTCGGGGAGGCCCCCGAGAAGCCTCCCCAGAGATCCCAACTAGCATCCAATAGGCTTCATCCCCACAAACCAGGCACGGTGGTAGGATGGGCCGAAGGCCATTCGATACTCGCCTCCGCTTGTATGTATATCCAAGCGTATGCTTGTACAAGTGCCAACACTGATACTCGTGCTCCCTCCTCTTACTCCCTCCGGTTCCCTACTTTTCCTCCTCCGCCTCCCTCCTCCATCCTCGTCCTCCTCCTCCTCCTCCTCATCCTCCCCCGTCTCCCCATGCAGGACCCCATTCACTCCCTCATTGTCTCGCTCCTGCTCCTGCTCCTGCTCCTGCTCCTGCTCCTGCTCCTCCTCCTCCTCCTGCTCCTGCTCCTCCTCCTCCTCCTCCTCCTCCTCCTCCTCCTCCTCCTCCTCCTCCTCCTCCTCCTCCTCCTACTCTTCCTCCTGTTTCTCCTCTTCCTCCTTCTCCTCCTCGTCCTCCTTCTCCTCCTCCTCCTCCTCCTCCTGCTGCTCAGTCCCCTTCTCCATGCTACTCATCACCCTCATGATCATAATAACTCATCTTCTGTCCTGCTCATCCTCGTGTTCCTCATCCTCCTCCTCCTCCTCCACCTCGCCCTCGCCCTCCTGCTCCTCCTTCAACCCCTGCTCCGTCTCCTTATATTCCACCTCCTCCTCCTCCTTCTTCTCCTCCTCCTCCTTCTCCTCCTCCTCCTTCTCCTTCTCCTCCTCCTCCTCCTCCTCCTCCTCCTCCTCCTCCTCCTCCTGCTCGGCCCCTTCCGAATCATCACCATAATAACCCATGTTCTGTCCTGCTCATCCTCGTGGTCCTCCTCATCCTCCTCCTCGCCCTCGCCCTCCTGCTCCTCCTGCAACGCCTGCTCTGTCTCCTCATCCTTCACCTCATCCTCATCCTCCTCCTACTCCTCCTCCACCTCCTCCTCCTCATCATCAGCAGCATCATCATTAAGCTCATCTTCATCCTCATCCGCCTTCGAGCATGAACATATTGATCAACAACAACAACAACAACAACAACAACATCAGCAACAACCACAACAACAACTGCAACAACAACAACAACGACAACAATAACAATAACAACAACGACAACAATAACAACGACAACAACAACAACAACAACAACAACGACGACGACGACGACGACGACGACGACGACGACAACAACAACAACAGCAACAACAACAACAACAACAATTACTAGCACGTGGGGACACTCCGTTCTCACCAGTGCCAGGGCTTTCATAGGAGGCGGGCAATACCCCCACTTTGTGGGGGGGCCGGTTCAAGCTCTACCAAATTTCCAAACGACTCTTCGCCACCACCCACACCCAGCTTCCCGCCCTATGACGTTCGGACACTTCACTTCGTGGCATGCGGACGACCGTGGCTACTATTCAGGGCCCCGCGGCCGACGACGACGGCGTGCGCGCGCGAAGAAAAAACGAATGTGTCCCGCATGGTATTATTTGACAGGGATGATGGCCCTGGCAGGTGCGCAACCGTTGTTGCAGAAGTTCGAAAAAGTTGCTCGCAAAAGCCCGTTTGACAGAAATGTTTAAAAAGTGTTGGGTTTCCTACGAATCCGCAAGAGCGCGCGGGATGAAATTTTGACATTTTTTTTTGAAAAACCATTGGTTTTTTGATGTTTTTATGTTAAAATCGCTACGAAAACTAAGGTTTTGGAAGGATTTCGTCTTGCGCGCGCGAATGTCCACTTTACCTTATTTTTTGCAAGGGATTCTTGAAGTTTGGTTATGTTAGAACAAGAAATGTCCACTTTAGCTTATTTTTTGCAAGGGAAAGCCGACAACAAAACAACCGGATCCGGACCAACCCGTTTTGCCTGAGACTTCCTCACGAAAATGATGAAAATGTGGCTGCGGCCTAGGCGCGGCGGGGGGGCCGTGCACCAGGGGTCCCAACAATAATTATTCTTTAGAAGTAATAATGTTCAACAACAACAACAACAACAACAACAACAACAACAACAACAACATCCTCAGCATCATCATCATCATCATCATCATCATCATCATCATCACCAGCATCACCATCATCACCACCATCAGCATCAGCACCACGACCAGCACCAGCATCAGCACCATCAGCGTCATCATCATCATCATAATCAGCAGCAACATCATCAACGTCATCATCGTCATCATAATCACGACCAGCATCGTCAACATCATCATCATCACTATCGTCGCCGTCGTCATCGTCATCATCAGCATCATCATCATGAGCGTCATCATCATCACCATCAGCAGCATCATCATCAGCATCATCACGATCAGCATCGTCAGCATCACCATCAGCATCAGCATCACCACCAGCATCAGCAGCAGCAGCAGTATCATCATCGTCGTCTTCGTCAGCGTCGTCGTCCTCATCGTCATAGTCATCGTCATTATCAGCAGCAGCATTGTCATCAACATCCTAATCGTCGTCATCATCAGCATCAGCATCATTTTGATCAGCATCGTCATCATCAGCATCAGCAGCAGCATCATCATTGTCATCGTCATCGTTATCGTCCTCATTGTCCTCATCGTCATCATCATGAACAACATCAGCATCATCATCATTATCATCATGATCATGACCATCATCACCACCAGCATATCATCAGCAATAGCATCATTATCAGCACCAGCATGAGCATCACCACCACCACCACCATCAGCAACAACATCAACATCATCGTCATCGTCATCATCATAAGCAGCATCTGTATCATCATCACCATAGTCAGCAGCAGCACCGGCATCATCAGCAGCAGCATTACCATCATTGACATCACCATCACCATCACCATCATCGCCATTATCATCAGCAGCAGCATTGTCGTCATCATCATCATCAGCAGCATCATCATCATCAGCATGACCAGCATCATCGTCAGCTGTTCCCGCATCGTGATTATCCTCCGACTCCGTTTCCTTCTCATCCTCCCTCTCATGTCTCCCCCCGGCAGTCTCACACCTTCAGCTTCTGGTTGTACGTGGGCAGCAGCAGCTGGGGCGCCTTCTCCGCAGCCGATCTCGTCACCTGGTACAGCGCAACCGCCCCGGACGCAATCGCGGCCGCGAAGGCCAACCCTCGAAGCGGTGAGGAATGAGCCCGCGCGTGCTGCGACGACGGGCGGGCGACGATCAGCTCCTCCTCCATCGTCCACATGCTCACCGCAGTGAGCTCATCGTACTCCTCCCTGCTGCCGGGCCGCTCGCCCGCGACGGCAGCGTGCGCCCGCATCTCGTCCGCTGAGACAGACGGCTCCAGCCCCGTCTTGGCGTACCAATCCTCCGCCCTCATTGGTGCGGTGGTGCCGCTGGCGTGCGGGTACTGGCACTCCTGAGTCGGGGGCTGCTGGACGTGCCGCTGACCCAAGGTGCCCCAAGCTTCTCGCTCCAATTTGGAGCCACTGGGGCCCTCTGGGCCTCGTGAGGGGGTGCTCTGGAGGCTGTGGAGGCCTCCTTGGAAATCCTGGGGGCACCTTGGGCCAGGGGCAGCAACACCCCGACTGGGGGAAGAAAAAACTGCGCAAACATAAACCATCGGCGGCCCGCGCGGGCCCCTGAGATCGCCGCTGGGCCCCCCCTCCCTGGCGCGCGGAGAGCGCCAGGCGCGGCGACGGAGGCGCCGCCAGGGGGAACCCCGGCGCCGATGCAAGACATCCGCGCGAAGCTCCGAAAGGTCATGCTTTCTGCAGTCTTTGTGCTCCGAGCTCCGTTGGGCGGGCGTAGTGCATCCACTGGGCGAACAGCCGCCCGTGGAGGGGAACGCGTCCCCCGTGGTGCTCCGCGACCTCCTGCAGCTTCTGCCGCAGCGTCGGCGACAGAGGCCTGACCCCAGCCGAGGAGGCGTTGGAGAGGAGCGACTCGACGACGGCCGCGAGCTCGGCGGCGGTCGCGTCGGGCGCGCCCACCCTGTCCTCCACGTGGCGCACGATCTCCTCGCCAGCACGAGCGGGGGGGGAGAGACAGAGAGACAGAGAGAGATTGTCCTCAAGTTAGGAGCGCTCGCGCCATCATCAACACCATTATCATCATCATCATCATCATCATCATCATCATCATCATCATCATCATCATCATCATCATCATCATCATCATCATCATCCTCATCCTCATCCTCATCCTCATCCTCCTCCTCATCCTCATCCTCATCATCATCATCATCATCATCATCATCATTATCATCATCATCATCATCATCATCATCATCATCATCATCATCAGCATCATCATCATAATCATGAGCAGCAGCATCATCAGCATCATCATCCTCATCCTCATCCTCATCATCATCATCATCATCGTCATCATCATCAGCATCATCATCAGCATCATCAGTATCGCCATCAGCATCATCATCATCAGTAACAGCATCATCACCATCAGCAGCAGCATCATCAGAAGCAGCATCATCATGAGCATCATCATCAGCAGCATCATCAGTAGCATCAGCATCAGCATCAGCATCAGCATCACCATCAGCGTCATGATCGGCATCATCATCGTCATCATCAGCAGCAGCATCATCACCATCATTATCAGCATCATCGTTATCATCAGCATGATCAATCCTAATCATCGTCATCATCAGCACCAAAATTACTAGAACCATAATCATCATCATCATCATCATCATCATCATCATCATCATCATCGTCATCATCAGCATAACCATCGTCATCGTCATCGTCATCGTTATCGTCGCCGTCGTCATCGTCATCGTCGTCATCATCAGCATCATCAGCACCACCATCATCAACATCATCATTATTATTAGCAACAGTCATGTTAACACTGTTCGTTCGTACCTGCTCGCGTGTCAGTCAGTATGTAGGTCTCAAACCTTCGATACACACCCTCTTCGTCTTCGATCATACCCCCTTGGGGGGGATTTTTCACTACCTGCCACGTGTAATTGGCGCAGCCGCTAAAACAGGGGAAAGCAGGAGGGAAGGGACAAGGGGAAGCGAGAAGGACGGAGCACGATAGAGATTAGCAGGAGGGGGGCTGGGAGCGGAAGAACAAGCGGTAGTTCAAGACTAGCGGGAGCGGATCGGGCGGGTGAGCCCAGACGGCGGGGTCGAGCGGGCAGGTCGCTGAAGCGTCAGCCCTGCATGAATCTCGAGGAGGTCTCGAGCGACAGCGCGATTCCGAAGTAAGTCGCAGCGAATTCCAAAGTGAGATAAACATTCCTGAATGGGGTGCGGCGTCTCAATAAATTGCGAGGAAGTGCCACGCGCGAGCGCGATACCTAGATAAATTGTGAGTGAACCCCGCGCGAGAGAGCGATTTCTCACTACATCGTGAGGAAGTATCAAGCGGGAGCCGTTGTTTCTGTAAACCGGGGGCCACGGGCACAGTTGGAGCCCCACGACATTCCCAGATAAAAGACAAAGTGCGAGCCCTGGGGGGGGCACTTCAATTGAAAAAAAACAGCATGTGGCACCGGGGAGGGGGGGTCAACAAGAATCAGATTGCAGAAATAAGAGCTCAACATCATCAGCATCACCTCCCTCACCCTCATCCTCATCACGGCTCTCCTACCCTCGAGCAGTCGTCACCCAGAATGCTGGGCTGGCACGGTGGCGGGACTTGCTGCAGGCAGCTGGATAGTTCTCAAGCTAGGTGCGCTCGCGTCGCATCTGACGCCCGATCACTCCCTCACGTCCCGTCTTGTGCAAGTTCTTCCTCTACCCGTGGACGCGTGCCCTAGAACTCCAAAAAACGACCCCATCGTGTCATGCGCAAGCAGGAAGGGGGAGTTGCGTACATAGGGGGAAGCACGAGGAGGGGGAGGAGGAGGAGGAGGAGGAGGAGGAGGAGGAGGAGGAGGAGGACGAGGAGGAGGAGGAGGAGGAGGAGCAGGAGCAGGAGCAGGAGAAGGAGGAGGAGGAGAAGGAGGAGGAGGGAGAAGGAGGAGGAGGAGGTGGCGGATGAGCAAGAGGATGAGCAGATCTAGAGGGGCCATGGGGCTTCCTGGAGAGCGGTAGGGGAGCCCTTGTCGGGCACAAGCTAGCATGGATCAGGGATACGAGGATCTGGCGCGTGACCGCCAGATCCACGGATCGGGAACCGCCCCCCCCCAAAAAAAAATGTGACCAGTGCCGCCTGAGTTGGCGAGGGAGAGCGTCGATGTCGTGTGAAAACGGCACCCCATCGCTAGTCCACGCGTCTGAACCCATGTCTGCACTTCCCCGAGCTTGTGGGTCCCAGCAGTGGAAGGGGGCCCACGTACTATCTCCCCCGCAGCCTCGCACTCGTCCATGCAGCACACCGAGTAATACTTCGAGGACGCCACGCAGTTGGAGGGGCTCTGGATGTAGTTGGGGATGATCACGCGCAGGTTGCCTGGGTCGCTCTCATCCAGCGCCCCAAGCTCGCGCAGGTACTGGACGCTCTCGCTGAATTGCCAGTTGTCCCCGTGCACGGCGCCGCCGTAGAAATCCGCCAGCCTCACGCGGCCGCTGCCACGGTCCTCCATCTCCACCAACTGAGCCTTCAGTGCCTGGCACTCGTGATCCTGCCACCGCCCGTACCGCTCGCCGATCTCTTCGATGACGGTGGCGACGCTCTCGAAGGCCAGCTCGTCGCGCTTCGGGGCGGTCGCCTCGTACACCTCGCGCAGGAACTGCTGCGTAGCCGGCCAGCTGGGGTAGACCTCCTGGATCGCGTCGCGCTGCGACACCAGTTGCTCCGGGGTCGCGGAGCTGAAGTTCATCCCCAATACGTACATGGTCATGTACGACTGAATAACCTCCAGCGCCTCTGAGGAAACCGAGAGGCACCGATGTCGCTGCTCCTCAGACCTCTCCCGAAGCACCTTCTAACTAGAACTTCAAAATAAATCTGGCCGTGACGACGAGAGCTTTCCAGGAGGCCCAACAGAAGGGCGAAAACGAGACAAGGGTAGTGGTATCGGTAACGCGGGCTCGTGTCGTGTCGACCCCAGCGCTGGTTTCTGGCACCGCGGGGATCGTTCCACCGTGAACCATCGGCCGCTCCGACACGTCAGATCGTTCAACCTCGACAGGTTCTGGTTCGCCGGCGGCGCTCAAACGTTGCACGCCGGCGGCGGCGTCGCCGCCAAAAGGACACGACGCGCGCCTGCTATAGCTTTGCCTCCCCTGCGCCTCCTCCCGGCCCAGCGGGTCCCTGGTGGAGCGGCGCAGCGCCCGGTACGTGTGCTCCAGCCGCCCGAGCGCCTCCGCGTGGACGAGGTTCTCGAACGTGGCCGCCATCACCGCCAGCTCGTGCAGGTCGAAGCCGCGGTGCCCGACGCGCTTCTCGAAGAGGCTCAGCACGTACGCAGGCAGCTGGTCCTTCGGGTCGGAACGGAAGTGTAGGCTTGGCGAATCAGCTCAAGCAGCTGGCTTTCCCAACTGTTTGATTAACATTGTGTGGTTGCGAGAAGATGCTTTGTTTAGAGAGAAACAAAGAAAAAAACATGGCTAAAAAAACAGGTTTCCTGGGCGCCTCCCGCATCCAGGAAAGGCGCCTGGCGGCGAGGCCGAAAGCAGCTGCGCGCTGCATATGTTGTATCCCCCCCCTTCTTGCCCCGTCCCTCCATTTCGCCCGGCCCGAGTCCTGCATGATCAGCGTGGACGACGGGGATGCCGAGGCGTTCCGCGACTCACCCGCCGGGTCGAGGCCCTGTACGAACCAGGCGTGGCGCTGGACGAACAGCCGGTGCATCGCGTACCGTACGGCGGAATCTTGAAGGCGGCCCTGCGCGTTCTTCGGGAGCGCGGCGTAGGTCGTCCGCAGGACGGCCTCGATGCGGCCGAGGCGGCCCTCTGTCGCCTTCCGGTGGCTGCTCCCCAAAACCTCCTCGATCTCCGCCAGCATCGCCTTCTCCATGTCGAGGTCGACACCCTGCGAGCCGGCCAAGTCGGGAGTGCGCCCTCGGAAGGCGTTTGCATCAGCTGGGTTGGCCAGGGTGGCAAATGCAGCCAAGATATGGATGCAGAACACACGTTCTGGAGTGCAGGGCATGTTGGGCAAACTTCGGAAGGGCTGAATGCGTCCAAAACGGGATGAGCAATTCGAGTTACGACACTGGCTACGGATCCCGTCATTCGCTGTGCGCCTCCCGCGTCCCGCCCGCCCAGCACACGCCCTGCACCAACGCTCTCAACATAGCCCGTGACGGCCCAACATGACCGGCTGCACATAAACCATGCGAGATCGAACACGGAGAATTGCACGCAAACAGTACAATCTGTAAGGCTGGACGTAAACGGTTCACAATCGATGTTTGTGCTGTACCGTTTACGTGCAACTTCTCGTGTTGCACACTTACACAGTTTACGTACAATCGACCGTTGCTGATCAAATGGCCCTCGAAAATGCCAACATAGCTCAAAACGGCCCGAGATGACCAGCTGCACGCAAACGGTGCGAGATCGAACACGGCAAAGTGCACGTAAACGGTACTAAAATCCGCCGGCCCCGTTGGGGTTCATCGGCGTGTGAGATGTTTCCCCCTCCCCTAACACCTCCCCCAGGAGCCCTGTCTGGTCGATTTGGAAGGGGGGGCTCCCCCGGGGACTGGCCGAACGCATCACGGGGAAGCAGAGGGCCCAAAAACAAGCCAAGAGGGCACCAAGAGGCCCTTTAGACGGTCCCAGTGGGCCACGAGCTGCCGAAAGGTCGATCGAAAACGCCCACGCTGGCCTCCAGACGGCCCAGGGCCCCCCCCAAGATGCCCCACCATCAAGAGTCGCCCCCAGACGACCTCGACGAGCAAAGATCGCCCCGTCTCCATGGGAAGCCTGGATGTTCAGCACGGTCGCCGCTCCTGCGAGCACAACACTCATAACAGCCTAAGAAACCCCCTGGGTCGCTCCAAGACGGCCCAAGAGGCCCCCCAGAGGGCTCTCAGACGACCCAAACGAGGGGACAAAGGGCCCCAAAAACAGGCCACGAGGCCACCAAGAGGCCCTTTAGACGGTCCAAGAGGGCCACGAGCCACCAAAAGATCGATCGCAAGCGCCCACGCTGGTCCCTGGACGCTCAAGAGACCCCCCAAGACGCCCCACGACGCCCTCAAATGGCGCCCAAAAACGGCCTCGACGAACACAAATCCCTTCAAGTTCATGGGAAAGCCCTTCTTTTGGGCGGCTCAGTCTCGCCTCTCCTGCAATCACACCGTCCACGACCACCGAAGAAGCCTCCCGGGCCCCCCCACAACTTGAGGGATGAAAAAACGACCCTACCCTGGATTACAAGTGCGCGGTCTGTAAACCTTCTGGGAACCTCCAAAGCCTAGAGCCGCCAGGACGCGGCACATCACGCAGGGTTTACCCTGTCAGCCCCCAGGAGTTTCAGCGCACAGCGCCTCGTAAACCAGGGTAGGGGCGTTTTTTCTGCCTTTGAACAACGGCCCAAGAGGCCCCCCAGAGGCCTCTCTGACGACCCCCAAGACCGCTTCACAAGCCCCCACCACGGCCCACGACGGCCCCGCGCCAACCCCAAGAGGGGGTCCAGAGAGGGGGAACCCACGCGGTGTTGCCCCGGGAAGCCCGCAAATTGCCCCAGGGAGCTCCGGGACACCCACAGGAAACTCCTCGGAGGCCCCCAGGACGCCCCCAAAAGTTGAATCACTGCTTCCACAACGCATCCGAAACGCCTCCCACGAGACCTGGTCCGCCACCCGCGTGGCCTCCGACCCGCAGCCCCAGCACGGTGGCCGGATGAGCCGACACTGTGGAATTTCAGCATATGCCCGCCGTTCATGCACGTGGGTTCTCGCCCGTTTCCCTGTGCGCGCACGGCGAACACTGAAAAGATCAGCCGCACCACCAAGTACTGCCGATGCGGGCTGTGCCGCGATTGCCGCAAGCCCCATGGGCATCTTGAGCAAGCACGCGGCACATTGTCCAAGAGGGCCCCGGCACGCCCCACAGCTCGCTCCGAGACCAGACGGAGCGCCCGCCCCCACGACGCAGGCGGCGCACCCAGTCCCATCGACCCGTCGCCGTCGCCGCCACTGCCGCCGTCGCCGCTGGTCCGATGTCGGAGATGAAGGACACCTTTCCTGAATGTCGTAGACTGCGCCTGTCCTCTCCCCCTTTCCCCCTCCCCTCGAATCCCAAATGCCGTTTGGAGGGCGGGAGGGGGGCGGGGGGAGCCCAGAGAGGTTGAAGCTCCGAACCGCACCCTCAGAGCCTCCGAGGCCTCTCCAGCGGCCAGAGACGGCCCACACATATCGCCAATTCAGTCGAAGACGGCGCCGAAATTGTCCGAAGCAGCCCAACGACGATCCAAGATAGCATCGACACGGCACTCGACCCGCCCGAAACGGCCCAAGAATCAACCAGTGGTGCCTCGGAGGCATGACTTTTTGCTATCCCACGCGCGCTTCAAAGAGAGGTACCCTTCCTAGTCGAATCGGCATCGCCTGAAGGCTGGTCCACGGGCACTCTAGTCTAGTCCCATCAGATCATTCCCACGTCATGTCCCCGTCAACAACCTCCCCGACAAGCTTCTCCTGAACATCTTCCCGACCAAGTTTTCGAGGCGAGCTCCTGCGACGAAGGCACTCTCGCGGCCTAGACGAAACCAACAACTCCGCCCGCAAACAACATCCCACCAGACATCTGGGCGTCGGTGGGTGAGGGGAGCCTGTCTTCCAAACCCCTTCTACCCCCTCGGAAATGGATTTACCCCTGCTCCGTATTCACAGAAACCCGCCCACTCAGCCGACGGCCGACCCGAGTCAAAGCAACCCCCCAAAACATCCTGGTCATCGCGCTAATTACAAGACGAAGCGCATGTTGCGACATGACCTGGATCATCTTCTGGCGTCCCGCCCTCACTGTGCATTGGTCAGTTGCACGACGGCAAGGGGCATCAGATTACCCCGTGTGTGCAGGCCCACCATCCCTCTCAGAAGTAAGCACTGCTCTGTGCAGGTGACGGCAAAATCCCCGCACCCCTTGGGTGTCCTTAGCGTGTGAGATGCTTACCCCTCCCCCTCCCCCTCCCCCCATACCCCAGTCCGATCGATTTGCAGGGAGGGGGCTCCGCCCAGATCCCACGGGCCTGGCCCCAACGCATCATGGGAGGAAAGAGGCCCCCACAACGAGCCCGAAGGCCCCAAGATGCCCCCAAGACAATCCAAGAGGGCCCCCAGTCGCCGAAAGCTCCTCCAGGACGGCCGAGTAACATCAAGACGGTCCAAGACGCCCCCAAAACGCCCCAAGAGACCTCCAAGAGCGGCCCCACGAGGCAACATTCATTGATTTGTAATCCGTTTTTGAAAGATTTCAGCGTTCTCGCCTTGTCGGTTTCCCGAAACTCCACGACGGCCCAAGAGGCTCCCAAGATTTCCACCATAGACAACCCCAGAGGTCTCCACGAAGGCCCCTACACAAACAAAGAGGGACCCACACAGCCCCTAAGACGTCGTCCAAAAGCTCCAAGAGGTCGCCCATAGGCCTGCCACGAATCGCCCAAAAGGTTCCAGAGCCCCCGACAGGCGAACAAGAGACCCTCAGGAGCAATCCACCACAACCGCCAGTTCCCCAAAGGGTCGGCGGTGTGGCGTAAGTCCAAGAATCTTGAGGCTGCACGTAAACGGTACGATATCGATGATTGTGCTGTACCGTTTACGTGCAACCTCTCGTTTTGCCCAATTGGACAGCTTAAATGCAATCGACCGTTGCTGCGCAAACTCGCACCGTACACACACACACACACACACACACACACACACACACACAAACACCTTGCCCTCTTCCCCCCGAAACACGCCCCGAACGCACGCCGTGCAGCCCCCGCCCGTTCCCCCCAGAACACGCCCCGCACGCACGCCTTACACCCCCCCGTCCCGCCCGCCGAGCACACGCCCTGCATATACGCGCGCACGCACGCACGCGGCCGCACACACAGTCGCACGCACATGCACACAGGCACACACAGGCACACGGACGCACGCACACGCGCACACACAAACACACGTACACATACACGCACATACGCAAATACACACACACACAAACAAACAAACAAACAAACAAACAAACAAACAAACAAACAAGCACACATACACAGGCCACGCACGACAGCTGACCCAAGCAACCACAGGCAACCACTAAGCCCAAGCTTGAAGCGGCAACCATCTGGGCATCTAGAAAATCCCAGCGACAGCACTCCACGTGCGCACATGACTGCTGGGTGCAAGTCCGTGCGCACGTGCGCACGCAAGCTCACAGAAGCGACGCTTCACGTTCTTGTCCGGACAGGTTCCCCTCCCCCAGGGAGGGGGCGCAGCAATTTGCGTTTGGCTTCCCTCGTGCTGTCCTGGCCGCAAGGCACGAATCAAAACGAGTGTGCCTTGAGCCCAAAAAAAAACTCCTCATTATCCACCTCATTCTCCCCGGTATCTAAGACATGCCCGCCTTCATCATGGTCCTCTTGGCTGGAGCGCCAAGTGACGCGCGGCATGATGTTGGCGGTGCGCCGGAGCCAGACGCATTGGTGCCGATGGAGAGTAGACAGTATAGAGTGAATAATAAAAAAAAGAAAATAGAGATCAGAGACCAGAGATCTGAGAGCAGACAGTCAAGAGGGGGAGAACAAGGGGCAGAGAGTCGAAGGGCATTGTAAAAAAAATAGAAGGAGTAGAGCCACTGCTTGGGGTCCACGCGCCAGTAACATAGATTGGGGCGCTCCAGCGGTGGCCAGATCCCAACGAGCGTTGGAAGCCGTACGTTCTCATACAGCATGCGCGTACGATGGTCAGACCTGATACAAGAAACTTGGAACCTCATCTGCCGTCGGCCCTTACACTTCGCGAGAAGCCCCACAACTCCAGTGGGTTTCTGGGACCGTCGGGAAATCATAAATGTATGTGGCGCAGCTGCTGACTGGGCGGCTCCTTACCTGATGTGATCCCCGTAAAGCGCATGATGGGAGCCAGTTTTCTCACTCTGTCTCACCATCCCAAAAAGGTGCATCACGAATGCGGCGTTGATTCCAAAACTGATGCACACTTACAATGCGCACTGGGCGCGCGTTTGCAGGTTTGCACTGAGGGCACACTGGCAATGCACCCACGACGGGGTGCAAGATCTTAGCGCATCGACGATTAGGTCGTCCACATTTGTTCAACGCTCGTACAATCCAACGGCGCTGCTGTGGATTCCCTGCTTCTCCCCTGACCGCGCGGCGAACGCTTTACACTGTCCATTGGCATCTCCTGCAGCCCATCTTGTGAAACCTCAACTGCAGAGGGCATATGCGGATACTGGCCGCTGAGCCAGCTGATTGAGTGGCCCTGTCTGTCCTCCAGGTCCTCGCCTGAGACGCGGGATTTCAGCATCTGGAAGATCTTATCGTGGGCGTCTTCGGGGCAACGCGTCAACTGCAGCGAGAAATTCGTGTCGACATGCACTGTGCAAGCTCAGATTGGCGCACAACTGGATCCGCTCTACGAATGCGGGGTGGTCAGAGGCAACGAGTTTCAGGGCCTCTTGATTCAGAGCTGGCCGCTCCCGCTGTACAACATACTCCTCGCGCAGCATGATTATGTTGTACAGGAATGGTAGCGCGAATGACGCGAATGCACTCCCAACCTCCCACTCTGGCCAGTCGGGCCACAGTACACCCAGGTCGACGCGACCTGCGCTTGGTTCCACCAAGGGATGAAATTCTTGTTGACTTCCACGCTCTGTCCGCCACGTTTAGCGAGGCACCCTACGGCGGGGGGAGGGCGCCAGCAGGCGGAAAAAATCCGCCCCGGCACGCACCAGGGCCAAAGGGGGCGGCCTGGTGAGCCAAAGGGCCACGGACGGGAGGGCAACTCCTCCCCAAGCCCTGGCCCAAAAAACAGCACAAAAAAGAGGACGCCCCTCCGATGTGAAAAACAAGTCTGGCGCCCGATTTGGACAACTGTCTGGCAATACGAGATTGACCTTGAATATCCCGCCGCGGTAGAAGCCCTGTCTGGCGAAAGTGGTCCCATGCCAGGAGAAGACATAATCAAACGAAGGCAGCACATACATCCAAGGGGGCTGGATCTCCTCGGGGAGGCGCAAGCCGTACACAGACGCCAAGCCTGGCCAGACCCATCCAAAGTTCTGGCCGCAGGTTTGTGATGTGCGCCCTACCGCTCCTGGGCCCAGGATGGGCCTGGCCTCGTCTGTTCTCGGCGTCCAGCTGGCATCTTCCGATCCTCGAGCCGCTCGTACTCCAGCAGTGCCGCGAAGGGGGGCGATGGCTCCCTGATGTGCCTGTCCCTCTCGGCGCGACGCTCCTCCAGGAGGCACGAGTCCCGGCTGCTGCCTGACGCACGCCTGCCCCCGGCCCGAGCGGCGGCGACCGCGGAGAAAGCAAAGGGCCCCAGGTTCTGCAGGCACCGAAAGAGAGTCCACGGCAGAGGGCCCGACGCCTGCCACGGCGGCGGAGCGTGGAGCCCCCCTTTGGGGCCCACCCGAACCGGCGGACGGCGGCGCCAACGAATGTGTGGCTCCTCCTCCTCCTCCTCCTCCTCCTCCTCCTCCTCCTCCTCCTCCTCCTCCTCCTCCTCACGCTTGAGCCTAAACGACTGGGGATCCGCGTCGCCGATGGCGACCCACGATCGCACACTCAGCCCTCATAGCAAAGAGCTCTTCACCGACCACGGGCCGAGCGCAGATGCCGCGCCGAGTGCCGACCTGGCACGCGAGGTGGCCGAAGCAAGCGGGCGATCACAAGTCGCGCGACAGGCGATCAGAATCTCTGTGGCTGTATTAGATGGCAGTAGGTGAAGGATACGGCAGGTGGCCAATCCATGGCTAGCCGTGGCACAATCGCGGACTACCAAGGCCATCTCAGTAAACCAGCCCCTTGGGATCCACCTGCGAGATCTCTGCCTTTCCTTTTACCCCTCCAGGGGGACCTCGACTCTCGAATCTGAAGGGGAGGAGCCCAAGCGGTACCAGAAAGAGGCTGCGGAGGGTCTGGGAACCAAGACAGGCCCATGACGACTCAAGAGAGCTGGAATACAGCCGAAGAGATGACTGATAAAATTATGATACCAGAAACCTGGGCCAGCTTCCTGGAAGAGTCCTGAAATAAGCCTGGGCCAGCTCTTTGATGAATGCTGCAGGGGCGAACGTGCCCAAGAATCTGGGCCAGTTTTCGGGCAAATTGTTTAAGAAGCGCTGGCCCGACACGTTGGGAGGATGTTTCTTCCGCGAAGACCGCAGAATCGATCGAGGATCGGTCGACCGAGTAGGAGGAGGAGGAGGAGGAGGAGGAGGAGGAGGAGGAGGAGGAGGAGGAGGAGGAGAATCACGGATGGACCGATCGAGGATCCTCGAACGATCGAGGAGAATCGATCGATCGATCGAGGAGGAGCGTGCTCGACTGTATGCCGCGAAGACCGCCTGCGAGGGCCCCAGAAGGCCGCCACCCATGGAGGCCAGCGTCTCCGCGACGGGTGGCCCAAGGCATGCCTGGATCCTGTCTGCGCTTGCGCCCACCAGGGCGTTCGCAGGCTCCCCTCTAGGAAGAGAAGGAGAGCAATCAGAAGAACGATGGAAAATCTACATGAATCATACTAATGCAGCGCACAGTATATATATATATATACATACTAGAATACAAACATATGTATCTATCTATAACCAAAACCAGCACAAACTCACATTCTCGGACGCCCGCGAAGATTCCTCAGATCAGCGTCAACGTCGCCTTCTCGGTGCGCGGATCGCGCCAAGGTCGGCGCCAGAGGCGCCGCTGGGGGGGCCCAGCGCAGATGCAAGGAGTCCGCGCGGACCTCCAGAAGTCTGCGTTCACACGGTCTTTCCTTCGTCGACCTTCATCAGAAGTTGAAGCTGTTTGCGAGGAGAGTGAGGCAAGAGCGGGAGTGCGAGGCGGGAATTTATCCATATCCACCGCCTGGGAACCGACGCCCTGGTGCCCCAGCGGGCGGTGGATATTCCCCAATCAGGGCTTGCCTCTGTAGGGGTCCTAGCGGATTAAAGGTTTAGGTGAGGTGGGTCGCCGATTTCGGTGGCCGAGCCCGGGTGCCCGGGTGCCCGGGTGCCCGGCGGTGCCCGGGTGCCCGGGTGGCCGGTGAGGTTGGTCGCCGATTTCGGTGGCCGGGCCCGGGTGCCCGGGGTGCCCAATAGCCCAATAGCATATAGCCCAATAGCCCTATAGCCCTATAGCCCTATAGTTCTATAACCCCATAGCCCTATAGCCCTATAGCCCTACAGCCCTATAGCCCTATAGCCCAATAGCCCTATAGCCCTATAGCCCCATAGCCTTATAGCCCTATAGCCCTATAGCTCTACAGCCTTATAGCCCTATAGCCTTATAGCCCAATAGCCCAATAGCCCAATAGCCCAATAGCCCAATAGCCCTATAGCCCTATAGCCCTATAGCCTCATAACTTTATAGCTTTATAGCCCTACAGCCCCATATCCCCAACAAAAATCTGATTGGGGTTTTTCTCTGGTGTCATGGGAATATTTTGGCCCCCAGGAGCCCGAGAATGTCCATATCCACCGCCTGCCGAGGCTCCGAAAACGGACCCTCCAGGCGGTGTAGGAGGAAAGGAGGGAGGAAGAGGAAAGGAGGAGGAGGGAGGAAGAGGAGGCGGAGGAGGAAAGGAGGAGGGAGGAGGAAAGGAGGAAGGAGGAAAGGAGGAAGGAGGAGGAGGAAAGGAGGGAAAGGAGGGAGGAGGAAAGGAGGGAGGAGGGAGGAGGAGGGAGGAGGAGGGTGGAGGAAGGGAGGTGCCAGATGCGGAGGGCCAGGGGGAGAGCAGGCGGAAGCAGGGGCAAGGCCGGAGGCGGAGGAGGCGGAGCCTGGCTCGGCGCAAGAGAAGACGAGCGCCCGAGCCGCAGCCGACTCTGGGGTGAACACGACCCCGAGCAGCAAGGGTTAAGTCGGGAGTGTCCCCCTACAGGGGGATTTTCGACGAGAGATAGAAAATACCCTCCAAATATTCCAAAATGATGATGAAAAACAAAACAAAAAAACAAAAACAAACAACAACAACAAAAACAAAAAAAAACATATTTTTGACTATTTTTGAACATTCCTCCTGTAGAAGGACAAGCCCGACTTAAAGCAAGGGCGGGAGGGGGGAGGCGGACCCTGAGATCCAGGGGTCGCAATGTTTTCACACCGTCCGTTCTCGCCCTGTCCTGGGCCCCAGGACAATCACATATGTCGATCCGGCTCGAAGGGTGCCGCGGCAAGATGGGGCCCGGAGCTCCGGCCGCGGTACTCTGCGATGGCGCTGTGGAATCGCAACGCAGGATCTCCGGGGAGACTCTCGGGGGTGGACAGGACAGAACCCCCAACAGCGACACGTCGATTAGTGAATCGTCCGTTTTCGGTTCTCGAGAGGGCGCCGTGGCCGTTATTCTCCAGGCTTGCGCCCGCCAGGCTTGGGCCTCGGGTCGTTTTCACTAAACCACGTTTTGACCAAACGGGGGTCCGTCCATCCCCGAGGCTCGGAGCAGGGCGAGTTGAGACGGCGGCAGCGCAGCATCGGCCCCGGACCCTCCCCAGGGTCCAAGCGCACAAGCTGTCCGGGCTGCGTCTTGCCGTCGCTCGGACGTCCATTCCCCGTGCATTTCTCGGTGTCGTGCGTGCTTTTGTTGCTCGATGGTCCAGGATTGTCCTGGATGGTCCTCGCCGAGAAAAATGCACACGTCCGAGCGATGCCAAGGCGTCCGGCCGTGGCGACGAGGGGCCCTCCAGAGGCCCGGCCGCGGTGGCCTCGGCCCGCCCTCCTCGGAGGGGGCTGGGGCGGAGAGGCCGGGGGCCCCGCGCAGCGCAGCAGAGCACGAGTTAGGGGAACAAAGAGTGACATTAACATAAAAACTCGGAGGTCCGCGCGGATTTCTCGGATCGGCACTGGACCCCCCTCCCTGGCGCGCGGAGCGCGCCAGGGGCGGCGCCGGAGGCGCCGCCAGGGGACCCCAGCGCGGATCCGAGAAATCCGCGCGGAACTCAGAGTTTTTATGTTTATGTCACTTTTTGTTCCCCTACGAGTGCTCGAGCAGTGGCCAGCTGCGCCAGGGGCGAGGTTCGGTGGCAAAACCTGGCAGCCTCCCACACCAGCCTGCTGGCTCTGAGGATCCAGCGCCAACCGACGCTGACCGACGCTTCAGTCGGCGCTGCCTCATCGATGGCCAGAAGCGCTGGCGCACGCGGGCGCACTCTGGAGACGGCACTGCGACGACACACAAGAGGCTCCCATGCCTTGCTGCCGAATAAACAAGCGCGTTCCACGATTCGCAGAGTAGCTACTGACAACTGGCATGGATGCGCCGCGAGGGGGTTACGATATATTATTACATCAGACAGACATGTGTCTTTCCCACGTCTGCGAGCAGGCCCTCTGCGACCAGCGGAACGCGCTCGGTGCTCGAAGGCGAGGCAGGCAGCGGGGCGGGGCCCCCGCGGTGTTCACTGCGCGAGCGCGGCGGTGCTCCCCTGGGCGTGCGCTTATCGCGGGGGGCGCCCGGCGACGGCAGTGCCGGCGCCCCCGGGGGCGGCAGGAGGAGCCCTCAGTTGGCCTGCGGGATGCTGTCCTGCATGCAGCCCTTCGCAGCACTGGGCACCTGGGTGCTCCGCCGGGGCGCGGGCGGGCGCGGGCGGCGCGGTGCGGGGGGCCGCCCCGCGGGGGACGCCGGGGGAGGAGCGGCAGCGGCAGCAGGAGAGGCAGGAGGGGGGGGGGGTAGCAGCAGGGAGGGAGGGAGGGAGGAGGGAGGGAGGAAAGGAAGGAGGGAGGGAGGGAGGGAGGGGAGCAGGAAGGAGGAATAAGGGAGGGAGGGACAGAGGAGGGACGACAGAGGGGGGGAGGAGGGTGGACGGAGGAGGAGGAGGAGGAGGAGGAGGAGGGAGGAGGAGGGAGGAGGAGGAGGGCGGAGAGGTGAGTGAGGGTGGAGGATGGAGGGGGAATGAGGAATAAGAGCAGAGGCTGCATAGGAGAAGGAGGACACAGAGCAGGAAGGGGAGGTGCCAAGACGGAGGCTGGATTTCGCCCCTCGATCTGGACTGCTGGGGCCAAGGGATTCCCACGGCTGGCTTTGGCACGCTGGGAGGACTCGCACGATTGAAATCCAAACCAGCTCTGGGCTGAGAAACAGCTCGGTGTGGTGGAGGACGGCAAGACACATGCACGATGTCTGTCCCTCAACCCTAGCTACCAAGAAACGCACAGCCAGAAGGAAGCGGATGACACCAACGCTCGAGAAAACGAGAGGTCAGCGCGGGCTCATCCTACGAGGTGCTAGATCAACCCTACGAGGGGCTAGATAAACCCAAGAGCCCCAAGGCAGCCCCCACAGGGCCCGTCCCCAGTGTCCCCCAAGCGGCTTCCCCAGCGGCTGCGGGCACACGCGCTCCACCAGCGTGGCCGCACGGCCACCCCACATTTCACCACGCGGGCGCGTCCAGAAGGCACGGGGGCGGTGGTGACTCGCCGTGGGCGTCTTCGAACAAGTCCTCCTCCCGCACCGCACGACGTGTTGGTGTGGCGGGCGTTTCGACTGAGATTTGCTCACCACTTCTTCTTCTTCTTCTTCTTCTTCTTCTTCTTCTTCCTCCAGCCCCGCCGTCGTGAAGCAAGGGTGTCCCGGTCCCGAAGCCTTGCCGTCGTGAGACAAGGGTGTCCCGAAGCAGCGCCGTCGCGAAGCAAGGGCGTCCCAAAGCCTCCCCGTCGTGAAGCAAGGGTGTCCTCCAGCATCACCGTCGCGAAGCAAGCGTGTCCCAAAGCCTCGCCGTCGCGGAGCAAGGGTGTCCCGAGGCCTCGCCGTCGTGAAGCAAGGGTGTCTTCCAGCCTCGCCGTTGCTTCAACAGCCATCGTCGAAACACGGACGCAGGTCACTTCGAAAGCGTTCAAAGCGTGACGCGGTGAGACCACGGCAAACGGGCATCGGCAACGCGGTTGCATTTGAAACCAGCTTTGTCCCTCACCAGGCGCGCGAAACCTGGAGGAGGAGGAGGAGGAGGAGGTAAGACATGGGAAGATATTAGGCTGCGCGTCAGACTCATCCAGTCTGGCCCACTTCTGTTCCTGAAGCTCGATGTCTCTAACGGTTACAAAGATAGGAGGCGGGTCGCTTTCACAATATAGCTCTCGCCTTAGAGCCGCCCAAAGAGCGGACATATGTTGCCATGATGGAAAAAGAGCGGTTCTGAATATATGTTCTCGCGTCAGCGCTCAGCACATTCGTCTCAAGTTTCCCAGCTGTTACCAGGATGGATGGCGGATCGTGTTCAAAATGTGGCTGTAATATCAGCGCCGCGCAAGTTTGTCTTGAAATGGTCTCATATTGTAAAACCTTTTAAAAAATGTAAGTTCCAAAGTGTGGCTCTCACGTCATGGCCGCGCACACTCGTCTTAAAACCTTGAACCTACCAAACTGATAGAAAGCGGGCCGTTTCAAAAATTACTCTCGTTTGAGCGCCGCGCACATTCGTGCTCAAAATACTCCAACAGCTACAAGGATGGAGGGCAATTCCTGTAGTGCATGTTGCTCGGCACGCCACTTCTTCAAAAGGAATGACCAAACGCAGCATACCCCGCAGCGAGTACACGGAAACGAAGCGGCTCCGTCTACAGATCGTACACCCGTCTGCCACTAATTTTGCATGACCGCATACACAGCCTCAGCAACAGGCACACGGATGGACGGTGGTCCCTTTTCAAGATGGGCTGTCGCTGGGCGTTCCATGGAAGTCACGACGATGCCCCGTCGCACTTCCTTTCTACTTGACAGGTGGAGCGCGGTTCCTTTTGCCGAACGGGGCTCTCTTGAATGGCACATCCTTCCGTCTTTCAGAGGGGGCTTCCCGCAAGGGTAATCATTACCCGTAGGCACAGATGCCCAAAGGACTTGGGACGGGAGTTTGCATTGCAGCATCGCTGGCGTAGCCTGGCTGTACTCTAGTCTTCCTCATCCTGCTCATCCTCCTCCTCCTTTTCCTACTCCTCCCTGGCCCTGAGCGCCTGAATCTTGCCCATGAGATTTACGTTCGAGATGGTGTAGGTTTGCGTCTCGATGCAGCTGATGCCCTCCACGTCCCCGAGCGCACTCAAGAACTTCCCCTCTGGGGCGAAGCCTTTCTTCTCCCACGCCTCGAACTTGTCGACGGGAAGTTTGATGATAACCTGAATGATTATTCATTTTGCCTTCGCGCCCGTGGCCTGCCATAGCAAGATCGTGAGAAGTCCAAGCGCGTAGAACTGCCTCCTCGATGGGCACAGCTCATGTCCAGTACACCGTGCTAGCGAGCCTAAGCGCCTGACGAAGACGTGTGACATTTCTCTCATTTGTCTAGCATGGCAAGTCCTATTCTAGCGACCTGGTCTCGTGGTCAGCGTCTCCTGCGTCTCAACCTATGGTTAGCTGAAGCTGCACGACTGCCCTATGGTGGAAAGACAACAGTCGGCCATAGTGCCAAGCGCAGCTGCTGCCCGTGACCTACGGCCTATCATGCTGTGTCGTATCAAGTGTGGGCGCTAGGGCACGGCCTCGCGTGCAGGTGGCCCACCCACTGCCGAACACGTCCGACAATTCGGCCCCAGACGATGCGTGACTTCAGGGAATCGAACTTGCTTTGCTGAGGAACTGGCTGGGGGTGCCGGGGACTCGGCTTTGTGGGCGTGCCCGTGCCAGCCCCGTGCGCGTCCGTGCGCTGGCTGGCCGGGTGTGCCAGGGTGTCGGCCCATGGGCGCCCGTGACCGTCTCGTGCTAGCCTCGTGCGCTGGCTCGCGTTGCGTGCGGCAGGTTCGCGTCGTGACGACGTCGGCGTTGGTTTCTGACTCCGCGTGCATCGTACGGCCTTTTCTTTTTCCGCTCCAATGCGTCACTAGCCCCGGGGCCTCAACCGCCACCCCCACAGCTCCGGAACTGGGTACTGCGAGGGCTTTGGTTTTGGCCGCACAGTGTCCGTGGGCCACGATCAGATGATGAAGCCGCGCGTGCATCGTACGGCCTTGAACGATCGCGGCCTGCCGATGGCGCAGACAGATCGTTCGACGTCGGCCTGTTCTGGGCCCTGGCGCTGGTCAGCCTTTTGAACGCCCTTGCTCGAGGCGCCGCCGCGACAGCGCGGCGCGAAGCTGCCGCAGGCGCCTGTCCCTGAAGAGAAGGAAACTCCGCCCTCAGCCCGAGGCCAGGGAGGAGGAGGAGGAGGAGGAGGAGGAGGAGGAGGAGGAGGAGGAGGAGGATGGGGGCTTTCGGACCCCCTTCCCCCTCCGCACACTGCGTTGGCATACGGGTCCTGCGCCATCGCTCATCCGACTTACCTCATGGTACTATCAATGCTGGGCCAGCGTCGCCCCCCCACCCCGGCCACCTCCTGCAAAAACTCACTGCGCTGCACGCGTGTCGGTCTAGGAAGAGCGCTTTGTGCCAATCCCTGTCGAATGACCTCACGCGGGCGGTCTGCTCGACAATAGGCTGCCGGAATTCTGCACGCGTGCTCGCTGAAATCATACCAAATCCACGCGTGTGTTGCCACTCGGTCAAATCAGACCATACAGGGCGTACGCGCGCGCATGACCAAAACAATCAACAGCCATCGCGCACCCACGCACTCTGTCAAGTAACGCCATGCGGGCCACGCCCGCGCGTCTCCGCGCGCGCACACGTCGAAATCACTACAAAACCATAGGTCCTCCACGCGTTTCTAACGTAGGTCTTCAACTGCACACGAGCGCCCAATGATTGATCTATAGCACTTCTGCCAAGGCTCTGAACTTCTGCGAACGCACACCTCCTCTTCGTGCTCTCTAGTAGCGTCGTTATCATCTTCGCCAGAGTCATCATTGCCACCGTCATCGTCATCATCATCATCATCATCATCACCACCATCATCATCATCATCATCATCATCATCATCATCATCATCATCATCATCATCATCGTCATCATCACCACCATAAGCGTTATCACCAACACCACCGTCGGCGTCATCGCCCCCACCGTCGTCATCAACATCATTGTCATCGTCATCGTCGTTGTCGCTGTCATCCTCTTCGTCATCAGCCCCACAATCAGCATCACGATCAGCAGCATCCTCATCATGATAATTACATTCATCATCAGCACCATCATCATCAGCATCATCATCAGCATCATCAGCATCATCATCGTTATCAGCATGAACAGCATCATCATCATCATCATTATAATTACCATGATCTGCATGATAAGTGTCCATGCGTCAGCACGCCAGGTGATGTGTCCTAACAAGATGCGCCTGGGTGGGTGGGCTGTTTGCTCGAGCATTGGAGCACATGGCTGCAGCTTCTACAAACGAATTGCACATCATAGCGTACACGACACTATGTGCATCGCATAGCTTGCACTGCATCGACTGCACCCCATATAACGCAGAAGATACCACAGAGACTGCGCACAATTGTTTGTACCAAATAGCTTGCCCACATATATTGCGTCAAATGTGCTTCATCACATACCGTATCGGTGTGAGCGTGCCTGATTTTGAGCAGGTCGAAGTAATGCCAGCGCTTCTCAGTAAGAGCGAGTCTGAGTGAGTACGAGCGGCGTCGCTGAGTCTGAATATTAGTATATGCGGGTGCTGGAGGGAGGGGGAACGCGGAAGGGTGAGCGTGAGGCAGAGGCGCCCGATGAATCAAAAGAGCCCCACACTCAGGAGGAAGTGATCGACGCTTTGTAAGACCAAACAAGCATGAAGCCCATGATCATCCAAGCCCCAATCTGTACGAGCGCACGTGAAGCCTGGATCCGGTAAATTCCTGATCGGCAGCAGTCATCCAAGCCCACTTTCCGAAATTCTCTCCCTGTCCTCCCGTTCCCTTCAGGGCCGCATGAATGCTGACAAACAGAAGGGCACAAAAGAAAAGGCAGCGGCCTTAAAGTCATGCTGCTCGGGGTCTACAGCACGCTGCACAAGCATCTTGCTTGTATCTATCTTTCCATTGAACACCTCGCGTGATGTCACCTGCTTGCCGACCCAGTCGCTCGTGACGCTCAGGATATCGTTCTTAAACTCGTCCAGAAGCTTCTGCGCAATCTTTAAAGAGGAGGCATTGTTGTCATCCGACCATTTGCAGCGCCACTCCCTCGCAACACAGTTGTACTCCACGCCAGGAGCAATCTGTATCATTGCGGCCGACATCCGCGCTGGCTCACCACTTGTGGGAAGGATGACAGGCTGAACCTGGCCTCCCTGGAAAAACCTTGGCCCGAATAGCTAAACGACGAGCTTGCGTAAATCCCCAAACCAGGGATGGAGAAAAGCGCATAGCAGACGCGGAGGAAAAGGAGGCCCTGTAGCGGGTGCAGGCGGAGCGAGACGACGGCAAGGAGGATGAAGGGGACAATGAGAAGAAGACGAAAGAGAAAAAGAAAAGCCTCTAAATAACTACGTCTTCCCATCGATGCAAGACAGATCATACGAACGGAAATTATCTCCTAGTTCAGAGGCTCATAATGTATTTTACGCACCACAAAACAAGCACTGCCACCACATGAGGAAGGATGCCACGGGTGTCCGCGAAGCTGGCGAATGCCTGCCAGCCTCCCCCTCCTCCTCCTCCTCCTCCTCCTCCTCCTCCTCCTCCTCCTCCTCCTCCTCCTCCTCCTCCTCCTCCCTGTCGCACCCCGAGACGTGTCGGTAGGGCGGGCCAGGCGCTTCGCCTGAGACTTCCTTGCGATCCTGAAACTGAGACTGTGAAACAGCTTCACGGATTGAGGGCGGGCCGTGTTCTATATGTGACTCAAGCCTCAGCGCCGCGCACATTCGTCCTAACAGTTTGCAAGAGCTTCACGGGTGTAGGGCGGGCCGTCTTCGAACTATGGCTCCCGCCTTGGCGCCGCGCACATTCGTCTTACGAGTGTGCAGGAGATTCACGAATGGAGGGCGGTTCCCTCGCGAAGTGTAGCTCTCGCCTCATCGCCGCGCACATGCGTCTAAAAAGTTTCAATATCATCAAGGAGTTTTATGGCCGGCGTCCCATAACTAATGTTTTGCCACGAGGTAGGACTATCAGTGCGCAATAGTCACGTCGACTCGCGGCTATGAAGTCCCTGGGACGGCGTTCTGGCACGATTCCGGAACTCCAGGACGCAACAGTAACGTTAATCGCGTCGCGTAGTCCCAAGAATGGTGCATTGCACGGATCCGGTTTTTCAAACGATTGTCTTCCAACGGGGCACTTCCCTAAGCGAAATCAAATCCTTTTGTATGGGGGCCTATCAGACAGGAACTTGGAGGGAGCGTTCGTTGCAATATCGTTGATGGGTCTTGGGTTTGCACTGGTCCTCCTCCTCCTCTTCTCCTCCTCCTCCTCCTCCTCCTCCTCCTCCTCCTCCTCCTCCTCCTCCTTCTACTTCTTCTGCTGCCATTCCCCCCACACGCCTGTCTCCTCCTCCCGTACCTCCCCATACTCCTCTCCTCCTTCTCCTCCTCCTCCTCCTCCTCCTCCTACTCCTCCTCCTCTTCCTCGTTCCCCCCCCGCCGTTCCTGCTTATCCCACATCCTCCATCCCCCTGCGGTATGCAGCACGCCCCCTATCGCACCACCACACAAGCCTGCATGCCCGGCCAGGCAGCTCGCTTGAGACGTCTCCTCCTCCCCCTCCTCCTCCTCCTCCTCCTCCTCCTCCTCCTCCTCCTCGCTGCCCTGGAGCCAACACAGAACATGATAGCTTCAGGGGTGCAGGGCCGATCGTTTACACAATGTCGCTCTCGCCTGCGTGCCGAGCACACTCGTCCAAGAAGCCGCACCAGATTCACGGATGGAGGGGCGGCGGCTTTCAAAACTCGGTTCTGGCCCCAGCGCTGAACCCACTCGTTTTCGCACGCTCGCCTCAACTTCAAGGACGAAGGGTCGATGATTTCAAAATGCGGCTCTCGCCTCGGCGCAGCGCACATTCGTATCCAAAGTGATCAATGGAGGCCGGCTCGTGTTCAAAATGTGCCTCTCGCCTTAGCGCCACGCGCATCCGTCTTATCAGTTTACAACAGCTTCAAGAGTGACGAGCGCCTCTTCTACAAAATGAAGCTGTCGCTTGAAAATGCTTCTTCGAAGTCAAAAACTAGCAGCTCAACCATATATACATATGTGTGAATATATATATATATATATATATATATATATATATATATGTGTGTGTATAGAACATATATATGTATACAAGTTGTGCGGATGGAAGGCGGTTCCGATCCAAAACAGGGTCCTTGCTTGAGACGTCCTCAAATGTCGCGGCCCCAGGTGTCAACAGGTGCAGCAGTCACAGTCCCTCTCGGGAACGGGGCGCTCGCTGGACACCCCGTCGAATTCTGTGATCGCACCGTCTCGCATCCGTGAACACTCGCTAGGAGGATGCAGGGCAGCCCTGATTCAATGCAGATCTCGCTCCTTGACTGGCAGGCCAATCAAGCGCTCGTTTTCCCACAGGCTCCTGCAGTGAAAAGGACAGCGTGTAAGGACCTATGCAAAGAGGAACTTGCAGCATCGTTGACGCATTCAGGGTTTACTCTGACCGGCCTCCTACCCCGACGCCTCTTCCTCCTCCTCCTCCTCCTCCTCCTCCTCCTCCTTCTCCTCCTCCTCCCTCCCTCCTCCTCCTCCTCCTCCTCCCTCCTCCTCCCTCCTCCTCCTCTCCTCCTCTCCTCCTCCTCCTCCTCCTCCTCCTCCTCCTCCTCCTCCTCCTCCTCCTCCTCCTCCTCCTCCTCCTCCTCCTCCTCCTCCTATGAGCCCCTTTTTCCCTCAACCCTCCACACCCCTCGCCACCTTTGCAGGGTGTCCACCGCCTTTGTCACGAGATTCCCCGGGGAATAAAAACGAGGCGAGGGGAGAGATGGAAGAGCAGGAGGAAACGGTGGAGAAATACACAACATCGTTTTGCCAGGGACCAGTGGATGTGAAGCTCCAAACCCGAGGCCCCAGGCTTGACACGCAAAAGGAAAAAAACAAACAAAAAAAAAACAAAAAAAACACAAAAAATGAACGGAAAGCGGGCGACCCACTCAGGGAGGAGGCGGGAGGGAGGGGGGATGGAGGAGGAAGCGGGGGAGGGGGGAGTACGGCTGCAGGATGGGGGATGGAATAAAATGTAAACGAATGATAAACGCGAGCCTGCTTTTTGCAGTAAGGCGGACTGCACAGCGGATTGTGCAATATAGAGGACGCGCTCAGCTGCGGCCTACATGGCAGAAGGGCGCACCCTGCCTGTACTGACTGACACGCTTGAAGAAGAGGTGACATACCGTCCGGGTCCGGTGTTCAAACAGATCCGCCGTGCCTGGTAAGCAGCCCAGACGCAAACCTTCCAGACCGCCACCGAAACCCGAAGTACTAGTTGCAGTGCTAAACGGACAGAACGGGGGGTTCTGCTGACCACACCCCTCATGAACACCAGCCCTGCCCATAGGACCTTCTGCTAACCAGGTTCTACATACAAAACATTGCGGGCATTGCCGAAGGGAGAGGCAGGCAGCAGACCACTGATGGAGCACAGAATAAACTATTACTGTTCGGCGCGCAACGGCCTGGCGCCCCACAACACGACCACAGTTCATGGAGACAGCCCCTCACTGGCGTGACTCACTGCGTCGCATTCGTGAACATAGTTCGTTACATGCGGGCCTCTTCGTACTGCGTCGCATTCGCGAACACAGCTCGCGAAATGCGCGTCAGCCAACGCATTCGCGAACACACATCGGACATGCGACGCCGACTTGATCGTTCGTCGTCGCTGTCATTACTGAAGTTGCTGCAGCTGGAGCTCGGCACTGTCTTCGCGTGACGCCCCTCAAGCAACCTCACCGCGGGGTGTACCTAGGCGAGCCCCCCCTCCATGTTGTACCGGATGAGTTCCCCGCCGATGTTCCCTTTCGTCATGGGGTCGGCCCTCGTGTCGCGGGTGTCGCACCACAGACTGTCGGATAGCTGCATGGTGCGCAGCTGGTCTGCCAGCCACTACAGGTGGCCTGCCATGCTACTCTCCAATGGCAGCTGCACGGGGTCTATGGCTAGCGCGGAGAAGACAGACACACCGTCCCGCAGACAGCTCGGCCAGCAACGCGCAACCGCCCTCCCCCCTCGGCCTCCTGATCTCCTCCGCCGAGGCGCGTCCGAGCGCCATCTCATGGACGCGAGGCGGCGCGCATGCAGACCGCCTGCTGCTCCGCATGCTGCGAGCAGCTCGGAGCCGAATAAGAATCTAAACACAACTTGGCGTGATCGGCTCACAGCGTCGGGCAAGTGGCACGTCTGTTTCCCTGCACGGCGATACTTGCCCAGCCACGTGTATACGACGCCTCTCATGACGCATCCCGACTCCTCCTCGCACTTGAAGGAGCAGTCGCTGCGCGCGCAGATCTGGCCCTCGCGCACCATCGCCGGGAAGACGAGGCGCGCTTAGATCTTCTGGATGGCCAGAAAAACGGAGCTGAGCTGCATAATGTGCCTGATGAGCAGCCTGTTCCTGGTCCGTTGCGGCGCGACGACGTAGACGGCCACGCGGCGTCGCGCGAGCAGCGCGAGGGCGGCTGCTCCGAGGAGGGAGACAAAGGTCTGAGAGTGGACCTCCGGCCAGCTCGTCGGCCTTCGATTTGACCAGGTCGATGCGCCCGATGAAGATTAGTGCGTCGATGTGACCGTCCTGGTCGAGCGTCACTGCGCCATCGGCAATGCGGCGTTGGTTGACTCTGCAGTTTGCGAGATCGTCGATGTCCCCCTTCCTCTAGCCGAAGACGCTCTCGATGTGGCCGATGACTCGGAAGACGCGCTACGTGCACCCTGCGATCTCAAGATCGCCAACGCGCCTTATGAAGCATGAGCAGCACGAGCACTAACTCCGAGGCGCCAGCACCACAGGTGCTGGAAGCCTCCTGCTTGACCTCAAGCTCTGGGCCCCACCGCGTCGGCTGGGCGCTGCACTCGAGCGAGCGCGCGACCCAGGCAATCTTCACGGCGACAGCTCTAGGCGCATCCTTGCAACCCGTGCCCGGCATGATGCAGCGCAGGCACTCCGTCCGCTCGTCGAAGGACTCGCAGCCTGGGACCTGCCCGAGGACGGCCGCGCTGCTGGTGCATCACCTCTCTTGGTGCATCGCCCTGCTCCTGCATCCCGGCACAAGTCATGCCCCGCGGGAACGCTTTCTCGACGTCCACGGCGACGCGCACCCAGTCTGGGCGGTAAGCCGCCTCTGAAGACAGAATGCGCCCAGACGCCCGCGTCGCTGTTCCGGCCAACGTCCACAGGGCTCGGGCGCCCATGTCGCGGACGCCACTCAGCGCCATGCGGAGGCGGATGATCTCGACGGTCTTGCCGTCAGATCCCTTCGGGTGCTTCCATTTGAACACGTGCCTGGGGCCCATGACGTTCCCAACGCCTTTGAGGGGGCGCTTTTCGAAACGTTCATACTTGACCCAGATGGTGAGCTCCTCGAGGATGGCGGCAACAACCTCCATGGTCAGCCTCGACACCTCCTCTTCGGTCAGGAGCTCGGCGTCGCGCATGATTCCCGCTGTCTCGACGGTGGCCTAGACCTTAAGCACGGCTGTGGGGGGTCCACCTGCAACATAGTTGCCCTCGTGGCAGCTCAGAAGTACGTCTCGCACTCCTGGGTCCAAGTATAGCTCCACGTCTTCTCCTCCTTCGTCATCATCATCAAGCTCGGCGTAGTCATCTACAGTGCCGCCTCGCAGGTAGTAGTGACACTACGCGTGGATGTGCTGACGTTGGTGCTGGCGGCCGCGTGCCCGACAGCAGCGTAGACCATTTACTGGCTGTCGAGGCACCTCCAGCTCCTGCAGCTCCTGAGTCAGATCCTCAGCGCCGTCGACCTGCCAGGCTGCCAACATCACCTGTTGGATGTGCCCAGAGAAGTCGCCGTCGGCCTCTGAGGACACCACCGAAAGGGCTGATGGTGACCCACCCTCAGCGACGCTGGCGGCGTCCTCGGGGACGTCGATGACACAATCATCGAACGCCCAGTCCTGGCCCTGCCAGGCGTTGGCTGCCAGCAGCTGTCCATCACCCAAGACAATTTGGATGATGCGAGCGCCCCTCCACTGCTCGCTGATCAGACTGTGCGCGTCGGCCTTGACGGCGTCCAAGTGCACTTCGTGGACGTCGCTCAGGTGCCCAGGTGACCACCAAATGACCAGACTGCGGTTGCCGCGCGGCCAGTCGCCAACTTATTTCTGACCACGCACGAGACGCATGGCACGAGCGTCGGGTAGCTGGAAACAGCTGCGGGACAAGTGGCGCAGAGCCTCGAGGAAGTCGGGGCGTTGCCGAGCCTGCTCGGTCAGCTGCCTGCCATGCTGGCCAACCAGTGGCCGAGGGTCCTGGCTCCTGAGCCTGGCGGAACGTGCTCTAGAAAGTCCCCTACGCGATCCCAGGTCAGGCCTGCTCGCGCCACGCCAGCGCCCACGTCGCTGAAGACGGCGCCGATGAAGGTCCGTACATCCTGCAGTCTGCAGACCATCTCGGCGCTGCGGCACTTGACCGCAACCATGCCACTGGCCGGGTCCACAGGAAGAAGGATACCAAGACCTGCCCAGCCTGACACGTCCACTGTGCTGGGAGGTCGGTGGACCCACCTGAGTACCGACGTTGAAGAGCCCCTCTCCGGTCTCGGCGGCACGTGTATGGAGGGCGCGGCTGGCGCGGGCGATCGAAGTATCCTCGGTCATACGCTGCAGGGCGACATCACGAATACGCCACTGCAGCCGGCCGGGGTGCACTTCACCACCGGCAGCGGGCCTGGCCCCTGCGAGACAGTCGCCCTCGCCCTCCCCATCTGCTTCGAGCGGTGGCAGCATGGAAGGCTGCCTGCCGACAGCGTCGTTACACTGCGCAACACCGCCCACGCGGGCGAGGCTGTTGCCCGCAAAGATAACGCGGGTCAGCATGTAGTCGAAGTTGGCGGTGATGCCTTACCCCGCCTTTGCCGACCACAATGAAGGTCTCCATAAGTCCAAATTACTGGATTCATGACCTGCCAACGGCTGCTAGCAACGTTGAGTCGCATGATCTCCTGGCCGTTGTGCCACCTTGAGGCGCAGCAGATCAGGCGCAGTGTCACGCAATCTCGGTAGTAGAGGATGTCGCATTCAACGTGCTGGTTAAATCGTGTCGAAAGGCGTAGTGTGGGAATGGTTTGGCGCGCTGGTGGTAGCCACTTACGGCATTCCCGACAGTTGTTGACCATTGTGGGGATGAGGGCAAGAGTTGCCTGTGGCAAGTTGTATGCACGCAGTGCTCGTGCAAACTCATCCTCAGTGGCGTGCCATCACCAGATGAAGCTTGCGTAGCTCTCGCATTCGCGTCTCGTGCTGAACGCCACGCAGTGCTCGCAGGGGCGCGGCGATGTCGAAGCGAGTCCGGCCTGCAGGCGTTTGGTTGCTGACGTCAGCGTCGGCAGCTCATGGCGATGCCCGCGTCGGCGCTGCGCCGGCTGCTGGACTGGCTCGTAGTCGTGGACCGGCAACACAGTTGCTGGATCCATTTCCCTGGGCCCCAGCGCAGGAGGACGAGCTGACTCCTGGCGAACTGGACGGTGCCAGCGGTAGTTCTGCCTTGTCTGCTGCTCCGAGGTCGGCTCCTCCATGAAATAGAGCCCGTTGACCGCCGGTAGGGCGCGGTCCCCCAGGTCGCGCTAGTGCTCGGGGATGTTGGCCGGTAGGTGGGCGCGGCCGCACGCGCGCCTGGCACGAATAGCGCGCGCGCAAAGCGGCCATGTACTCCTGATTTCGCACTCTGTGGCCCCTGAGGCCACTGCTGGAATGGCTGCCGCATTGGCATCGCATTCGCGAACATAGTTCGCCTCATGCGGCCGACTGCGAGGCCCGCGAAGGTCCACGATTCCACGGACAAGCCGCGCGGCCATCTTCCATGGCTCGACATGGGCGTCGGTGCCGCTGTGGCCCTCGACATGCACATGCACGCTGGTTTGCGCACCTGAGGTTCGCGAACTGTTCGAGGATCTCCGGGGCGTAGGAGACAAGGCTGGTGGTCTTTCTCAAAACACCCCCTGCGACGATCTCGACGCCCCAGTTGGCACCAGCCGAAGCTAACCTCATGCACGCCAGGTGTCGATAGTACCTCTGCCCAGGGCGACTCAGCGCACAGCCACGATGAGTCGGGCGGTTCATTCACGAAGTAGCCGCCGAGCTGCGACCGCAGCTGTGCCGTGTAGCCCCAGAATCGGGCGTGAGGTGCTGCGTCCTCGTAGGATCGTATCCAAGTGCGGCAGTTGCACTTGTAGTTGACAGTAGCCCAACAACCGAAGGCCACCAGGCGGGAGCCATGATGGGCACTTGGGGCAGGCGTTGTCGGATGCATCGCTCCACGGCTCTCTTCTGAGACTAGTCGTTAAGGTCACAGCCCGTGACCAACTCATAGTTGGCACCCGCCCAAAGGCAGCGGACAGCGAGTTAGCTGGCCCACGCCTCCCAACCGAATATCTCCATGATGTCAGCGCCGTGAACGATGGAGGTGAGATAGTAAATGTCGACGAACTCTATGGCCTCGGATAGACAGCTTGTGATGCGTCTGCCCTCGGCCATGGGTTGACGGCTCGCCAAACGGCGATCTGCTGCCAGGGCCGACGAGCCCAGCAACCATCGCGTGGGCAGGCCTGAGGCCAGGCTGCCGCGGAGGTCGCCATCGTCATACTCGCCGGCGGGACCCGGCTTGCCAAAGGTTGGGAAGCCCAGGAGATCTGGGGCCAGACCTGCGAGGTCCGTGCCGCATTCGTCGCAGTGGTCCTCTGCTTGCTAGCCTCGTGCACGTGGCCCTCTTTAATCTTCGCTTTCTGGCGCGTGCACTCTGCTGCGGGGCAGGCGCCGTTGTCGGACACATGTCGCGGTCGTTTGGGCTTCATGTCATAAGTGCGGCGCTCGGCGCTGCAGCGCTGGGCGCGCTGCTGCGCTGGGCGCGCTGCTCGGCGCCGCGGCAGCGCGGCAGCGCACGGGGCCGGTTCGCAAACTGCCGTCGCGCCCCGTTACGGGCGCGTCTCCCGCGTCGCGCCCGAGCCCGCGGAAGTGCAACTGCAGCGAGGCGACCAGCGCAAGACCTCGCACTCGTGGCACGAAGCCGCGCACACACTCTGGTCGATGATCGCCCAGCCGTCCTGGTGCTCCTCGAACTTGATATTGAACCTGCACAGCCGGCTGCAGATGGTCGCTCCAGTAAGCACAGAGAAAACTGCGCTGCTGTGTTTGGCCAAAAGGACCAAAGGCTTGAACCATGCCCTGTGCTGAGTCAATTGGAGCACACGTGCGTCGATCATCTGTCGCGCCGGCGGTCGTTTCCATCACTGGCCGCGGCCGCCGCAAGTCACGACTCCAGCGCCAAACCCCTGGCTAATGAACGCCAGTCGGGAAGGGAGTCGAGAACGAGGCGGGTCTCGTCCCTTCTCGCGTCGCACGAGGCCCATGCAACGCTGCAGGTCGAGCCGGGGAAACTAAGGTCGGCTAGCGCCGCGAGTGCACCCCCGAAGATGGCGGCGCGAATAACGTCGAAGCCGTGCTAGTGTAGCGCCACTGAGGTGCCCCGTCCTCTCCAGGACCCAGGCGGGACGCCCCGGCCCCGCTGACCGCTCCTGCCGCGGCGGGTCGGCCAGGCCAGCCTAGCGGGCTGACCCTCCCTCCTGCCAGGGTAGCGGCTGCGCGGGGTCTTCGGCAACATAGTTGCCCTCGGACCCTGCCGGCGCCGCGGCGCCCCATTCCTGCGGGGCGGGGTCGCACCTGGGTCGCGCCGTGCCGGCATAACCGAAGACCGCAGAACCGCGGGGAGATAGAGGAAGGTCGGCAACGACCACGATCTAGGAGTCCGCGATGATGCGTTCCAAAATGAGTTGGACAGCACCCTGGCACTGCTCGACCACGAACGTTCGCGGACTGGCGTGGCGCATAATCACCAAAAACTCGCAGCCGCAGTGGGGGCCCATCACTCCGCCCACAACGTCGATACCTATCGAGGGGGCTAGTCCCGAGCGCAGGGCGGTCCGCAGGCAGGTGCCCGGCGGCGCAAGAGCGGCCGCCCCCGTGACGCCAGGTCGCGACCACAGGTTACGATACTGACGTCCGCGCAGGCGAATGGTCCGTAGCCTGCTGCCTGAGGTGCGCCCCCCACTGTTGCTTGTGCGTTGGGGCCAAGAAATTGCGTGCTGTGTTTCTTAAACTCTCGGCTATCGCTGAAGTCGCAGTCGTGGATATCACTGCCCACTGCTAGTAGTGTGCGCAGTTTAGGTGCAAGTGCCCCAGTTTGTGACTGGCACGCATAAGTAGCCACTAAGTCGAAGTCGAAGTGCATGAGGCTTGGGCCCCAATTGATTTGGTAGCCTCCAGGACAGAGGGACGCGACGCGTTCGCGCGCTGCGCCTGCCTCCACGACCCCGTTGTTGGAGCGCCTGGATTCCAGACCAAGAAGAGCAGGGAGGTCGAAGCCATCGCCCACCACTGCAGGAGCGCGCACGCTGCACTGGGCGGTCACGCCGTCGCGGGCGGCGACCGCGATACGGCAGTGCACCTCCCACTGGGCAGCACGTGAGCCCACTCCCACAACGCAGAATGGAGACGCCAGCCTCGCCTCTGCGGGCTGAAGACTAGCCCCCATGGCTTTGTCGGCCAGGTTCATCGCGAAGCGTTGCAACCAGAGGTCGGCCCAGGTGTCGGCATCCACAATGACGCCAAGCCGGCCGGGCGGAGAGTCGGCGTTCGCCAGGTAGCATGGCGGGTCGGTCGGTGGACTCGGGCCTGCACCTGAAGAGGTCGGCCACCGCGGGGACGTCGGTGGGCGCGGCGGAGCGCGCAGGCCCAGGCGGGCGTCGAACGGCACTGCTACGTCGGCAGCGGACACGAAACTGGAAGCACTACCACGGGACTGCATGCGATCCTGCCGCGGTGTCCTGGGTGTCAGTGCGAGCCGAGGAGTCTGCACGGTACCCAGCTGTGGCGCGCGGCATCTCCTCGGGCACGCTGTCGTCTGGCATCGGCCGGGCCAGCAGAACAGGTGCCGGACCCGGACTACGAGGGTCTGCCGCACGGGCTGGCAACACAGTTGCTGGACCCGCTGCAGCACATCTGCGCCACGGCAGCGGAACTCGGCGATGACGTCGGCGGGTCCGCGGCACGCTAGGCAATGCACCAGGTGGGCGTCAGCGTTCAGCACACGCTGCAGGCGGCATGCCCGGTGCAAGGTGCGGCGGCGCTGCAGGCATAAATCTGGATCACCATGCACGAAGGCCTCGATACAAGTAGGACATTCCCTGTCGTCGCCGTGGAAGACCGCGACGCGGGGCGCAGCCGGTGCAACAGCAGACGCAGGAAGTGGATTTGCATGGGTTTCGGTCCGACTCCGCGCGGCCCGTCGTCGCTGGTCGTTCCGTTGTAGCAAGGGCCCGAGCGCGGCCGGCGAACCGCATGGCCGCTCCCCCCGATGGCTGGTTCAAGCCCATGGGGACGCGCTGATTGAAGACAGATCGTTGGGAGACTCCAGCACCAGATGTCACCTCCCCAAAGCGCCTTTGCTGTGGCCCCAGCGGGAAAGTACTGGCCACTCCAGCCCAGCGCCGCGGGGTCGGTGATAGTGGCGCTGCGGATGCTGCTGGAGCTGCGGGCGCCGCGACTGATTCGGCCCCCACTCCTGCCGCGCGGACTGGCAACGTAATTGCCCCATCCGTCGGTCGAGCAGAGTCCTGTCGCACGGGGCCCACGAGGTCGTTCATCTCCTGGTCTTCGGCCTCGCGAGGGTCGGACGACGCCGACGAAGACAATGAAGCACCCACCCAACTTGACCAATGGCTCTGGCCAGCTGCTTGCCAAGAGCCGTCGAGCGAAGCACTGGAACTGCTGCTGCTGCTGGCCGCGTAGATGCCGAAGCTGGAATCGGCCGGCCGCCACCCCGGCGATCGGCGCTCTGCATAGGGCCACCGTTGCCGGGCCCCAGAGCCACAGGTTCGGGCATCTAATAGGTTTCCCTGGCAATCCAGACCGAGTGGCCATCTGGCGCTGGCGGTTGAGCGGCTGGCCCAGGCGCTCCGCGGCGCCCAAGGTGCGCAGGCGGCGGGGACGCAGGCGCCGGCGGCGGCGGCGCGGCCGAGGCTGCTGCGCCGAGGAAGAGGGCGCTCGAGACGTCCCGTCTGGGCCCAGTGGGTTGCCTTGTCGGCCGAGTCCCAATTCACCCGTCGGATGCATCCCCTTCCGCCTACCCCTGCCTCGCACGAAGCTGGCGAAGGTGGCGCGAAGGCCGGCGTCGGGCAAGTCGGCCGGGAAGGCGCGGCAGCCTTTTCCGTGGCCCCTGCGCCTACGTTCAATGACCATCCGCGCACGGCGCCCGGGCTTGCTCTCAGCGAAGCGGCGCCATCGGGACCCGGCGCGCTCGCAAGCCCAGAAGGCGCGCGCCGCGCTGAGCCATGAGAATTTTGGGCAGCTCCGGGTCGTCGGCAGCGATTTCTTCGCCCAATGAGCCGACGGTGTCCGAGTCGGTGCCCGAATCGAAGCCTGCTGCTGGATACGCCGCCTGCGGCGCTGCTGAGCTTGCGTCGGCGGTAGATGGCGCCAAAGGCCGACTCAGTGCCGCTACAGTGGCTGAAGGGCCCATTCCGCCCCAACTCGATCCGGCCCCAGTGCCGTAGGAACTCCGATTCTGATCGCGCGCGGGCGCGCCCGCGAGGAACGCTCGGCGCTGGGGCGAATGCACGGCCGCGGCAAGATTCCCCGGCGAGCCTCCGATCAAATGACCAAATCTGCGTCGCTGGCCCGCCATGCGTGCCAGCTGCGACGCGCCCGTCGGGCAGGCCACGCGGCGCCGCTGAACGATCGCGGCGAGCTGGGTATTCGACGCGCCCATGGCGCGCAGCAAAAGGGAGCTGAGGCCCCCGTAGCCGATCACGAATCCCAGCCCTCCCCTTCGGGCGTAGGTGGCCTGGAGTGTTTCGTCATCCGTCTGCCCCTCTTCCCCTTCGGGGATGGGTTCGCCACCCACCCCACCCCCTCCCCTGGGCCTGGACTGGGCTGGTCGCGAGGTGTCAGGGCGCCCGAAATGGCCTCGGCGAGGAACATTGGCCCCGCTGAAGTTCTGGCCGCATTTGGGCCTCTCATTTTTTGGGGGGGGCGCAAATCAAAGCCCCCCTCTCGTTTGACCGATGTCCTCGAAGATGACCCCGAGAACGCCCCCGAGGCCGCCAGGGCCCCCAAGGGCGCTTCAAGGAGGCCCCAAGAGGCGCCCAGGAGGCCCCAGGAGGCCCCAAGAAGCGCCCAAGAGGCCTCCAAGAAGCTCCCAAGAGACCCCCACGAGGCCCCAAGAAGCTCGCCGAGGCACCCAAGACGCTCCAAGAGGCCTCCGGGACCGCCAAGACGCCCACAAGACGCTCAAAGAAGCCCCCACTGGGGGGCCCTTCCTCTGCGCGCTGCCCACTTCCCCGATCGAGGCAACTCCTCTGGGCACCGTTCCTGGACGGGCTGGTGAGATTTTGAGGTCGCGGCCGCAAGCGAAGGCGCAGGCGGCGTCAGAAGTCGCCCCGGGCTACGGGCGAAACCAAATTATCCAGCGGGCGCACTCGCGGCTGCCACAGCTGCCGCCGAGGGACGCTGCGCGGCGCCGGGGGCTGATGGCGGGCTGCAGGAGCTGCTGGGTGCGCCAGGCGGCCGAAGCGCAACCGCCCCAGAGGCGAGACCACCAGGAAGACGAACGAATTGTACCCTGTCGCGCCAGGCGCCAGAGGTAACCGCGCCACCGAGCGTGGCGAAGCGCGGGGCTGCGCAAGCAGTCCAGCGCACCTACGTCGCATGCCGACAGTGGCAACCTCCGACGGCTGAACGAGCAGGGTAAACCACTCCTGAGCAATCCACGCAGGGGCGCATCCCATCATTGCAAGCGGCAGCTGCAAACACAGCCAGGCTGCGGGCTGCAAGGATTACGCGAAGCGTCAAGAATTGGACGGCCTGCTACGCCCTGTTGCGGAGGATGTCGAACCTGGCGTGGAGATTGTCGACGTGCTCCTGAGGCAATCGGTTGAGGCTCATCAGAGCCGACACCGCCTGCGCGCGCTCCGTTTCTCCTAGCTGGCCCCACCGTTCGGCCAAGCTTTGCGTTGGGTAAGTCATAGGCGGCACTGGGCCACCATTGATATGACCACCTTGGACGAGGACAGCCGGCGGCCACTCGCCCACGCACTCGCGAGCCATGCCGGTCAAGCGAGACTAGACACAGGCCGCTCGGCGAAACTCGTAGAGGTCGGAACTTGCCACTGACCAAACCAACACCTCCCGCACCCAGCGTTGGAAGAACGCGCGAGCTTGCTGCTCGGGCCCCCGGGTGTGGAGGCGTCGCATGTTGCCGCTGTCCCCACCACCAGCGTCCATGCAGGCGATGCAGCCGATGGCAGCGACCATGCCCACTCCGATGGCCTCCCATCCAGATTGGAGCCACCTCCAGTTGCCGAGGGGGCGAGACAGTCCTGGCACCCACCAACGGCAGTGTTCTGGTAGTGATCCTCGCAATCGTCGTGGGTATCTGTCCCTGGCGTGATCCTCCTCATCAGCGCATTGGGTCTTCCCTTTTGTCGTGCGATTGGCGCGCTGGCTGCACTCGGAGCACCCCGCCACATAGTGGAAAAAGAACTCATCGCACGTCGCATGATTACAGTACTGCGCACTGTCGGCTTTACAATAGTCCAGAAGAGTACGCATAGGGATCCAAGTCTGCCAAGACGCATGGAGCGCGTTGATAACAGCGAGGGTCATGTCCTGGAATACCGATACCGAGTAGCCTCAAGCTTGTGCAACGGTCCCCCAGACGGATGGCAACGCAATTGCCCGATCCCCATTACATCCCCGCTCTTGTCTGCACGCGCCTCCTCCGGCTTCCACAACACAGCTGCGGAGATCTCGGGACGCTGTGCCGACACCGACGACGTGAGCGTCGGATCAAACGATTGTTGGACACAGTCGGCTACACCCACATGCGGATGCAATGAGGGCGGTGCGTCGGTTTCCTCTGCCCCCTCGGGCTTCCGCAGCACAGTTACGAATAGCTTGGAAAACTGCGCCGGCACCGTGAACGTGGAAGTCGGATCGTTCGATGGTCTGACATTGACGGCGGTACTCACAAGCGAGGGCTGTGACGACGAAGGGCCCCCGAGCATCTCGAACACAGTTCGAAAGTGCCCCGGGCGGAAGCACGGGCGCGGGCTGCGTCGTCCTTCTCGCAATTGTGCTTGAAGTGGTAGTCGTAGTGCGTTTCCTGCGTTGTCCCAGGCGGCTGGGCTGGCGGGGCCCCGACTGCCCCTGGAGGCGAGTCGCCTGCCGCAGCGAGATGGGGGAGAAACACAAATGTGGAGCGAGCACGTGTGGTCCATGTAGATGTGGAGAGGGACGCAGAGCGGGAGCCGCCTGCGCGAGGGAGTGCCACGCGGGCCATGGCGGTTGTGGATCACGGAACAACGTGCTCCGCTACCAACTAAAATGTATAGCGGATGGTAAAATGAACCTTTTCCAGCCAAGCGGATTGTAAAGCGAAATGTGTACTATAGCAGGCGCGCTAAGCTGCAGCCCAAATGGCACCAGAGCGCACCCTGCCTGTACTTACTGATATGCCCAAGGAGAAGGTGACCTACTGTTGGAGTGATGGAGGATGGAGGAGGGAGGGAGGACGGAAGGAGCGCGGACGAAAAGGAGGAGGACGAAGAGAGGACGAGGAGGAGGAGGAGGAGGAAGAGGACCCGTGTAAACCCAAGAGTCATCAACGATGTTGGAATTAACCCTCCATCCAAGCTCCCTATTCATAAGCCCCCACAATGGTTCATTGCCACTGAGGGAAGTGCATCGTTGGAAGACAACCGTTTGAAGATCCTGAAGCATGTCAGAACATTGCTCACGGGATTTCAACGCCACGTATCAACCTGACTGTTGCGTATTGACGATCCAGAGTCGTGCCACAACGCCTTTTTGGGGAAATCGGCACCGCGAATCAACAGAACTGTTGCACCCGCATAATCCTGAATCCTTCCAAAACACCATTTCTGGTGCGTTGATCATGTAATTCTTGAAACTATTGCAAATGTTTATGTTCGCTGCGTTAAACCGAGAACCACAGTTTGAAACGGAACCGCCCCAAATCCGTGAAACTCTTGCAATGTTTAAAACGAACGTCCGCGGCGCTGAAGCGAGAGCCACATTTTGAAAAGGAACCGCCCTCAATCCGTGGAACTATTGCAAATGTGTAAAACGAGTGTGCGCGGCGCTAATGCGAGAGCCACATGTTGAAAACCAACCGCCCTCAATCCGTGAAGCTATTACATGGTTCCTTCATTTTACACATAATGTGCACGGCGCTATGGCGAGAGTCACACTTTGAAAACCACCCGCCCTCAATCCGTGAAACTCTTGCGGAATTTGAGCACGAATGCGCGCGGCGCTGAGGCGAAAGCCACATCTTGAAAACCAGCCGCCCTCAATCGGTGAAGCTTCTGCAATGTTTAACCCAAACTAACGAGTATGCGCGGCGCTAATGCGAGAGCCACATGTTGAAAACGGCCCGCCCTCAATCCGTGAAACTTTTACCGAATTTGAACACGAATGTGCGCGGCGCTGAGGCGAGAGCCACATTTTGAAAACGACCCGCCCTCAATCCGAGAAACGGTTGTCACCTTCTAAGCTTCAGAATCATAAATGGTGCGGAAGTCTCAGGCGATCCGCCCGGCACGCCCTAAAAACTGGCTTCGGGGTGCGACAAGGAGAAGATATCCATAAGGAGAAGGAATGGAGGAGGAGGAGGAGGAGGAAGAGGAGGAGGAAGGGGAGCCGCAGGAGGGGGAGGAGGAGAACGAGGAGGAGCTTCTTGCGCCACGCGACGCTCCCTATCCACGCACGCGGCCGCGTCCGCTCTCAGCCTCGCGCAGGGCCCCTGACAGGGCCCTTCTCCAGCACCGAGAAGTCCGCAATCTTCGCCGTGAGGTCGCTCTCTGGCATGTCCTTCATAAGCCCTAGCCTGGACAGCTACGCGCAAGCGTGACCCCATGACACGCATTAGCACATACTAATGCGATGTGCCCCTGATGGAGACGCACGTCCGACCCGAACGTATCCGCCCCCGCGCGCCTGCGCGGATTGGGCGTGTCCTCAAGTCCCTTGTGGTCCTCAGTCCTCAGGATTACGGATTTGAAAGAGCCCAGACCCCAACTTCCCCGGGTTCCCGGCGTGCCTCCGGGGTCTCCTCGCGTCTTGTCACAGGTACTTCGTCGGCCCCAGAAGAGCCCTGATTAAGGCGGGCCAAGAGGGCCTCAAGAGGACCCCAAGACAGTCCAAGAGAGCCCCGAGTCGACGAAAGATCGCTCCCAGGCCGCCCAAGATGGCCCCAAGAGGTCCAAAATGTCCCCAACACGCCCCAAGAGGCCTTCCAAGAGGGCCCCAAGAGGCAACAATCATTGATTTCCGTATGTTTTTGAAAGATTTCGGCGTTCTCGCCTTTTCGGCTTCCCGACGCTCCAAGACGGCCCAAGAGGTCCCCAACATCGCCCCAAGACGGCCCAACAGGCCTCCCAGGGGACCCCAAAACGCTTCAAGAGAGCCCTCGACACCGAGAGGCCCCCAGAAGGCCCCACGAGGCCCCCAAGAGGCCCTAGGAGGCTCCTAAAGGCCCCTGGAAGCCCCAAGAGGACCCCTGAAAGGCTTTCAAGAGGCCCCCAGGAGGCTCCCAAAAGGCTCCCAAGTGGCACCAAAACTGCCCCAAGAGGCCCCCGAGAGAGAGTTCCGAAGAGACCCCAGGAAGCATCTCCGAGGACTCTGACCCACAACCCAGGCACGGTGGCGGGGTGGGCCGAAGGCCATCAGATCCGCCGCCCCCTGCTTGCAGGGGTGCACGGCGTGCTGGATGTTTCAGGTTTTGGTTTTGGTTCTTTTTCCAAAAGAACTCCCCAGTGGGCTCCGGCAGAACCCGCCGGCCACCCGGAATTTCCCCAAACGTGCTCAACGACCGCAAAAAATCCTCCAAAAAACGGCCGTTTCGCTCGGGACATCCTCAAAAAATCGCGAAGATGGCCCAAGATGGCCTCCAAGTCCGCCCGAGATGGTCCAAGACGGCCTCCAAAACGGCCCAAGAGAGTCCAAGACGGCCCAAGACGGCCCAAGAGGCCCCCCAGAGGCCTCCCAGACGGCCCAAGAGGCCTCCAAGAGGTCCTCCAGGAGAGTCCGAAGAGGCCAAAATCATTGATTTTCCTTGGTTTTTGAAGGATTTTGGCATTTGCGCCTTTTCGGCTCTCCGACGGCTCAAGACGGCCCAAGAAGCCCCCAAGATCGCCCAAGAGGCCCCCAAGAGAGCCCCATGATGGCCCAAGTGGCCTCCAAGATGGCCCCTAGAGGGCCCCAAGAGGGCCCAAGAGGCCTCCAACACGCCCAAGATGGCCTCCCAGACGCCCAAGATGGCCTCCAAGACGGCCCTGGAGCATTCCAAGCGGGCCCCAAGTCGGCCCATAGAGGCCCCCCAAACGGCTTCCGACGGCTTCAGACGTGCCAGGAACCCACCAAGATGGCCGAAGTTGGCTCGAAGCTGGCCCGAGACGGCCCAAAAAGCCCCAAAGATCGCCCAAAGCTTGCCCAAGAGGCCTCCAAGACGGCCAAGATGACCTTCAAGATGCCCACGTGTTCCCCGAAGGCTTTCCAAACCGATTCGGGGAACACGTGGTCCGATAGCTTGGCAGGTCTGGCCTCAACGTTCGGCCACATAGGCGCTTCCAAAAAGGCAGGGGGCGGCGGTGATTCGCCGTAGGCGTCTTCGATCCGCCGCCCCCTGCTTGCAGGGGTGCACGGCGTGCTGGATGATTCAGGTTTTGGTTCTGGTTCTTTTTCTAAAAGAACTCCCCAGTGGGCTTCGGCCCGTCCCGCCGGGGTCCCGGGAGGAAGCCGAAAGGACCTCAATCCGGAAAAAAATCCTCCAAAAAACTGCCGTTTCGCTCGGGACATCCTCAAAAAATCGCGAAGATGGCCCAAGATGGCCTCCAAGTCCGCCCGAGATGGTCCAAGACGGCCTCCAAAACGGCCCAAGAGAGTCCAAGACGGCCCAAGACGGCCCAAGAGGCCCCCCAGAGGCCTCCCAGACGGCCCAAGAGGCCTCCAAGAGGTCCTCCAGGAGAGTCCGAAGAGGCCAAAATCATTGATTTTTCCTTGGTTTTTGAAGGATTCTGGCATTTGCGCCTTTTCGGCTCTCCGACGGCTCGAGACGGCCCAAGAAGCCCCCAAGATCGCCCAAGAGGCCCCCAAGAGAGCCCCATGATGGCCCAAGTGGCCTCCAAGATGGCCCCTAGAGGGCCCCAAGAGGGCCCAAGAGGCCTCCAACACGCCCAAGATGGCCTCCCAGACGCCCAAGATGGCCTCCAAGACGGCCCTGGAGCATTCCAAGCGGGCCCCAAGTCGGCCCATAGAGGCCCCCCAAACGGCTTCCGACGGCTTCAGACGTGCCAGGAACCCACCAAGATGGCCGAAGTTGGCTCGAAGCTGGCCCGAGACGGCCCAAAAAGCCCCAAAGATCGCCCAAAGCTTGCCCAAGAGGCCTCCAAGACGGCCAAGATGACCTTCAAGATGCCCACGTGTTCCCCGAAGGCTTTCCAAACCGATTCGGGGAACACGTGGTCCGATAGCTTGGCAGGTCTGGCCTCAACGTTCGGCCACATAGGCGCTTCCAAAAAGGCAGGGGGCGGCGGTGATTCGCCGTAGGCGTCTTCGATTTAGCACAAAGTCTTGTAGCAGATCGCTTCCCAAGCGGTCTGGCCAGAAAGCGCCCGACACGAAGCTTGCATCGACGGTGGACAAACCTCCCTTTAGTGGACCTCCCCTTAGTGAAAACGGCTTGGGACCGAAACCGACGGACCTGGACCCGCAAAAATGACGGCCGCGACGCCCTCTCGCGAACCGACAGCGGCTAATTCCTTAATCGACGCGCCAGGGTAGGAGGTCTGTCCACCCCCGACTGTACTGGAAGACCTCCGAGCGTGCGCGCCGCCCTCGCGTGGCCGACGCACACACAGTCTAGAAGTATGGTTGGCCGGCACCGGATCCAGGCAAGAGCGACCTCCGGTGCGCGGCATCAGGGGGCCGCGGGGGGGGGGGCCAAGTCCAAGCGCGCAGGCGAAGGCGCGAGACGAGAGGAAAGGCGAAGGGCAGGGGAGAGGCAGGACGTCCTCTCCTCCTCCTCCTCCTCCTCCTCCTCCTCCTCCTCCTCCTCCTCCTCCTCCTCCTCCTCCTCCTCCTCCTCCTCCTCCTCCTCCCTGTGGGCTCGCACGGAAGGTCACTCCAGAGAGAGGCCACTCTCACGCGCAGCGGGCGGCCTGAACGGCAGGAGCAGCGCGTCGACCGGCAGCTCGAAGCAGCCGCTCGCCCCGCTGGCGGGCAGGCGCCTCTCCTGCGAGGGCTTGAACACCGAGACGAGCCTCTCCATCAGCGTCTCGAACCTGGGACCGCCCCCGACCTCGTGCCAGCTCTTGCGCAAGACGTCGACCTCGCCGCCGGACACGGCAGCCAGCAGGTCCGCATTCAGCGCGGCCAGGCTCGACATGATGCTGAGCATGTCGGGCTGGTGCCACAGATGGTTCAGGAGTTGCGTCAGCTGCTCCGTTGTGCTTGTCGGCAGCTCTTCGACTTCGCCCACCTTTCTCGTCATCTGAGAGATGTTATCATACGCTGAGCGCGCCACTCGCTGTCCAACGACATTTGGCGAGTCGCGGATGTGGAAACCGCGCTTCTCCAAGAGCTGCACGACCCCTCCCTGGTAGGCAGCATTGAATTGTGAAGTTGGTTCCTCTGGCCTGGCGGCATGACTGGAGTTCAAGAAATCTGAGGCAACCTTCTTGCAACACTCACTCTGAGATCCCTGCATGCATTTCCGCATGATTCGTCGCATCCAATCGTCGGACACGGCGAGATACCAAGCGATCTTCTCAGCAAATCCGCGACCGTGTCATCGGCATGTAGCGCCCCCCCCACTCGCGCGTCCCCCGAAGCCCTCCACGCCCAGTTTCACTCCCTGACACCCGTCTCGATAAGATGGGTTGAAGACGGCCCAAAACCACTCCACCACAGCTGCAAGATACCCCACGAACACCCCAAGACGGCTCAACGACCGCCAAAAGGCTCCAGCATGCTCCAAAGATGCCCCAAGAGGCCCCACCAAACCCCAAGAGGCGCCCGAGGAAGCCATCAGCGAGGCCCTGCGGTACTACGAATGCACGACTACCATTGCAAAATGCCAGAGCATTCGAAACATGTGAGAACTGCTGGGACCGTGTCCACAAACGCGTCAGATGGCGCGCCCGGGAACGTACTGGAGGACGTGTATGGGGACGCGACGTGCCTGTGCCCGATGACGTGTCTGGGGACGTCCCCGTGGCCGTGTCCAGGGGGGCGCGTCTGACAGCGCGCCATGGGACGTCCTGCGGCCGTGCCCGGGGACATGCATAGGGGACGCAACCGAAGGGCGCGTCAGGGGTCGTTCCTGGGGCCGTGCCTGTGGCCGATCTGGATATGTCCCAGGGACGTGACAGCGTGTCCGGAGACGTGCTTGCGGCCGGGTCTGGGGGCGGCGAGCCCGGGGGGGGGCTTATGGAGACATGTCTCGGGGTGCTTCTGGAGACGTGCCTCGGGGAGTGCTTAGGATTGTGGGCGCCATGACAATGGACACTCTAACAATCCTATCATTGAATTAAGAATGTGTTTAAACTGTATAAAACATGTTCTAAACATGTTTCAAGCATGTTTTTATAAACTTCAAACATGTTTCAAACATGTTTTAGGCATCTGAAAAGTATTTGGCAGCACGCTTCCTCTCCATTAATCGACTTCCACAAGCTTAGGAGAAGCCCCCAAGAAGCCTCCCCAAAGCCCTCAAAACGAAAAGCAACAACAATGCAATGCTACATGTTACAGCTGCGCCGCAGTGCAGCATCGTAGAGCCGCTTCAGAAACAGCCACAAGATGTTTCGATACCGAGCCTGTTTAAAGAACTCGGCAGCACCAGCCTGCATGCAGTTCCAAGCTGCGTCAGCACGATGGCAAGGTGTGCCGCAGGCAGCTGGATAAATTCACGACTCCATCGCCCTCGATTCGGACTGAAATTTCAGCGTCGCGGTTGGAAAGCAAGCTTCTGTCATTAATGTTCGCAGACCCTACCACCGCAAGGGGGTACTCCAGTTTCCCACCGAGGGCAATCAGTCCCTTTGAATGTACGAACTTCTGGTCTAAAACAATGTCACCGCTTTCGTTGTCTGCCCCAGCGTGCATCAAGAAGAAAAAGTCCACGTGGGGCGCTTCCAGCGTGTCTAACTTCAGAAGGTCTGCAGCCTTGTATGTGTTAAACCAACCGAGCGGTTCCAGGCTGACGTTGTGAGAGCGATTCCACTGGCGCGTCTTCCACTGCACCATCGCTCGAAATGTTGGAACTGCTGCGGCGGACGATAGAGGCAGAATGATGGCTGCCGACTTAGTCTCCTCCAACGCACTCATGATAACATTTGTTGCCACCTGGCCGCGGAACGGGTTGATGAATCCCGACGAAAAGTATTGGTCTTCGATCAATACCGTGCCCGCTGCTCTCAGGGCTTTCACGTACGTGAGGTAGATCGCTTCCTGATATTCATGTCTGGTCCCTTCGAGCGACTCCCCCATGTGACTGCTCAAGCCCCCTTCGGCGATCTCACTCCCTAAACGTGCATGCCCACCAGAGAGCTCCAGAGAGCAGAGTGTCGATCTGGCGGTGGCAGGAAGGCGATTGGCCTTCAGTCCAGGCTCCCTTGGTCGGAAGTTCTTGTCCACGTGCAGGCCCACGAGGGTCGCCGTGTCACAAGAGCCTGAGTCGGCTGGCTTTGAGGGGTCGTCGCAAAATGTGCGCCACATGCTCTCGAAGACCTCAGTGTAGTGCGCCACGGTCTCACCGCCAGGAATGTGTGCTTGCAGATCCATCCAACTGCCGTACCCTTTGAACGACGACAAGCGATCGTCGAGCCACTCCACTCCTCCAAGATACATTTCCGTGTCATCGATCGAAACAACCTTCATGTGGCAACTCCAGTATTGCTCCAATTTGCCCTCGCGTCCAGACGCAAACAAAACGGAGACTCGGTTTTTCGACCTATCGTGCTTCGCAAAATCACGCAAAGCACCGCCCACACCAGTATAAAACGGGCCCCACTTCCCAGTAACAGGGTTTACCAACGACATCTCGTAGGTGTAGATGTAGACGCGGAAGTTCTCGTTCTCCTCAAGCTTGTTCCAGAGGAGCTCGTCGAGCTGGAGCCCCTCGCTGGTCATCTTTGTGGACGGCACAAAAAGCCAATCTGCAAACTTGGCGCTGCGTGAAGCTTTTCGTATCGAATCGGCTACCGCCTGAAAGTCCGCCAACGTGTCGCGAGGCACTGAGCGAAGCGTACCACGTAACCTTCGAGCTGTCCGTATTGAGCAAGTATGTATAAACCATGTTCCTAGCAATTGTATATAAATAACACTGGTGAGAAGCCCAATCAAATTGCTTTTAGGGCTATGATGCTATGAGGCTATTGGGCTATAGGGCTATGGGGCTATGGGGCTATAGGGCTATGGGGCTATTGGGCTATAGGGGGATGGAGCTATGGGGCTATGGGGCTATGGGGCTATAGGGCTATAGAGCCATAGGGCTACAGGTCTGTAGGGCTATAGGTATGGGGCTATAGAGCCATAGGGCTATAGGGCTGTGAGTATGTAGGGCTATAGGGCTATAGGGCTATAGGGCCATAGGGCTGTAGGGCTATAGGGCTATGCGGCTATGGGGCTATAGGGCTATAGGCATATAGAGCTATACGGCTATAGGGCTATAGGGCTATAGGGCTGCAGGGCTATACGGCATAAAGGGCTAAAAGGCTATGAGGCTATACGTTTATCGGATTATAGGGATATAGGGCTAAAGGGTTATAGGGCTGTTGGTCTATAGGGCTATAGGGCTATAGGGTAGTGAGGCTGTAGGGCTATTTGGCTATAGGGCTACAGGGTTATAGGGCTATAGGGTTATAGGACTACAGGGTTACAGGGATATAGGCCTATATAGCTATAGGGCTCTAGGGCTATTAGGCTATAGGGCCATAAGGTTATAGGGCTATAGGGCTATGTGGTTATTGGGCTATAGGGCTATTGGACTATTAGGCTATGGGGCTATCGGGCTATAAGGCTATAGGGCTATAGGGCCATGGGGCTATAGGGCTATAGGGCTATAGGACTGTAGGGTTGTAGGGCTATAGGGCTACAGGGCTATAAGGCTATAACACACCTGGGCACCCGGGCACCCAGGCACCCGGGCACCTGGGCCGGCCGCGGAAATCGGTGACACACCTCACCTAACCATATGACTCCGCTAGGACCCCTACAGAGGCAAGCTCTGATTGGGGAAAAATGTTCGTCAAAGGCCCAGACCCCCGCGGTACAGGAATTCCTGGGCGCGTCTTAGCGCACCAGGTGTGCGTTACGCGACTTGTCTACAGGCCTCTATACCTCCAGAACGGCTTCAGATGTTCCCTGGGGCTGTCCTGGAGCCCTCATGGGGGCACCTGGAGCCGCCTTGGAGGCCCATGGAGCCAGCCTGAAGGGCCAAAGGCATTGAAACATGTGTGCTACAGTGGACCTCAACAGTGAAATCTTTCGGTCTAGATATGTGTTGCAAGCTACGGAGTGCAACCTATGTGTCGCAATTATGAGATGTAATGCATATGACACAAACTCTTAAGAACAACTAAGTACACCAATCAACACTTTGTCAACTCCACTCCTCGCATCAGCACCACACCCTCCCACCCGCAACTGGGCAAAACGCAAAAATAATGCCGCTACGATTGCGACTGACGATTGGACCTTGCTGGCGCATCTCCACGGCCGAACTGGCGCGCGCACGCTCACGCGGAGATCGGCCAGATGGTTTTGCATGATTGATGTGGCCGCGATGGCGCTTGCCGATGGAGACTTCCCAGCGCGTCTCAAAGGCCGCAGTGGCGCGCGGGCTCCTCAATGTGGGTCGGTGACGAGGGGGGTGATCATGATGACGTCGACAACATCGGCAACCGCGATAATAATCTCGATGGCGGTGGCGATGATGACGATGACGACGACAAAACCAATGACGGACGGCGCAGACGCTGGTGACGATGGTGATGTCAAGGTGTCGGTGCTGAAAATGATTTGGCGGTGGTTGGCGATGGCGATAGAGGCGGTGATGCGATGGAGCTGGTGAGGGTGATGGGAAGGTGAGCACACACAGACAATAAGGAAACTTATTTAGTTCCAGATCTAGTGGGAAAGTTGTGGATTTACATGCTTCGGAAACGAATAGTTCTGGAACGATTTTGACACGCGCGGGTGGAAGAGCTCACATGTGGCCCTCAGGGAAGTATTTGCTACGGATTCATGCACTGGGCCCATGCTAGGTCAACGCGGATGCACCGCCTGGTGAGATGGCAATGCGGGTGCTGCACAAGATTGCTAGAACCATGTGGTGTTCTTGTGGAATCAAGAAATACGCGCGGGGAACGTATCTGCTATACTGCTGGTGGAGTATGCATAGGCGCTTGCTGCTTCGACTACGAAGCATGTGCGAACACGATGTGCTCGGTATAGCTTCGACGTGTGCGCGCGTGTGGACTTCGCGGTATGTGCTGCAGTGATGTTTTGTGACGGACGAATGCGCGCGCATAGTGTTGCTTGTTGCGGATGAGGAGGCGTCGATACCAGTTTGGCTAGAATGCTATGTTTTTGCGTAGCGCCCAGCAGTCTGCGGAGAAGAGCGAGGGGGCGGCGAGGACGTCGGCAGTCTGCGAGGCTCTGAAGAAGCCCGCCGCAGGCGTCTAAAAGGTATAAATCATGCAGTGAGCCCGCCTCAGGCGCCGACTTCTTCGTTAAAGCAATGTGGATGGGTCGCGGGTTGGGTCGCGGGTGGACTTTGATATCTTCATGTTGAAGTGTTTGCAGTACTTTTTGCCCCCACAGCCCCCACCATGCGTCATCACTCCTCAGCCGGCACAGCGCGAGGACTCGCATTGCCATTACACACTGTCCGCCGTCCCACGACAGCGCAAAGCACGTATGATGCCCGCGGGTTTTGTTCGAAGCGTGCCATCGAAGATGCGAGCTGCACGGGGGAGGAGCAAAACGGCGGAGGACGCGGGCCGGGAGAAGAGACCAGGGCGTTGTGGGCGGGAGTGCCATGGCCCAATCGGCAATTCACATAAGCCACACAACTGCAGGCAGCCAGGACGGGGAGGAGGAGGGGGACAAAGAGAGAAAGAGGGAGGAGCGACAGCTGGACGAACGTCCGCAAGGAAAGAAAATCTCGTGCGCGCGTAGACCGCAACCCCTGGGCATTGCTGGAGGGGGTCAGAAGGAGTGTGAGACGATTGGCTGTCCCCCTCCCCCTTCCCCCTCCCCCAGGGTCCAAACTCCCGTTTGGGGAGGAGCATCCAGGCTCCCCAACACAACCCCCGAAACTCCGCAGTTTGCAAATCTGGGGCGGGGCATCCGGGCTCCCTGGCGCACCCCCGGAGACTCCGGAGCTTCCAAATATGTCTTCCGTGGCCTCAAGCACGTTCCGAGACGGTCCCCAATCGCACAACGATTGGCACAAGACGCCTAAGGAACCCTAAATAAGGAACGAGGCCCCTTTTTTCCATAAGTTAACATTCGATTTCCTGTCGAAAACATAAGTAAAGCCTGAGGCAAGCTGTGAAACACTTAAGGAACGCGGAGCCCCTCCCCAACCAAAAGGGTTCCTTCTTCAGGGCCCCGACTGTACGATGGCTCCAAGACGCCCCAAGACGCCTTCGAGACGCCCTAAGAGCCTTCCCAAGAAGGCCCCGAGAGGCAAAAGCCAATGGTTTTCCTCAGGTTGTCCATTGTTTCTGATGTCATCGTCTTCTCGAGCTTCCGACGCTCCAAGACGGCAAGAGGCCCCGTAGACCGCCCCCAAACTGCCCAAGAAGCCCCTACAAGGGCCCCAGGACGGCCCAAGAGGGTTCCAAGACGGCCCAAAGGGGGGCCCAAGACGGCCAAAGATCGCCCCAAGAGGGCACCAAGGGAGGCGGAGAGGGAGAACACGAACCGAAACTCCTATCTTTCCTCCCAAGAAGCCCCCCATAGGCCCCAAAAAGCCCCCAAGCAGACCAAGAGAGGCCTCCAACAAGCCCCCAGAGGCCCAAAAGAGGCCCCAAGGCGGCCCCCAACACGCTTCAAAACTGCCTCCAAGAGGCTCCACCAGGCCCCCAAACAGCTCCCAAGACGCCCACAAGTATCCCCACATGGTGCCCAAGAAGCCCACGACACCTCAACCGTGGACTCCATGCCTCTTCTGGAGGTCGGCAAAATGCCACAAACCTCTCGAGCAAGCCTCACGCAACGGCAGCCAGGAGGGGGAGGAGGAGGGAGGAGGGGGAGGAAGAGAGAAAGGGGGAGGAGCGACAGCTGGACGAACGTCCGCAAAGAAAGAAGATCTCGCGCGCGCAGGCCGCGCCCACCGAGCATTGCTGGAGGGGACTCGCACAGAAAACCCTCGCGAGCCGAACGGTTTAGAGCAGGGCCGCCCACGCAAGAGAGAGGGTACCGAGTCGAGCGGGTGAGCACGACATGCCGAGAATGCCAGCGCAGCGCAGAAGAGCACGGCGAGGAGGAGAAGAAGAGCAGAAGAGCAGGAGGGAGCAGGAGGGAGCAGGAGGGAGCAGGAGGGATGGCGCGAACGGCCTGGCAGGTGCAACGAACAGCGCGGCACGGACGGGAAGCTCTGAGAGCAAACCGCCCCTGCCGCCCCCCAAGGCAGTGAGCGCCGCCTGCCAGTGAACATAAAAACTAGAGTCTCACATGCAATGCCAAGCTGTGGTCGAAGGAAGGGCGGAGGACAGAGAGAGAGAAGGAGAGACTCCACTGCAGCTCGCTTTGAGCGGGCAATGGCAGCAACAACCTATGGCAGGCGAAGCGACGGAGGTCGTACTGGCAGACATCAGAGGACGAGTCCGGAGGACATGGTATGAGGTCCATGGGGGTGGTCCCGCCACCGTCACAAATTCCAAGCTGATGCAAAGTAGAGAAACACATGATGTTCCGGTCCTTGCGAGTGGCCCGAGCCCATCCCAGAACAACAATACTTCGAGACTGGGAGACGGCGCAAACTGTGATTCCAGAAGACTCGCTGCTCTTCTCACTCGCCCTCTGCTGTTGCTGCTCAGCTGTCCAAGGTCTCTCTGCCGCCGCCCGTTTTTGCTCTACTGATTTTAGGGCCCTTGGCCGATTGAGCTACGATTCCGCTCTGCGAGCGTTTCCAAAACGATAGATCCGCGATCTTTCCGTATCACAGTGGCAGCTTGGAGCGAGGCTCGCTATCCCGGCCCGCGGGGCCGTACATATCCAAGACGACGTCCGCGACGTCGCACTCCATATTGGAATCGAGGCCCAGCGGCTTCCTCGCGCTGTTGCTCAGCGCCTACGCCAGCGTCAGCGACGCCAGCACCAACGCCTACTACGCCTACATCCCTGCCAACTCCAACGCCAGCGTCAGCGACGCCAGCGACTACGCCTTTGACTCCTACTCACTCAAGAACGCCAGCGTCAGCGACGCCAGCGACTACGCCTTCGACTCCTACTCACTCAAGAACGCCAGCGTCAGCGACGCCAGCTACTCCATCTCCTTTCCGACCCTCAGCAGCGACGACAGCTACTTCCTCATCTACCCCTCGCAGGACTACGCCAAGTCTCTCATCAGCAGCGTCAGCGACGCGCACTACTTCAACTCTTACAACGGTGTCAGCGACGCCAGCTACTTCTCCTACGCCTGTGTCAACGACGCGGCCTACTTCTCCTACGACGGTGTCAGCGACGCCAGCTAATTCCTCTACGCCAGTGTCAGCGACGCGGCCTACTTCATCTTCGACAAGATGGGGGACAACTTCAACTATGCCAACAACGCCATCCCTACCTGGAATGGCGACCCAGCAAAATGGAGAGAGTACAAGCAGGAGGTCAAACTCAGCGAGAACCTCGCCATGTCCCACAGTCTCGCATCGAAGCTCGTGCTAAGGCTCAGCGGGACGGCACGGAGTGCAGCGCTCAACATGACGGAGGCACAGCTGCACCCGGCAGCCGCAGCGGACATCGAGGACGCTGCCGATAAGAAGCGCAACAGGAATCAGGTCGGCACCGAGAACGTATTGCAGCACTTGGAGGCCAGCTTAGGTCAGCAGAAGCCAGTGCAGAAGGGCGAGACGCTTGAGAAGTTTTCCGAGTCGACGCAGCATCACCGACGCAGAGGTGAACGCATGACGGATTGGCTCATCCGTTTCGAGACTGGACTACAGCAGCTACGCGAGAACGAGGTGGGCCTCAACGCGCTGGACGACGTTGCAGGATGGTTCCTGCTGCAGAAGGCCGGGCTCACAGCGGAACGCCGTGAGCGCGTTGTGGGCAACCTCCCCGACGAGCACTACGGCTACCAGCGCATCCGCGGACTGCTGGTCAGGACGTTCCCGGACATCCACACGTCGGAGCGCCACGCCCTGCCGCCGAGACCGTGGAACAACCAGTCGCGCCCACAAGGCGGCTGGCGCAACGCATCCTCCAGCCGCGGAGGGCGCTCTACCAACGTCGTCGACGAGCCAGACGACGAGAACGACGAAGGTCAAGAGGAGGATGACGAGGACGAGGCCGATGCACAGGACATCGTCCGTCAGGAGCTCGAAGCCTTCAGCGCCGAGCTCGAGTCATCCAACGAGGACATCTCCAAGCTGTTCGACGGCGACGACTCCGCCAAGGTCGAAGCTGCCGCGGCGGAGCTTGCCGCCATTCCCGAGGCCATGGCCACCATTACGTCGGCTCGGGAGGCCCTGAAGGGCCGCGGCAAGTCGAACAGGTCCGCGCCGACCCGCCGACCGACCAAGCTGCAGAGCCGGGTCGACCAGCGCAAGAAGAATTCGACGTGCTGGGATTGCGGCGAGGCCGGGCACTGGACGGGGGACAGCCAATGCCCCACGCCGGGCGCGCGCAAGTTCGCGCCCAAGGATGGTAAGTCCAAGGGCGGTGGACGCGGACGCCGTGGAGGTTGTCCGCAGCGCCAGGCGCACATCACCGAGCGCGACGACCAGGTGGTCCAGTTCGCGGACGAGGAGATCGCCCTGCACCCGCAGGGCCCCGTGACGCCGCCCCCGGAGGCCTGCGTCTCGGAGCGACTCATTCACCACCTGCCGAACGTGAACGTCGCGATCGGCAGCGATAAGCCCCAGTACGAAGGGATCGGCGTGGTCGACACCGCCTGCCTTTTCTGCGTCTCGGGCAAGAAGTGGTACAACAACTACAAGGGCATCCTCACGAGGATGGGCCTCGCCGACCATATTCTCGAGGAGCCAGAGGACGAGGTCTACAGGTTCGGCAATGGAGGCACCCAACCCAGCAAGCTGCGCGTCACCACGCCGCTTGTGCTGTGCGGCCAGGCCGGCCGCATCGTGTTCAGCGTCGTGGACAGCCCCACGCTCGGCCTGCTCATAGGCCAGGACTTCATCCAGCCTTCCAAGATCGACATCTCGCTCTGGAAGGGTCAGATCCGCATCGGCAACGCCACCCAGAAGCTCACCACGAGCGCCGCGGGCCACCCCGCGATCAAGCTACAGCCAGAGGACTGGCGCGCCATCTGGGATGCCGGAAGGGAGCACAAGCCCGGCGTGAAACGACAGCTGGACAAGACCATGTACATCGAGGTCGAGAAGTCGATCGATCGCCGCGAAAGGAAGACGAGGACGGGCGACCCGCCGACGGTCAACAGCACTACCCGTCCCAGCGCGCTGATCGACACCATCAACAACCTCGTTACGAAGAAGGAGCTGAACGTCCCGAGGCGGCTCCAGCCTCGACGACCGAGGGGATCACGGCTGCTTTCGGCCGTCGCCTCAGCCTTGGTTTGCTGTTCTACCGCAGCACCAGCTCCTAGCCTCACGCTTGCTATGCTGCCCGAGGTTACCTACCCCACGACGTGCGCTACCGACCCCCTTCAGGACTGCATCGCCTGCGGCGAGACGACCTTCGAGGCCAGCAGTCATCAGGGTTTCTGCTCGGACTGCGTCTTCGGCACGCCCGTGACCCTAAGTTACGACCAGGACGTCATCACCAGCGACTGCCACGGACCCGAGGTCAACATCGTGGAGGAGGAGCAGTTACGCGTGAGGACGCTCAAGAAGAGGACGAAGCCGCAGCTGATCGCGGGCAAACGGTCAGCCTTCGTCACCAGCAAGAGCGGCATCCAGCCGCACAGGATCGGCCAGGCTCTAACATCCGACCTGGCCAAGTCCACGACCCGATCCAGCCCGACGTCCACACCAACCAGCACCGTGCTCTACGAGTGGTGCTGCAATCCGGACAGCAAGTTCAGCGCGACCTGGAGGAAGAAGGAAGGAGCTGCTGTCAGGTGTGGCATTCCAGGTCTCGACCTCTCCAAGCAGTTCGTGGTCCAGAAGCTGGAGGGCCGGATCAGGAAGAACCTTGCCTCATGCAAGAGCGTACGAGTTCACGCGGCATTTCCCTGCCAGACGTGGACTTCACTACAACGACTCGTCGTCAAGATCGACCCGAGCAAGCTGCCCAAACTCAAGAAGGATCGGGCGAAGTCGCAGCAGATGATCGGCCTGTTCCTGCAGTCGATGTCTCGGCTGCGCAAGGGGTTCGGCGCTCAGCTCGCCGTCTCATTCGAGTGGCCGAGGTGCTGCGACGGATGGGACCCCACCAAGAACGCGACCGCCAAGAAGCTGAAGGAGCAGCTTCCGCGCATCGTGGACTTCGATGGCTGCGCGTTCGACCTCAAGACGAAGAAGGGGATCCACATTAAGAAGCCGTGGCGGATCATCACCGACCACTTCGGGTTCGACGACTCGCTCAGGCGCTTCTGCAGCGGGGGACATCCTCATGCGGAAGCCCGCGGTAAGGACGCCAAGCGCAGCGATAACTACACGGACAAGCTCGCGAAGGTGCTCGCCGAGCAGCTGCGACGTCCGAACCGACGACCTGTTCGAGAAGCTCACCCTACATCGACGACGAGAAGGGCAAGCAGAAGGACGGTTCCAGCCGCTGCAGCCGCGCAGGAGCCAGCGCTCACGGCCGCGGAAGAGCGGACGCTTCGGTCCGCAGTCATGCAGCTCCACGTCAACACTGGGCACCCGTCCAACGATTCGCTTGCGAGAGCTATCCGCGTGACCGGCGGATCGCAGAGGTCCATCGAGATGGCCCTCAACCTCTACTGCGACGTATGTGCAGCACATCAGCGACCATTACCTCACCTGCCAGGAAGGATCAGGCTGGACAGGGACTTCAACGACTCCATCGGCGTGGACCTTTTCACCCTGGCCGACTACGCGGGCAACCAGTTGATTTGTTTGAATGTGGTCGACCTGGCCTCAGGTTTTACGATGTTCGGCACAGTCGCATCAAGGCACCCGCCAGTTGTTTTCGCTCGACTGCTGCAGATTTGGATCACGCCTTTCGGCGCTCCTCAGCGTGTCATCTTTGACGGAGGAGGTAAGTTCGAGCGCGAGTTCTCCAAGGAGCTCGAGGACATGGGCTGCCGCTTGATGACGACATCTGCGGCCACGCCGCAGAATGCTACCGTGGAGCGACACGGAGGCCTGTGGAAGGTGCACGCGAGGAAGCTTATCGATCAGTTCAGCATCAGGTTCAACCAGACCGCGGTCGCTCACAAGGTCCAGTGGCTGATCGCCTCCGCGCGCTGGGCCATGAACAGCCAGGTCAACTCCACGGGCTACTCGCCGTCGCAATGGGTGCTCGAGCGAGGCCTTCGCCTTCCGCACTGCTTGCTGGACAACGCCGGAAGGCTGTCCCTGCACGAGCGCATCGTGTGCGATAAGCCGTTCTCGGAGAGGATCGCCATCATGAAGACCGCGCAGACCTCCACACAGCAGCTCAGGTTCAACCAGTCCCTCTCGAGGGCGCCGCTGGCCCGGCCCCGGGCAGATGGAGCTCAGCACGCCAGCGACGTCTACCAGACAGGCGACCAGGTGTACTACTGGAGGGGCAACGGCAAGCCCAAGCGCGAATGGGCTTTGCAGTGGCACGGGCCCGGCATCACCGTCGGGCTGAACAGCAACCAGCCGCCAGGCCCACCGCCAGGCGCCCCGCCAGGGACCTCAGGGCCCGCACCTCCTCCTCCGGACTCTGGAGGAGGCGGCGTCGGCGCGGGCGGCGGCCCTCCGCCGCCCAGCCCAGGCGGAGGAGGAGGACCTGCTGGACCCGCGCCGCCAGACGCAGACGAGGACATGTTCCTCGACCTGACCGGACCGGCGCCGCAGCAGCGCCTCCGCAGTGAAGGTCAGCCTCCAGCACCACCCGCGCTACCAGCACCAGCACAGCAGCCAGCCATCGTGCAGCACAACTTCGGCAACATTGAGATGTCCGCGGCAAATCAGCGCGCTCATCAGTACCATGAGTGGCTGGCCCGCCGTCAAGGTGACGGTGATTTCACTACCAGGGGAGGGGCCATCGGCAGTGGAGGATCGGCCCCACCGCCCTCGGGAGGAGCCGCGCAGCAGCCACCGCTGCCGCCGCCAGCGGAGCCGCAGCCGCCATCTGCGGCAGCCGACCCGCCGGCGCCAGACTCAGGCGGTGCTGCCGCCCCTGCAGCTGCCGCCGCTCCTGCCGCCGAAGAATTTCAACGTCCTGAACCCGCACCTCAGGGCCCAGTCGACGCCGACGAGGACGACAAGCAGTCCGACAGTTCCGGATCGGACATGATTCGGGAGCGGGCTCAGATTGCGGAGGAGCAGGCGCGCCAGGAGACCATGGCTCGCTGCCCACTGGACACCGAGAACCAGCGCGGCACCAAGACGCAGCGCCAAGTTCGACAAGAGAACGCACCAGCGGCACTGCAGCGTGACCGCCAGCAAGAGCTCGACCCCCGCGAGCGCGCCGCAAAGCGCAAGGAGCTACTGAACGACCTGCCTCATTGCTTTAAGAAGCCGAGGGACACGAACAAGGTCGACCTCTACCTGGACAACTACTTCCAGAAGCACGCGGACGAGCTCTACGCTAGTACGACTCCGTGAGGCACTGCGCACGGGGAACGCCACCGCCAAGGAGCTCAAGTACGACACGTTGAGCGCCACCGAGAAGAAGAACATGGACGCCGCCATGAAGACCGAGTGGTCCAAGTGGACGGAGTTCGGCGCCTACAAGAAGCTCCCGCCCAAGGAGCTGAAGGAGCTCCTGTGGCGCAACCCCGGCATTCGCCCTGTGGGCGCGCGCTGGGTGCTGACCAGCAGGCCAGAAAGTCACGAAGGCTCCCCTGGTCGTGCAGGGCTGCCAGGAGGACAAGTCGCAGATCAGAACGGACGCACCTACGGGATCCAGGGGCGCGCTGTACCTGACCCTCGCTGCCGCAGCCCAGAAGGGCTGGGATCTCTCGTCCTACGACGCGATGACGGCCCACCTGCAGTCGGGAAACATCGAGAGGCTGCTGCTCCTGCGCATGCCGGCCAAGAACCCGCCGCCGGGGACTCAGCCCGGCGAGATCGCCATGGCCACAGGCGCGATCTACGGGACGCGCGACGCCGGGAGGCCGTGGTACCTCTACGCGCAGAAGGTCTTCACCGAGCACGGCCTTGTGGAGAGCAAGCTCGAGAAGGGCCTCTACTACTTCTACGACGAAGGTGGGCTGGCCGCTGTGGTCCACTCTCATGTGGACGATTTCCTGATCGCCCAGCGCAGCAACTCCACGAAGTGGAAGGCTGCCATCGCCTCGCTGGGGAAGAAGTTGCACCTCAAGCCGGTCGAAGGGGTCATCAAGTACTGCGGACGTACCATCACCAAGCTCGACGACGAGTTCCGCGTGACCCAGGCCACCGCTGCAGCGCAGGTGGACTTTGTCGACCTGAAGGCCACCAAGGGCCGAGGTGCCGAGGACCGGCTCACAGCCACCGAGGTGACGAGCTACCGCCACACGCTCGGGCAGCTGTTGTGGCTAGCGGTGCAGACCCGGGTAGACATAGCCTGCCCGGTGAGCTTCGCAGCTCGCCGCACCAACGTCGCCACCGTGGCCGACGCGAAAACGCTCAACAAGACGGTTGCCTACGTGCACTCCACCGCGAACTTCGCGATCGTGCTCAAGCGCAAGCTCGGCGACCTGAAGACGGCCATCACCGTGTGCTTCAGCGACGCCGCGTTCGCCAACGTGGACGGCGCCAAGAGCCAGTGGGGCATGGTGATGGGGCTCACCCACCGCCCGCGCGACGTCGTCGGTGGTCGCTACGACCTGTGTCGCCAGTCGCCTGGCACTCCGGCACGGTCAAAAGGTCGGTGAAGTCGACCCTCGCCGCCGAGGGCTACGCCACCCTCGAAGGATCGGAGACCAACATTTGGTTCCGACAGCTGCTCACCGAGGCCTACAACCCCAAGACGGCGCTCAAGCAGATTAACGTGCTCGCCGACAAGCGCCCGGGGGAGATCTACAGCGACAGCAAGGGCCTCGTGCCGCACATCCAGTCCGATGTGGGCCAGTCTACGGACAAGCGGTTCCGCATCGTCGCCTCCATGATCAAGGAGGCCGTGCATCCCAACAGTGCGCTCAAGCTCAGTTGGATCCCGACCTGGGCCATGGTCGCGGACGCCCTGACGAAGGCCATGGAGGCCGGCGTCCTGCTGTCGTTTTTCGGGGCCCGCAAGCACACCTACGGGACCCGGCAGCCGCACGCCGCCATGCTCGCCTCGGTGCTGTTCACCTGCCTCGGCAAGGTCAAGGGACAGCCAACGCCGACGCCGACGACGCCGGACCTCAGCTACTACCTGTGCCTGCTGACGTTCGCGCTGTTCTACGGTATGGCCATCGGGTTCGGCATCTTCATGATGCTGTGGACGATCATGAGGCAGAACCACGCGATTGCCACCGAGCAGAGCGTCGCCGAGGCCAAGGCCATGGGCGAGCACCCTGGCTGGGACGGCCGCCTACTGGGCCGGCGCCGCAACATACCGACGATCCCGGAGGACCGTGACTACGACGGCGATGTCGTCTTGCAGCCCCCTGGAGGCGCAAGCAGTGCGAGTTCAGCGACATCGGCGTCTGGCGTGTCTTTCGGACACCATCCATCGCAGCCACCAATTCCAGCATTTCCAGCACTGCAGCAGCCGCCGATGCCGCCAACACCGCCACCTTCCAGTGCATCGCCATTACCGTGCACGGCAACATCGACCCCGGGATCGGGACGATCGAGGTCAGCAAGGGCCTCAGGCAGCTCAGGCAGCTCGGCACCTACATCGCCAAGCATCGTTTCCGTGACGAGCTCATCGAGTGCGATCAGCGCCAGTGGAGTCCAGTGGCACGGGCCGTCGCCTACGGTAGAGCCCAGCGACATGCTTGATTGCATCAGCAAGCGGCACGGTTTCGTGGTCGGCCACAACTCGCACAGCGTATACATCACCTGCAAGAGCTGCAAGAAGCACGCGTCCTGGTTGACCCGTTGCTATCGCAACAGCAACCCGGATTTCACGATCTTCCCGGAGGGCGTGATGCACGACCTCATGGGTCGATGGCGCAAGATCACAGGCCGAGAGTGCGGGCGAGGATCAGATCTGACGGACAAGCCGATGAAGCCCAAGAAGGGCGACTGATCCCTGCTGCTGCCCAGACTGTCGCGGCTTTTCATCGCGACCTTGCTTACGTAAGTCCGCATTGCTGTTTCAGATTCCACACCTGGTGAAAAGATTTACACGTAACTCCGCATTTCAGAAGCTTCAGTTCAGTGTGCACAGGTTTTTTGATGCGATGACGATCACACCCATTCAGATGGCTCTTTTGAGTTTTGTCGCTTCGCGATCGGACTCTAGCCATGCCTTGTCTTTGATTATAGCGCCGGCGGCGCTGAGAGCTGTGAATACCCTGCAGGTCGCGTGTAGCGCATCCGCTTAAGTGCCCCGTGGGCTGCCTGCGATTGCAAGCCGTGTCGAGCCGTTTGCTCGCCTTCTGCCAGCGCGCCTGGCCTCCGCCTAATGAAGTTAGCGCCAGGCTTATATGCCCGGCTGCTCATGGCGCATCGTGCGCCCGCCCGCTGCTTTTGAGCACCGTGCAGGAGGAGTGTGATTCCAGAAGACTCGCTGCTCTTCTCACTCGCCCTCTGCTGTTGCTGCTCAGCTGTCCAGGGTCTCTCTGCCGCCGCCCGTTCTGGCTCTAATGATTTTAGGGCCCTCGGCCGATTGAGCTACGATTCCGCTCTGCGAGCGTTTCCAAAACGATAGATCCGCGATCTTTCCATATCACACAAACATCGGACTGGGTGGCGGGCTCGGCGTCGGGCTGGGGGTCGGGGCAGGCAGTGTACTGGCGGCGCAGGCGGTGCACGCATGTGAGCGCGATGTCCGCGAAGGAGATGAGTGTGGCTGTGGCCGACGGCATCGATGGTGCGCTGCTGCTGCTGCTGGATGCACTGGTGCTGCTGTGAAGGGTGCTGCGTGCTGTTGCTGCGACTCTGGACCGTACTGGCCACAGTGGGATTGCTGGTAGCGCCGTTGCTACGCGTTGCGCTGCTGGTCCTAGTCGTGGCGGTCACAGTGGCGCTGCTGGTGGCACTGGAACTGCTGCGCGTGGTGCTGCTGGTCCCATATGGTGGCGCTCGCACTGGTGCTGCTGCTTGTCCTGGTGCTGCCGCGCGATGCGCCGCTGGGTGCGCTGTACTGGCCTATCCGCGATTTTCGGCGTGCCAGCCCATCCGCTATCGTACGGCGGAGGGGGTACGCAGAGGTTGTTCGATTGCCAGCTAGAGGTAGTAAGGGAGCAAGATGGCATTGCTGCGAGTGGAGCTGCTGGTTCCGGCCATTGTGCTGGCATCGGCCGTAGCCGCGTAGCCGCGGTATCGAACCCGGACGTGCCTCTCAGCGACGCGCTGGTTGGACGCATCTGCGGGCAGGCGGACCACCGTCGTGCTGCTCATCGACGACGCGTGCTCCTCGTCATGCTGCTCGTCATATGCTGCTGGGCCACCGTCGTGTTGCGGAGATGTCGAGGAGATAGCGCCGATGTCAAGCGCCGTGGAGATGGTGCCGATGTCAAATGCGACAGAGCCGGTGCCGCGGAGATGGCGCCAGTGTCAAATGTCACGGAGATGGCGCCGATGACAAATATCTCGGAGACGGTGCCGACGGTAGATGTCACGGAGATCGTTGCACCCAAGCGAGAATAGTGTTGTTCAGCATTTCCACAAACGAGGATCCGCAGCCGTGCCGCTGGGCACGGAGTGGGCGTGTCCTCGGGTCCTTTGCCCACTCCCCTGAGCCTCAGTCGTCAGCACTGGAGAGCCAAGTACGATCCCCGACCTTCAATTCCGAAATCTACTGGGCCTTGTCGCGTGCCCCCTGGGCTCCCCCGCGTCTCGTCGCATGACTTTTCCGGGCACAGGAGGGTCCCAAGACGGGCCAAGAGCCTCACGAGGCCCTCCACAGACGGTCCAAGACGGCCCCGAGTCGCCAAAAGATCGCCCCCAAGCGCGCAAGATGGCCCCAAGACGGCCCAAGAGGCCTCCAAGACGCCCTAAGAGGCCTCCCGAGAAGGCCCCAAGAGGCAAAAATCCGCCGACCCCCGATTGCCGGATTTGAAAAGGCGTGTGAGACAACTGGCTGCTCCCCTACCGCTTTCCCCCTCCCCTGGAGCTCAAAATCGCATTAGAGGGATGGGAGCCTGGGGGAGGGCCCGAGAGAGGGGGAGGGGGGCACGAGCTCGCCAACGCTTCCCTGGGACCTCTGGACGCCCGAAAAAAAACCCAAGACATCCCAACAGAGCCCAGACACAGCGCCAAGACAGACGAAGAGGGCGCCATGACGGCACAGCGTAACCAAGACGCCCAAGATCCTCCAAGACGGCCCTGGAGCACCCCAAGACGGCCCAAGACAGCCAATTGAGGCTCCCAAGACGGCTCCCGACGGCCTCAGACGGGCCAGGAGGCCATCAAGACGGCCCAAGGTGGCTCTAAGATGGCCCAAGACGGCCCAAGAGGACCCCAAAAGACCTCCAAGACGGCCCAAGAGGCTTCCAACAGGGCCTCCAGGAAGGCCCGAGAAAGACCAACATCAGTCATGTTCCGAAGGTTTTCCATTGATTTTGGCATTTGCTTCTTTTCGGCCTTCCCACGGCCCGAGACGGCCCAAGAGCCCCCAAAGATCGCCCAAAAGGCCTCCAAGACGGTCCCAGACCGGCCCAAGAAGCCCCCAAGCAGGCTCACGGAGCCCCAAGACGGCCCAAGAGGCCTCCAAGACGCCCAAGATGGCCTCCAAGACTGTACTAGAGCACGCCAAGAGGGCCCTAAGTCGGCCCAGAGAGGCCCCCAAGACGGCTTCCGACGGCGTCAGACGGGCCACGAGCCCTCCGAGACAGCCCAAGATGGCTCCAAGATGGCCCAAGACGGCCCAAGAAGCCCCCAAGAGGTCTCCAAGACGGCCCAAGAGGCCCCCAAGAGAGCCTCCAGGAAGGCCCGAAGATGCCAAAATCATGGACTGCCCATGGGCTTTTCAAAGACTTTGGTATCTGCGTCTTTTCGGTCTTCCCACGGCCCGACACGGCCCAAGAGCCCCCACAGATCGCCCCAAGATCGCCAAAGAGGCCTCCAAGATGGCCCCGGAACGGCCCAAGAGGCCTCCAAGACGCCCAAGACGGCCTCCAAGACGGCCCTGGAGCACACCAAGAGGGCCCCAAGTCGGCCCAGAGAAGCCCCCAAGACGGCTTCCTACGGCGTCAGACGGGCCAGGAATGCCCCAAGACGGCCAAAGAGGCCGCCGAGAAGACCCCCAAGGCCCCCAAGTGGCCCAAGGAGGCCCCCAAGATGCCTCCAAGAGACCCCCAGAAGCTTCTGGGAGGCTCCCAAGAGTGCCCCTAGAGGCTCCCAAGATGCCCCCTCCATTTCCTCCTCCTCCTCCTGATCTTCCCCGCCATCCTCCCCCAAGTGTTCCCCAAAGGGTTTCCACAACGGCTGGGGGAACACACGGTCCGATAGCTTGGCAGAGCTCTTGCGACAACGCTCGGCCACATGGGCGATTCCAAAAGGCAGGGGGCGGCGGTGATTCACCGTAGGCGTCTTCGATGACTGCCCGCATGTCCGCCCCCTCCCCACAAAAACCGATAGCACTGTATTGCTGGATCCGGTCGTGCAGTGCAGCGTCTCGACGTGCTGCACAGTGCCGCGCCACTGGTAGCCGTCGTGCACCGCACTCCTGGCCCTGGAGCTGGCGCTGGCACTGCTGGCGAAAGTGGTCGTCAATGAGGTTGTCGCTCTCGTGATGGTAGTGCTAGTAGTGGATGGTGTGGTGGCGTGCGAGCGGCCGATGTTGGAGGATCGACCTCAGGCATAGCTGCCGCGGCAGCTTGGAGATTGGGCAGCGTGGTGGCTAGTGGAGCGGGTTGTGGGCCTGGAAGGGAGAGCGGGGCATAGAGGCGTTAGTGGCGGTGGTGGTGGTGGTGGTGGTGGTGGTGGTGGTGGTGGTGGTGGTGGTGGTGGTGGTGGTGGTGGTGGTGGTGGTGGTGGTGGTGGTGGTGGTGGTGGTGGTGGTGGTGGGGAGGGAGATGGATGCGAAGTGGTGTGGCGGTGGGGAGTGGTGCGGGAGGACCTGGCAAATGTCACGGGGTCGGCACGCCGGAGGCCTGGCACACGCGCAGCGTAAGAGATCTGGTGGGCATCCCAGGAGTCTCGGGCTCGGTGCATCGCCTGTGTCAGGGACTCGGTGCATCGCTGATGTACTTCCCGCTGGTGCAGCTGCGCGTGGCGCTGCTGGACCCAGCCGTGGGAGTCAAACTGGTGCTGCGAGATGCACTGGTGCTGCTACACGTGGCGACGGTGCTGCTGCCCTCACTCAAGGTGTTCACAGTCGTGCTGCATGCGGTCATCGTCACGACGTTCATGCAGAGGCACTGGCAGTCCAGGGAGGCCTCGGCATTCTCGCGGCTAGGCTTCGCGGGCTTGCTCTCGATCTCGAGGGCTGGCGCACGCAAGAGAGGGCGATGGTGAAGCCAAACCATCCACACTTCCTGCCGCAGGGCCGAGGCCCACGGAGGCCCTGTCGAGTCCAGGTAACTCCACAGAAATAGCTGTCCCCTGCCTTCCCGCCTCACGGCAGGTCTGGACAGGGAGTAGCAAGCTGTGGACCATGCAGGTGGTCGCGGGCGTCGGCAAATCCAAGTCGGCGCAGGCGACGGGCCAGGAGACGGCGCCAGCGTCGGACTGGGAGACGGGAGCGGCGACAGCTGGGAGGTCGGCGTCGTTGCTGCAATGCCATCTGCTGGAGCCCGCCGTATTGCGCAGCGTCGTGCTGCTATTTGAGGCGCGCGCCTGCCAAGCCAGCCATTCCAAAAGGATGGGCTGGCATCCACCGCAGGCGTCGGATATGGCATCGGGTAGGGCGTCGGGAAGGGCGTCGGAGAGGGCGCCCTGGGGGGCAAGCTAATGCTGCGGGACACACTGGTGCAGCTGCGCGTGGCGACCGTGCTGCTGTTCCCGCTCGAGGTGTTCCCAACAGCGCTGCTTCCAGCCGTCGTCTGGACGCTGATGCAGGTGCACTGGTAATCCGGGGAGGCCTCGGCGTTCAGGTGCCGGAGGTCCAGAGGCCCATCGCCGTGGCCCTCTCACCACCCTCTCACTGCTCTTGTCATGGACTTGCTGGCCCCGTTCACCATCCAGTCGGGCGGGTCCTCGAGTTGCCGGAAGTTGATGAAAACTTGCGTCGCGAAGGTGTTATACACGCGGGCGTCCCACTGCAGGCCGAGTGGCTGAAGCCCAACTCGTGTTCGCAAAAACTGGACTGCTTGCAAAACTGGTGCGTTTCTGAAACTCTGATCTTCCTAAGACGCTGCAAGTAATTTTTGCAAGACTGGCGCATTTGGTATGATATGTCTGACATGCTTGCAGACATGATTGAGTCTGCTGGTCTTAATGAAGTGTCTGCAAAACTGAGGCGCTTGGTCTGATTTCGACATGTGGGAGCGCTTGCCCCTTTTTTCCAGGGATGCTTGAAACATACCTTTTTGCAATGAAGGAGTGTGGGATGAATGGGGGGGTCGATACTGGTCGCCCTGCGAGGGTATGAATACATATGGAAAGTGAGCGACGAGGCAGAATCATGTCATTTGCAGTGGCCCAGGGGAGGCCGACTGGTCCGGGGGGAGAGGGTGGTAGCGCCGATTCTTCTTTTGGGAAGAGAAAAGATGGGCTATCTGCGTCGTGCCATATATATATATATATATATATGAGGTGCAAGCTACGGGATGCGATACATGGCGGGTTCAGACCCCTTGCCATCTCTTGCGAGGCCGAATTTTACTTCCGCCGCCTTCCGCCGAGATTCTTCAGCCGGCGGAGGCGGCCTCGTCTTCCTTCCGCCGCCTGCCGCAGACCTGCCGCCGCCCTCCGCCGAGGAAGAGATGACCACTCCCTCGACCCTCTAAGGCGATGCTCGTTAAAAATAGAATCGGTGAAACTAGGTCTCGGCTAAACTAGATCGGAAGTTTCGGTCCCCGACTTCTGCAATTCCGAAAACTAGATCGGCCCGCATGCATTTTCATTTCCCATGCATTAGCATACTCTCCGCTCTCCTTCGACCCTCTAAGGCGATGCTCCTTCTGGAACGCCTGATGTGGGATGCGAGCGAAGCTTGTGGACGCCACGACAATGGACACCCTCACAGTCCTATCCTTGAGTTCAAAGTGTGCTTAAAAATTTGGGAACATGCTCTAAACATGTTTCAAGCATGTGCTTTGCACGTCTAAAGCAGGGCTCCATATCAACGAAAGAACGTTTCACACATGTTCTCGACGTCTGGAAACTATTTGGCAACACGCTTCCTCTCCACTCCTCGTCCCCCACGCAGCGAAGCGTGCAGCCCGGAGCGCGAGCCCACGCCCCGAGGCGCCCACGCCGCGAGGCGCCCGCGGACGGGCACCCTGCGAGAGCCCAGGAGGCGCCCGCCAGCGCCGGGGCGGGCGGCCCGCGGAGCGCCATGGGCGGGCGGGCCGGGCGGGCGAAGGACCCGAAGAGGCCGGGCGGCGCACAGGGCGCCCACGAGGCTGCGTTGGCCGCTGCAGCAGGTGGGCGAGCAACGACATACGTAATTACATGCACGCCCTCCGCGGTCTTGCCTGCACGGACGTCCGCGTGGACACGCACGCCAAGGGAAGCTCACCGCGTGCGTGCACACATGTTGCTGGCCTCTGAGCAGGCTGCCCCGCCGGCGTCGTTGCAGGGGCTGCCGTGCTGTTCGTCATCGTCGCCGCGACGCGGTTGAGCTCTTCGCGAAGGCCCGCGCGGCGCCCACCGCAGCGGCGGAGAGGCGGCGCGGCGGGATCGCCACAAGGGGGGGGGTCACCGCCTCCCCTCGGGCGCCGGGAGCCAAGGGGGAGGGAGGGCCGCGCTTCGCGGCGGGTCTGCGCGATGTCGGGTGCCCGTGGGGGCCCCGCGTCGGACGGCGGGCGCCCCGCGGAGACGGCGCACGGGGCGGCCACGGGGGAGCCCTAAGTGACGCGTCGAGCCCTTCCCCCAAAGATGGCCCCCGATACCGCCCGTAGGCCCCCACGCGGCGAGGCCCCCAAGAGGCCGCCGAGAGGACCGCGAGGGGCCCCCGAAAGGGCCTCCCAGGAGACCCCAGGAGGCCTCTCTGCGACGCCCCCTGCTGACGACCCAGGTCACGGTGACAGGATGGACCGAAGGCCACTGAACCCGTCGCCCCCTTGTCGGCTTGCCAGGAGGGTGCCTGGCGGGCTAGATCCAACGGTCTTTGATCTCGGTGCTTTTCCAAGAGAGCTCTCCCTGGGGCATCGGCCCGGCGCGCCGGCTCCCGCGGGAAAGGCCCAGGAACGACCTCCACGTCCGGAAAAAATCCCCCTAAGACGGCTCAGGATGGTCACCAAGAGGGCCAAGATGGCCCAAGATGGCCTCCAAGTTCGCCCAAGATGGTCCAAGATGGCCTCCAAGACAGCCCAAGAGGGTCCAAGATGCCTCCAAGTCCGCCCAAGAAGCCTCCAGGACGGCCCAAGATGGCCACAAGATGGCCCAAGATGGCCCGAGAGGCCCCCAGGAGGCCCCCAAGAGGCCTCCAAGACGGCGCAAGAGGCCCCCAAGAGGTCCTCCAGAAGGCCCGAGGATGCCAAAATCATTGATTTCCCGACTGGTTGTTGAAGGATTTGGGCATGTGTTTCTCTCCAGTTTTCCGACGGCCCGAGACGGCCCAAAAGCCCCCAAAGATCGCCCCAAGATCGCCCAAGAGGCCTCCAAGATGGCCCCAGAACGGCCCAAGAGGCCCTCAAGACGGCCCCAAGAGGGCACCAAGACGGCCCAAGAGGCCTCCAAGACGCCAAAGATTGCCCTGGAGCAGCCTCAAGTCGGCCCAGAGAGGCCCCCAAGACGGCTTCCGACAACGTCAGACGGGCCAGAAGGCCACTAAGACGGCCCAAGATGGCCCCATGATGGCCCAAGACGGCCCGAAAGGTCCCCAAGAGGTCTCCAATACGGCCCAAGAGGCCCCCAAGAGGGCCTCCAAGAAGGCCCGAGAGAGGCCAAAATCATTGATTCTCCTTGGGTGACTGAAAATGTTTAGCTTTTCTTTTCGGCATTCCCACGGCCCGAGACGGCCCAAGAGTCCCCAAAGATCGCCCCAAGATCACCCAAGGGGCCCCAAAGATGGCCCCAGAACGGCCCAAGAGGCCCCCAAGACGGCCCAAAGAGAACCCCAAGAAGGCCCAAGAGGCCTCCAAGGGGCCCAAGATGGCCTCCAAGACGGCCCTGGAGAACCCGCTTCCGAGGGCGTCAGACGGACCAGGGGGCCACCAAGACGGCCCAAGATGGTTCCAAGATGGCCCACTGCCCAAGAGGCTCCCAAGAGGCCTCCAAGAAAGCCCCCAGGAAGGCCCGAAGATGCCGAAAGTATCGATTCTCTCTTAGTTTCTCACAGATTTGGGCATTTGCTTCTTTCCTGTCTTCCCACGGCCCCGAGACGGCCAAAGAGCCCCCAAAGATCGCCCCAAGATCACCCAAGGGGCCCCAAAGATGGCCCCAGAACGGCCCAAGAGGCCCCCAAGACAGCTCCAAGCGGGCCCCAAATGGCCCAAGAGGCCTCCAAGGCGCCCAAGTTGGCCTCCAAGACGGCCCTGGAGCACCCTAAGAGGGCCCCAAGTCGGCCCAGATTCCGACGGCGTCAGACGGACCAAGAATGCCCCAAGACGGCCAAAAAGGTCCCCGAGAAGACCCCCAAGGCCCCCAAGAGGCCTCCAGAGGGCTCCCAGGAAGCCCCCAGCAGGCCCCAAGAGTGCCCCAGGAGGCTCCCAAGATGCCCCCTCCGCATCCTCCTCCTAAACCATGGCACAGGGTCTCCAAATTGAAATCCAGAAGTGGAAGCATATACGATTGTGTTGATATACCAATAGTGTTCTTGTGATTGGCCTTGACCTTTTCAGGTAAGTATCGACAACACCTGATGAAACAGGTAAACAAAAATCGCAGACACAACAATTGATGAGCATGTTGTTGTAACAAGTTGGTTGGATATTTGACGTTATGCATGTGAATTAGCTGCATGCCTTCCATCATGTACATGTCAACCAGTCTATTTAACTGGGCGCATTCGCTTGCAATCATCAACTACACGTCGCGTCTAAATTACCAAAGAAATCGTGGTTATCTCGATAAACATCGTGTAGTTTTTCTCTGTGCACAATATGTGTCTGGTAAGTGTACCATTTCTGACGATGATTCTGCTGCGAATGAAAGAAAGAACCGCTTGAAATTTAACATTTGCGCCTGGTAAAAACGCGACGTGACCATTCATCTGTTGTGCATTGCACTTGTTCCCATATCGCTGTGTCCGCTTCATGCGAGGCTACCATCAGATGGCATTGGGGCGCTGGTGTTTCTGAAAGCATGTACGTTTTGTTTGCTGGAAGAGCAGGTTCGGCATTCGTTAGCTATTAAAATTTGGTTGTCTTTATTCAGGCTTCGACTTTACATGTTTCGATTGGTTTTGAGACTAACCAGTACCATTGTTATGAATGTTAGTTGCCATATTCTGAATGTCTAATTTGTTATTCGTTGTTCTGGTGAAGCAGGTTGGGCAACGTATTGTGTATTATAGTGGTTCGAGTTTACATGTTAGATTTGGTGTAATCTGATAACCATGTATCACTTGTCGTCGTCAACGCCCCGTCGATTTAGTTACGTTTCGAAATGGCGAAAAACAGTACGACGTATTGTTGGTTGGTTTTGTTTGAAATTATCATTTGGTGCTGCGTATGTTACCTTCAGGTATTATGTTTCGGTTTATGTAAACTCACACATAACATGCAGTCAACCCCGTTGCATTCAGCGTAGCAGTTTGAGCAATAGTTCAACATCCATTTGTCCATTTCACGTATTCAGAGTTTGCGTATCGATTTCCCATTCAGATTTCATCACTCTCGTTCTGAAAGTAGCCATTGTTTTGTTTTCTGACAGTGTTCTAATGCTCCGTGCGCAACAGGTGTTCTTCCGTGTTCTTGAAGCTATGATGTGTTATTGTTCGGTTATCGCAGTCAGGTTTATGTGATTGCGCAAATACAACTTTGGGCGCGTAGTTATACCTAATTTGGCAGGTCAATGTCTAGCAGTTCCAAATATACGTGTTCAGATCCGCTTCGAAGTAAGATTCAATGTGTCATTTGCTCGGCATCGCTTCAGAATTAGCAGCTTTTTCAATCTAACAATGTGTATGTCGTTTGCAGTTCAAGTTTCGAAAGATTTGCATGGTTTTCTATACGTCAATATGATTGATGTGTCGTTTCCTTTGTTGTGTTGTTTTGTCTGGGGGGAAATACGCGCACAGGTTGTTCATGGTTTAGGTTTGATTCCGCCGTTGAAACACACACACACTGACGTTAGGACATATGTTGATAGAGTTGAGCATATGCTTCCAAGTCGCTATACCTGTATAAGTATAAACACTATGTTGGTTTGAATGTGTTTTGGTATGGATACGTTGCAAAATAAGACTAGTTAGTTGAATCTAAAAAATATAGTAACACGGTATTTCGAACGCAAGGGGATCGCGATGTGTTTGCATGGATTACGGCTGTGGCACAGCCACGCTATGTTTGCGCCGCTGTGCGCCGAGCGACTTCATGCTATTAATTGTGTGGCTAGTTCTTTTGCGATTAATACTTGTACTACTCCTACTACTACTACTACTAATGCTGCTACTACTACTACGACTACTACTACTACTACTACTTCTTCTACTACTACTACTACTACTACTACGACTACTACTACTAATAATCATGACACTAATAAAAATCATACTACTAATACTACTAATACTACTGCGACTACCCTTTGAACTACTACTACTACTACTACTACTACTACTACTACTACTACTAGTAGTACGACTACTACTACTACTACTACTACTACTACTACTACTACTACTACTACTACTTCTACTACTACTACTACTACTACTATTACTACTACTACTACTACTACTACTACTACTACTACTACTGATCTTCCCCGCCATCCTCCCCCAAGTGGTTCCCGAAGGGTTTCCACGATGGCTGGGGGAATACATGGACCGATAGCTTGGCAGAGCTCAGGCCACGACGCTCGGCAGCACGGGCCATTACAAAAGGCAGGGGGCGGCGGTGATTCGCCGCAGGCGTCTTCGATACTCAGACTTTCCGTTCTGTGTGATGAAAAACGTCGGGTTGCAAGGCATGCGCTCGTCCCACCAAATCGCAGTTCTGTTTGAGGCTCCTGAGGTTTCCCAGGTCTCAGATGACGTGAAGATCTCGGGCATCGAGTCCCTCATTGCTTCAGCAAGATAAAACCGGGAAGCCCAGCACACTTGCCATGCCAACACCGCGCGGTGGATAAAGGAAAACCCGTGTGGTACATCCGAAGAGCCCATGAGTGAAAAGGTTCACAAGAAACTACCCGCTGGCTGCTGTGACAGCGCCTACATGGCTTCTGAGCCAGGCACACTTTTAGGAAAAAGGGGAAAAGCAGCAGCACAAGGAAAGGAACAGAAAGAAAGCAGAACGAAAAGGAGGACGAAGCACAGGATGAGCAGGGGGGAGGAGGTGGACGAAGACGAGAAAACGCATTTGGGAGCGAGAGGTGAGGGAGAAGGGCTGGGGAGATGGAGGAGCAGGGGGATGAGTTGGGGGAGGAACCGGAAATGGCAAAGGAGAGGACTAATGGAAAAGGAGTGGGAAAAGAAAGGGACATCCTCTGACCATCCAGGATGCGTTTGCCCATCGTCCCCCTGACGCAGCTGGCCTGGCTCCGCGCAAGCTTCCCCAGGCCTGGGCCGGCGTGGGGCCTGGAACCGTTTGCGCATATTTCGCGCGAGAGGTCTTCCAAATCCCGAATCAAAAGACGCGGCCCTATCGGTAGGTCCCGTGATGCCAAAACTCTGCTCATGAGGGCGGTCCGCTAAATCAGACGATGCAACCTTGTCGGCTGGACACGTCGAAATGTCACCAGAAGTCAACTCCTGGAGAAGGGGTTGGACCTCAAGATGCAGTCCTGGTTATCGGCATGTTGAGTCTTTCGTGCTGCCGGACCTCCACACTTCGGGACTCTTCTTACAAATGTAACACGAACCTCGGCGGCCATCCTTCTGCTAGAGCTCCACTCCGAGGACGCAAATTGATCGACGACCAGTCCCGTCTGCGGGTCGGAAGATGAGCATTCTCCCCAGGATGACTCTTGCCCACCAGGAGTAGCCGAAGCGGTTGGTCGTGTCTTCGCGCTGCCCGAAATTCGCCCCCAGGGACGGCTATGAGCCGAAAGATGCAGCCCTGTGTCGGCCGGACGGAGGGGGGGAGGAGGAGGAGGAGGAGGAGGAGGAGGAGGAGGAGAGGAGGAGGAGGAGGAGGAGGAGGAGGAGGAGGAGGAGGAGGAGGGAGGAGGAGAGAGGAGGAGGAGGAGGAGGATGAGGAGGAGGAGGAGGAGGAGGAGGAGGAGGAGGAGGAGGAGGAGGGAGGATGAGGAGGAGAGGGAGTAGGAGGAGGGGGAGGAGGAGGAGGAGGAGGAGGAGAAGGAGGAGGAGGAGGAGGAGGAGGAGGGAGGAGGAGGAGGAGAAGGAGGAGGAGGAGAAGGCCTGATATGGAAGTCCCAGGGACATCTCTGAATGGGAGAGCACCGTCCTGTCGGTCCGCCGTGCTTTCGCGTCGCCAGAACTCGGACCCCGGCACGACCCTACGTCTAAGAGAGCTCAGTCCACTCGGCCGCTCTGTACCTGGCGACGCCGGGATAGAACTCCCAAGGGCGATCGTCTTCGGTAAGCGTGCGGAAGTCGCACTTATTCTGATCGCGCCCCCACGCATCTCCACGACGACGACGACGACGACGACGAGGACGACAACGACGACGACGACGACGACGACGACGAGGATGAGGAGGAGAAGGAAGACAACGACAACAGCGACGACGACAGCGACGACGACAGCGACCACGACGACGACAACGACGACGATGATAGCAGCAACGAGAGGAGAACGACGACGACGACGACCACGACGACGACGACGACGACGACGACGACGACGACGACGACGACGACGCCGATGGCGACGACGACGACGATGACGACGACGACGACGACAACGAGGAGGACGACGAGGACACCGTCGCAGTGGCCCCCCTCGCGGCCCAAGAACGCTCCTCGCGGCCCAGGAGCGCCCCCAGACGGCACAAGAAGGCCACGGGAGAGCGGATCGGCGACTCGTCGCAGGCGCCTTCGATAACAGCGTGCACGTCCACATCGCCCCGAGACCCCCCCTCTTCCACCAGGCCTCCCACTTGCGGGTCGACGACCGCCTCCGAGCAGCGCGCTCCCCCTGGTCCCCTGAGCATCCTGACCAGGTAGTCACCGAGCGCCCGACTGCAGGCGGAGTCGCCTCGGCAATCATCATACTGGAAGCTCCTACCATTCCTGTCCGAATGAAGGCGGCCGTCTGCGATAAATCGCAGAGGGCGCCTGTGCGCAGCAGGGAGGAGGACTGGCTCGAAGTCAAGGGTAAAGTGGTGTCGTTGAGGATGAGGCTTATGCCCAACGATGCTGAGCCGTGTGTACCATCGCTGAATAGAGAGTTCGATGGCGTCAAGCTGCCCACACTCCCATGCCAGCCTTCTTTCCGTAGCTGCATTGCGCGCGCAACCGCCCCGAAGTGCCAATCGGTGCCCCTGAGTCCCCAGTTGTCGCAGACGTCAAACCGAATCTCCAGAGAACCAGCTCCGAGCCTGTCATCGTGGACCTCAGCTGGCGTTCTGTGCGCAGGCGGATGCTTCAAGAAAGAGAGAACGATCTGTGCGGGCGTGAGGGTAACCGTGCAGAAATCTGGACATGCGTGCGAGTGGGAGAGGACAGGACAGAAAGCGACGGATGGAGGGAGGAAAGACAGGAAAGGGAGATGGAAAGGGTGAGGGACCAGGACAAGAAGCGAAGGAACTAGAACAGAGACCAGGAAAGGGAGAGGGGGAGAGAAAGGGAGGACGATTACAGGCAAGGCTCCTTGCTCCTTGCAGAGTCTGTCCGCTCTTCCGAGAAGAAAAAAAACGTAGTGACCCCCAGCCGCCGCCTCAGGCACCGCGGAGTGACGCGATGAGGCCCTGGACGAACGCGGTCGCTGGAGGCGCGCACCAGTAGCCCAGCGCGAGCGCCACCCCCTGCTTGATCGCCCCGAGCGTGGTCGACCGGATGAAGTTGGACGGCTTGAAAAACTCCTTGAACGTGAGCTCCTGACCCTTGGACTGCAGGAGGAACCCCCGCCACTCATTGAAAGGCGCCGAGATGAGGCAGCCGAGGATCACCACAATGAACAGCAACTCGGGAGAGGTGATCGACCAGGCCGGGTTGAGCATGAGCGCCCCCATGGTGCAGTAGTTGCGCGCGATGCCGTACACGATGTCACGGATGACGGTGGGAGGGTAGGCCTCGTAAATGTTGCCCCAGTTCACCTCGAGGTCCATCGACTTGCGGTACCTGTAGTTCGTAACAGGCAGAGTGGCAGTGGTGAAGACGAAGCCTGTGAAAATTCCGCGGTACGTCGCGCTGACCGGGAACGCTGCGCAGAAGGCGTTGATGGCCTCGAAGAACGGGAACTTCAGGAAGTTGGTGGCCAGCGTCGTCTTGAAGAAGTTGAGCATCTGCGCCGCGCTCACGTCGTTGATGGCCTCCATGACCTTCATGCGCTTGACCAGCACGCGGTTCACGATGGGCTCGCCCACCGCCGACAGCGCCGCCTGGATGACCGAGGCGACCGCGCCCGCACCCATCGCGTTAATCACCTTCGAGGCGATGCTCACGGTCGGTGCGGCGGCAGCCCGGGCGGTGGCGCCACCCCCTGCGCGCCAGCCGGCGTCTGGGAGAGTCGCGGGGGCACGGCGGGTGAGCTGGTTGGCGACAGTGGCCTCGACGCCCACGCGGGCCGGGGCGGCCCCGGGGGCCGCGAACGCGGCGAGCGTCTCGCCGTCGGCGAAGTCCGAGATCTGCAGCTCGACCAGCAGCTGCGCGGCGAGAGCACCCAGGGCCACGTAGGCGAACACGCTGCTGCGCGACTGGCGGGCACGAGGCGCCATCTCAGGGGGGGGATGATGTTGCGAGGGGAGGCGCCTTGATGCTTGGCTTGGGCCGATGCCTGCTCACAGATCGACCGAGAGCCTCGTCCGACGGAGGCTGCCTCTTTTCCCCCCGAGACGGTACCCCCCACTGAACCTGGCTCATACACCGGGCCTGACCACCCATCCGGACCAGTGTGGCCCCACAACGAGCCCGCAGCTGCAACAACAGTCATCATAAGATTGATCGCTCTTGCTTGCTTGCGTGCGACTCAACCCCGAACCCTCGACTTCCGCCCTGACCGTCTATGAACGTACCCTCTTTGAGGGGACTGCTTTCATGCACTCCTACTCCTGGGTAAAGCCCGACAGGGACAGACAAGCAGGTCGGGCGGATGGACCGCAAAGGGCGGGCCAGGAGGGCAAACCTTACGGGGCTGGACGGGCAGGCGGACCCTAACAGGCCAGCGGGGCGAGCGAGACATCGAGGCGGGCGTGCTGGTGTCAAAGCGAGCGACCAAGCGGGCGGACCCTAACGGACCACTCGGGCGGGCGGGGCATTACATAGCTTGGCGGCCAGTGCCTCGGAAGCAGCTGTCGCCGCAGGTGGCGGTGCGTCAGAAGCAGCTGCCGCCGCAGGTGGTGAGGCTGTCGGTTCAGCAGGGGCTGAAGTCCCCTGTCCGCGGATGTGAGGTAGCTTCCACGGTTTGGCAAATTTGCATTCGCCATGTGTAAGTAAGTGGCCAGGCTTAGCCTTTTCCATCATATTTCTTTTTGCACTTTGGACAGTCCCAGTAATAATCCTCTTTGTCGTACCAAATACAGTGTTTAGGGTTTCTGCTGCTCGATGGGGAGTGCATGTTGACGTTGCCAGCAAACGAAGGACATCCCCTTCCTCTTGATGGTGATTGTACGATGCGCCCGTCAGGATGTCGAAAGATCGTTGGAGCATCCAGATCGAATCCGCGTGCGTTCGTGACAAGAGCAGATGACGCGTAAGGACGATCGTGAAAGGCATCACGGTTCACTGCGAAAACTTCATGTGCAAATTGAACTGCTTCGACGAAGAGGGATTGCATCTTCGGAGTGCACTGTGCTGCCTTGGCCAATTCCGTGCTGCAGACCGAGGCATGTTGGTGATGGCCAGAGCACCGTTTGTTGTCACATGTTGCCAAAGGGTGTCAGTAGTGAACGGTGGTTGGCCATTATTTCAAAAAGGTGCTGGTTTGGGGGGAATCTGGAGGTTCTCCTCTTGTCGGCTTCCCGACGCTCCAAGACGGCCCATGAGGCCCCAAAGATCGCCCTAAGACGGCCCGAGAGACTTCCAAGAGGGCCCCGAACTGGCCCAGGAGGGCCACCAGACGCTCCCGACAGGGCCCCGGGAGGCAGGCGGGCGGGCCCTTTGCGAGCGGGTCGGGCGGGCGGGCCCTGCTGGGCAGGTCGGGCGAGACGTACAACTCTTGAGTAAGGCATCGTGGAAATAATCAGGCGAGGGCGCGATTCTTGAGCAAACGGCGAGGAAGTCTCGAGTGACAGCGCGAGCCCCGACTGGATCGCGACGAGGTGCCGAGCGAGTGCGCGATGCCTCAACAGCGGGAGCTCGATTCTGAAATAAATGATGAGCAAGACCCAGGTGAAAGCCCGATTCTTCAGTTCATTGCGAGGAGGCCTCGAGCGAGAGCGGAACTCCAAAACAAATGAAGAGTTCAAGAAACTACTCAGGCGGGAGCAGTTGTTGCTATCGTCTGGGAGGACAGGGGGCGGGCCCCTGGGAGGGGGGCAGTGCACTTGCTGGGGCCGGGCGGGAACTCCACAGACATCCAAACGGTGACCAGCAAGTACGGGAGCCACGATGGGCAGGGTGTCTGTCGATCAAGGCGCTCGTTCAGAACTCCCTCAAAGCGCGAGGCCTTCCGCGACCGTAGCCGTGCCTTCCCGCTCATCGACCTCGCCGTTTCGCGACCCCGGGCTCGATCGAGCGCAGCGTCGACAGCCTCGCCACCCCTGATCGACGGCCTGCCCTGTACACGTCGTTCATGTCCCACTGCCCTCACGTCTACTTGTGCTCGGAGAGGCCCAGGATAGAAGAATTAGAAATGAACGGATCTTGGCCCCCCAAACAGCCAGGAATCTTCGAAGACTTAGACATGAACAACGTGTACCCCTGCAGAGTAAGGGCTCCTCCTGGGCCAGCGAGCCCCGCCCAGGCGCGCACGGAAAGAAAGCGTTGGGAGAGCGACGCCCGGCGAGCGAGGGCCGGACCCCGCCGGGCGTCGCGGGGCCGACGCCCGGAGGGGCAGGGGCGAGAGCACGAGAGCCGAGGGGGATGCCACGACAACGGGCACTCTAACAGTCCGATCATTGGATCAAAAATGTGTGTCAAACTGTGCGAAGCATGTTCTAAAAATGCTTCGGACGTGCGTTCTGCACGTTTTAAAACATGCTCGAGACATGTTCTCGACGTCTGGAAAGGATTTGGCAGCCTGCGTCCTCTCCACTAATCGACTTCCACAACACGAGAACCGCAGGGGACGCGTGGTGGGGCCCGGCGAGAGGAGGGGGTCGAGTCGGCCAAACACGCGCAGAAGAGCAGAAAACTGCGCAGAGACGCTCAGCGCGGGGGGCCGTGAGGGACCGAGCCTCACCCGCGTCGACGGGGAGGGGGGAGGGGGGCACGAGGGGGCAAGGGGCCAAGAGCCACCAGATCACCCCACAAACGAGCGAGCCACCATGGGGCCACCGAAGAGACGCAACTCACCGGATCGACCCATGAGCACCACTCCACACACACACACACACACACAAAGGAGGCACGAGGGGGCCACGGGCCACGAGCGAAGTAGCTGCAGCGAGACATGACCGCAGCAATGTGTTACAGCCCCCGCGGTTAGGCAAACTTTTGCGATACGACACTATTCCTGACCTTCCTGGAAGGGCGCCATCCTCGCACGCAGGGCGCGTCGCTTGCGACCTCGGTTCGACCGAACCGCAACGCCCGACAGGCTTGCCGCCACGGCACTGGACCAATATTGAAAAAAGAACGCCTACCCCTCTTGAGTCTCCCCCAGCCGCCGCCTCAGGCGCCGCGGAGTGACGCGATGAGGCCCTTCACGAACGCGGTCGCTGGAGGCGCGCACCAGTAGCCCAGCGCGAGCGCCACCCCCTGCTTGATCGCCCCGAGCGTGGTCGACCGGACGAAGTTGGACGGCTTGAAAAACTCCTTGAACGTGAGCTCCTGACCCTTGGACTGCAGGAGGAACCCCCGCCACTCATTGAAAGGCGCCGAGATGAGGCAGCCGAGGATCACCACAATGAACAGCAACTCGGGAGAGGTGATCGACCAGGCCGAGTTGAGCATGAGCGCCCCCATGGTGCAGTAGTTGCGCGCGATGCCGTACACGATGTCACGGATGACGGTGGGAGGGTAGGCCTCGTAAATGTTGCCCCAGTTCACCTCGAGGTCCATCGACTTGCGGTACCTGTAGTTCGTAACAGGCAGAGTGGCAGTGGTGAAGACGAAGCCTGTGAAAATTCCGCGGTACGTCGCGCTGACCGGGAACGCTGCGCAGAAGGCGTTGATGGCCTCGAAGAACGGGAACTTCAGGAAGTTGGTGGCCAGCGTCGTCTTGAAGAAGTTGAGCATCTGCGCCGCGCTCACGTCGTTGATGGCCTCCATGACCTTCATGCGCTTGACCAGCACGCGGTTCACGATGGGCTCGCCCACCGCCGACAGCGCCGCCTGGATGACCGAGGCGACCGCGCCCGCACCCATCGCGTTAATCACCTTCGAGGCGATGCTCACGGTCGGTGCGGCGGCAGCCCGGGCGGTGGCGCCGCCCCCAGCGCGCCAGCCGGCGTCTGGGAGAGTCGCGGGGGCACGGCGGGTGAGCTGGTTGGCGACAGTGGCCTCGACGCCCACGCGGGCCGGGGCGGCCCCGGGGGCCGCGAACGCGGCGAGCGTCTCGCCGTCGGCGAAGTCCGAGACCTGCAGCTCGACCAGCAGCTGCGCGGCGAGCGCGCCCAGGGCCACGTAGGCGAACACGCTGCTGCGCGACTGGCGGGCGCGAGGCGCCATCTTTAAGAGAGATGATGTTGCGGGGGGAGGCGCCTCAATGCTTGGCTTCAGCCGATGCCTGCTCACAGATCGACCAAGAGCCTCGTCCGACGGAGGCTGCCGCTGTTCCCCCCGAGGCGGCACCCCCCATTGAACCCGGGTGCGCGTTTCCCGCTTCGAGAGCCTTGAGTGTCACTTATCCGGCGCATACCAAGCGTGACCGCTCATCCGGACCAGCAAGGAGGCCCCACGACGAACCCGCACCGCAGCAGCAACAACAACAATCATTTTGAGACTGTTCGCTCTTATCTACCCGCGTGCCAATCAACATGTATATCCAAAACCCTAGATATTCGCCCTTTCTGTCTCCGATCATATCCCCTTGATCATGTACCCCTGGGAGGTATATCTTCCTTACCTTCCACGTGTAGTTGACGCAGCCCCTGAAACATGGGAAAGGAGGAGAGAAGAGACAAGGGGGAGAGACAATGAAGTAGCACGACAGAGATTAGGAGGATGTGGGTTAGGAGCAGGAAAACAAGCGGCAGAAACAGACGGGCGAGTCGGGCGGGTGGCCCTTACGGGCGGGTCGGGCGGGCGGGTAGACGGCGGGGTCGAGCGGGCGGGTCGCTAAAGGGTCAGTCCTGCAGGGATCGCGATGAAGACTTTAGCGATTGCGCGATTCCTAAATGCGCCGACCCTGTCTGCGTGTGGAAGAGACTGTTCCATTTGACTTGTCTTCGTCGACGTCGTCGTCGTCGTCGTCGACGTCGCCGTCGCCGCTCCCGCTCTTTCCCTGGGCCCGTCGCCGCTCTCTCCTTTTCCTGGACCCTCCTCCTCAAGCGCGCCAGTCAAAACGAAATTGAGCAACGTGGGGGGGGGGGGGGGGGGGGCACGCGGGGGGGTCCCGGGGGTGGGTCCTGGGGGGGTCCCAGGAGGGTCCTGGGTCAGAATACCACCCCTCCCTGGGGGGGGGGCTGGGGCCCAAAAAAATACCCAGACGAGCCAAGAGTGCCACAAGAGGTCCCCAAAACGGTCCAAGAGGACCCCGAATCGCCGAACGATCGGTCCAAGACGTCTTCACGGCCCCCACACGGCCCAAGAAGGCTACAAGACGCCCCAAGAGGCCTCGAAGGGTACTCCCAAGAGAACCCCAAGAAGCAAAATGAATTGATTTCCCGCACCTTTTTCATGGATGTGGGCGTTCTCACCTTCTCAGCTTCCCGACGCTCCAAAACGAGCTGAGAGGCTCCGACGATCGCCCCAAGAGGCCTCCAAGAGGGTCCCGAAACGGGCCAAAGAGACGGCCCAAGACGCCTGCAAGACGGCCCAAGAGGCCCCCAAGAGGGGCACAGAAGGGTGCCCAGACATGGGAACCAAACGGAGATTTCGAGCCCCCGGCCCCGAGAGGCTCCCGGGAGAACCAAGAGGCCACCACAAGGCCTCCAGGAGTCTCCAAGAGGCCCCCAAGAGGCCCCCAGGAAGCCTCAAGAGGCTACCAATCCCAAGAGGCCTCTAAGATACTCCCAAGGGGCCCCAGAAACCGCCCCCCAGTGGCCTCCGAGCGCTCCAAAGAGACCCCAAACGGAATCCCTGAGGACTATGACCCACGTCAGCGTCGTCGTCGTCAACGTCGTCGTCGTCGCCGTCGTCATCGTCGTCGTCGTCGTCGTCGTCGTCGTGGTCGTCGTCGTCGTCAATGGCGTCGTCGTCCCCCTTCAGGGTCGGCGGCACCGGCCGCAAGGCCTTCGCAATAAATCGTGCGGGAATCCAAAGCGAGGACGTGATTCCTGTGTGTTGGGGGGCGCGGCGTCTCGACACTTTGCCAGCAAGTAGCACGCGAGAGCGCGATCCCTGCATAAAATGCGAGAAAGTCCTGCGCGAGAGCGCGATTCTGAATAAAGTGAGCAGAAGTATCAAGTGGGAACCGCTGTTGTTGTCAATCAGGGCCCGGCAAGACTTTCCCTTTCGAAATCAGAGTGCAGGCACCAGGAGGGACACTTCAATTGAAAAATACATGGTGCACCGGGAGGAGATCAGCAATACTGTATGAACAAGAGTTCAACGATGCTCAAAAAAACTATTCGCTCTTACCTGGTCGAGTGCCATTCAACACATACATCCCAAACCCTCGATACAGCCCTCTTCTTCTTCGATCATACCCCTCTTGGGGGTACTTCTTCCTTGCAAGCCCCCCCTAACCCGACGCCAGGGCCCCTAACCTGACGCCGCCCTCGCTGGCAATGGACCCGTTTTTGAACGCAACATGACGCCAGGTAGTTAACCTGACGCCACCCCGCCGGCAGTCGCCCAGCGCACGCCCACTGTTCGGGCGAGAGTACCGCTCCCGATCAAGATCGTGGCCGGCGCTCGAGCGGCAACGCCATATCCGATAAAGGAAGTGCCTGGCGCTGACGCGGGAGTCTCATACGGAAGGATGCGGCAGCCAACGACTACGACAAGCGGCGCCACAGGCACTACGACGACAAGCAACACAACCAGCAGCAACACCACCAGCAGCACCACCGCGACGACGACGCCCAGCACCACAACCGCCACCACCCTAACCGTGACCAACACCGCCACGACGACGGCGACCAGCAGCCAAATGACTACGACCAGCAGCGCCACCAGCATTACGACGACAGGCAACACCAGCAGCACCACTACCACCACTACGACGACGCCCAGAACCATCACCGCCACCACCACTTACGCGACCGCTTGACCGGGTGGGCCCCGCTGCAGGCCCCTCTGCAAGCTCCCACCAACTCGGGCGCCCACGTGCCCCTGCTGCTGGCGGCGGCTGGACTGCTCGACCTGGCAAAGGCGGAACAGTGGAGCGCGCGCCGCCTCATGCAGGACTGGTGGCAGCCGACGGTGGAGGCATTGCGGCATTCAGAGCCTGTCCTCGCGGAGCAGCTCGCCCAGGGACTCGAGTTCGCGGGTACCCGCCCCGGGCGGTGCACGCTGCGATGGCAGCCAGCAGCGGAGAACGCCCTGGACACGTGCACCTGGCGCCCATCGTCCGAGCTCTGGCGGACAGCACGGGCTACATGGCCAACCACGTGCAAGACCTCCTGCTGGAAATGTTCCGGGGCGCGAGTCTGGCTGGAGGCGTGGACCGGCGCACAGACGAGCTGCGAGATCCAGCGAGGTGGGCAGCAGCACTGCGGCTGGCCCCGCCGCCGCCGGGGCCCCAGGGCCCCGAGGAGGGCGACGACGGCGCGGGAGGACGAGGAGGAGGAGGAGGAGGAGGAGGAGGAGGAAAAGGCAGAGGCAGAGGAGGCGAAGGAGGCGAAGGAGGCGGCGGCGGCGGGCTGGAGAGGGACCCCGACGACGGCGACAACAACTCCAGCGAGAGCAACTCCAGCACCGACGAAACCAACCACGACGCCGACAACGCCTACGCCCCAGCACAGCGAGAGGGACCTGACGAAGCATCCTGGGCAGCCCCAGGAGACATCAACCTCCAACACGAATTCCGGAAGCTCCTGCCGACGCTGCAGAATGTGCCACGTTCATTTTTCATACCGCAGCGACGGGGGCCAGAGCACCGCGCGACCGCGAGCGACGCCCCAGCGCGCCCCCCCCGCGCGCGGCCCCCTCAGGTCGCAGCCGCCCCTGCGCTCCCGGGGCAAGGCCACGGGGCCGACCCCGTCTCGAGCAGGGTCTTTCACCCCCGTCGTGGGTCGGCCCAGGCGCCACCGCAGCCACCGGCGCCCTGGCCTCGCGGCCAGTGCGACCCCTCCCCGACGGGCACCTACGGCATGGTGCGAAGGGGGGCAGAGCTCGCTCCTCCTCCTCCTTCCCGGCCGCTGGCGGCGCGGGGACGGACAGCAGCCAGGAGGGCGGGCGAGCGGTCGGGAGAGTAGAAAAAAAGAAAGGGCGCACGAGGCACCGGGCAATGGGCAGGCAGATGGCTCGGAGAAAAGCCGCCGCCCCAGACGCACAGAGCTGCGCGGCTGCACTGAGCCCCCGGGCGCGGCAGCCTCGCCCAGCCCTGAAAAAGAGCAAAGACTGGGAGACAACAAATAAAATTATACTAATCTATAAATCACCTAACAGCGAAGATTGATAGGTTTCTAATGGACTCAAAAGAAAACATTTTGACTCCCCACGGGGATCTGGGCGGGTGCTGGGAGAAGCCGGGGAACCCGGGGACTCCCCAGAACATTATCCCAGGCCACATTTTGACTGCCCGGAGCCAACAGAACACAACTCCCAGGCCACATTTTGAATGCCCAGAGCCAACTGTAGGCCACTTTCGTGTTCTTCGTCTTCACAGAACACCATTCCCAGGCCACATTTTGAATGCCCGGAGCCAACTGTAGGCCACTTCGTGTTCTTCGTCTTCCCAGAACACCACTCCCAGGCCACATTTTGAATGCCCGGAGCCAACTGTAGGCCACTTCGTGTTCTTCGAGTTCCCAGAACACCATTCCTGTGTCATATTTTGATTGCCCGGAGCCAACTATGCGCCACTTCCTGACCTCCGTGTTCCCAGAACACCAGTCCTGTGCCATATTTTGAATGCCCGAGCTGAGGCAAGCTGAGGCCGAGGCAGGCTGAGGCCGAGGCAGGCTGTGGCTGAGGCTGAGGCACGCCGAGGCAGGCTGAGGCTGAGGCTGAGGCATGCTGAGGCTGAGGCAGGCTGAGGCTGAGGCTGAGGCCGAGGCAGGCTGAGGCTGAGACCGAGGCAGGCTGAGGCTGAGGCTGAGGCCGAGGCATGCCGAGGCAGGCTGAGGCTGAGGCTGAGGCTGATGCTGAGGCAGGCTGAGGCTGAGACAGGCTGTGGCTGAGGCTGAGGCAGGCTGAGGCTGAGGCAGGCTGAGGCTGAGACTGAGGCAGGCTCAGGCCCAGACAGGCTGAGGCTGAGACTGAGGCTGAGGCTGTGGATGAGGCCGAGGCAGGCCGAAGCTGAGACAAGGTGAAGCTGAATGGGGGGGCAGGGGGGAGTGGAAGGGGGGGAGGAGGGGAAGCTGATGCAGGCTGAGGCCGAGGCAGGCGGAGGCCGAGGCAGGCTGAGGCTGACGCTGAAGCAAGCCGAGGCAGGCTGAGGCAGGCTGAGGCTGAGGCTGAGGCAGGCTGAGGCTGAGGCATGCTGAGGCTGAGGCAGGCTGACGCTGAGGCTGAGGCCGAGGCAGGCTGAGGCTGAGGCCGAGGCAGGCTGAGGCTGAGGCTGAGGCCGAGGCAAGCCGAGGCAGGCTGAGGCTGAGGCTGAGGCAAGCCGAGGCAGGCTGAGGCAGGCTGAGGCTGAGGCTGAGGCAGGCTGAGGCTGAGGCAGGCTGAGGCTGAGGCTGACGCAAGCTGAGGCCGTGGCAGGCTGAGGCTGAGGCTGAGGCAGGCTGAGGCTGGCCGAGGCAGGCTGAGGCTGAGGCCGAGGCAAGCCGAGGCAGGCTGAGGCTGAGGCTGAAACTGAGGCAGGCTGAGGCATCCGTAGGAATCCTTAGGAAACCTTAGGAATCCCTAGGAATCCTCAGTTTAGGAATCCCTAGGAATCCTCAGCAATCCGTAGGCATCCTTAGGGATCCGTGGGCATGGCTGAGCATCCTCAGGAATCCTTAGGATTCCATTGGATCCTAAGGCCGTTGCCACTGCGACTGCCATTGCGAATGCGACTGCGACTGCGAGAATGGCAGAATTCTACAACTGGATTCTCACCTGAAACTGAAGGGGAATGTTTCCAGATATGCTTATACACATCGCTGTTAGGCTGCTTTGCCGGGATAATACTTCTTTTTTAACAACAACAACAACAACAACAACAACAACAACAACAACAACAACAACAACAACAATTACTAGCACGTGGGGACACTCCGTTCTCACCAGTGCCAGGGTTTTCATAGGAGGCGGGCAATACCCCCACTTTGTGGGGGGGCCGGTTCAAGCTCTACCAAATTTCCAAACGACTCTTCGCCACCACCCACACCCAGCTTCCCGCCCTATGACGTTCGGACACTTCACTTCGTGGCATGCGGACGACCGTGGCTACTATTCAGGGCCCCGCGGCCGACGACGACGGCGTGCGCGCGCGAAGAAAAAACGAATGTGTCCCGCATGGTATTATTTGACAGGGATGATGGCCCTGGCAGGTGCGCAACCGTTGTCGCAGAAGTTCGAAAAAGTTGCTCGCAAAAGCCCGTTTGACAGAAATGTTTAAAAAGTGTTGGGTTTCCTACGAATCCGCAAGAGCGCGCGGGATGAGATTTTGACATTTTTTTGTTGAAAAACCATTGGTTTTTTGATGTTTTTATGTTAAAATCGTTGCGAACACTAAGGTTTTGGAAGGATTTCGTCTTGCGCGCGCGAATGTCCACTTTACCTTATTTTTTGCAAGGGATTCTTGAAATTTGATTATATTAGAACAAGAAATGTCATTTTCTATTGTTTTTTGCAAGGGAAAGCGGATTACAACAAAACAACCGGATCCTGTACACACCCTCTTTTCTGAGGCTTCCTCACGAAAATGATGAAAATGTAGCTGCGGCCTAGGCGGCGCAGGGGGGGCGCGCACCAGGGGGCCCAACAATAATTATTCTTTAGAATAAATAATGTTCAACAACAACAACAACAATTACTAGCACGTGGGGACACTCCGTTCTCACCAGTGCCAGGGTTTTCATAGGAGGCGGGCAATACCCCCACTTTGTGGGGGGGCCGGTTCAAGCTCTACCAAATTTCCAAACGACTCTTCGCCACCACCCACACCCAGCTTCCCGCCCTATGACGTTCGGACACTTCACTTCGTGGCATGCGGACGACCGTGGCTACTATTCAGGGCCCCGCGGCCGACGACGACGGCGTGCGCGCGCGAAGAAAAAACGAATGTGTCCCGCATGGTATTATTTGACAGGGATGATGGCCCTGGCAGGTGCGCAACCGTTGTTGCAGAAGTTCGAAAAAGTTGCTCGCAAAAGCCCGTTTGACAGAAATGTTTAAAAAGTGTTGGGTTTCCTACGAATCCGCAAGAGCGCGCGGGATGAAATTTTGACAATTTTTTTTGAAAAACCATTGGTTTTTTGATGTTTTTATGTTAAAATCGCTACGAAAACTAAGGTTTTGGAAGGATTTCGTCTTGCGCGCGCGAATGTCCACTTTACCTTATTTTTTGCAAGGGATTATTGAAGTTTGGTTATGTTAGAACAAGAAATGTCCACTTTAGCTTATTTGCTGCAAGGGAAAGCGCCCGTAGCAAAACAACCGGATCCGGACCAACCCGTTTTGCCTGAGACTTCCTCACGAAAATGATGAAAACGTGGCTGCGGCCTAGGCGCGGCGGGGGGGCCGCGCACCAGGGGCCCCAACAATAATTATTCTTTAGAAGTAATAATGTTCAACAACAGCAGCAGCAGCAGCAGCAACAACAACAACTCAAAAGAAACGGCCCCGGTTCCCCTCCCAAAGAGAGCCGGGAACCCAAAAACCGGAGCCAGTTTTTGGCGGCCACGACCACGCGCAGTCAAATCCCAAGCGGGCGCAGCGCCACAAGCGGCAATGAAATTGCTTAGGCCCCCCAGGGGGGTGGGGCCGCAGGCCCCCCGCCAGGTCGGGGAGAAATTTCAAACGGGCGCGAGCTTATCGAGTCGCGCAGGGCGCGCGCCACGTAGAGAACGCGGTACCATCATCTCTCTTCAGGCGGCGGTCCCTCGCGGAAGAGCTGGCACATGCACACGGCCGCGCGCGATAGCGGCGGGCGCAGGGCGCGAGACTCCAAGTCGGCACGCTGCGCGGCCTGCCTGGGGCAGGCGCAAATAGCATGGATGGGCAATGTCCACTTGCGCAGCTCCGCAAGCAGCGCAGCGGTCCAGAGTGACGGGGGACACGGCACGCCCAGGACAGGGAGGAGCTATGGCAAGCGGGCGCCGGTCGCGCGATGGAACGCGGTCAGATCGCGCGCCCGCAGGGCCTGGCGAACCACCTGGAGTTTGAAGTCACGCAGCAGGGACCTACGCAGCTGCAGAGAGCACTGGGCACCACGCAGAAGGCGGCGGAAAGCTGGGTGGACATCGATGTCCAGGACAGGTGGCGTGAGCTCCGCCATGCGGGCGGCGACAGCGCTCGCCCTGGCGGCGCACGCGAGGCAGCGCGCCAACGCGAGCATGCGGGTGCCAGGTGATCAGGAGGCTGCGCCAAAAGACGGGCGCGCGCCATGATTGTTCGCTCGAGCATCCGCGTGACCAACAGGCACGTCCAGCCGCATTGCTCAACGTCCCCCTCGCCTGGCACGGGGGGGCCAGTGGCGCACGCCAGGAGACAGCTAGACCACGCGTCCTGCAGGCGATTCAACTGATCCACGACGGGGCAGCCCACCCACCCGGGGCCGGGGCTACCGGCCACGGCCATGGCCGCCGTTTTACCAGAGGCGAAATTGAAGTCGGCACGGACAGCGGCAAACAGGCCACGCGCAGAATCGGGCGCAGCGGATACACCGGCGCGGAGGGCGCCTGGGAAAGGGCAAGGAACAGTCAGATCGTCAGAGAACTGCAAGGGCTGCAAGTGCTCCGCACCCAGCGCGTCCGGGGCTGCGGCGCGATCGGTTTCAGCAGCCCCTCCGCACGCCCACTCGGCCAGATCCGCCGCGGCTCGAGGCCCAGGCGCGCCCTCGCCCAGCGCCGTTGCGGAGACGCCAATCGCGATCGCCGCGGCCGCGTCGACGGAGGGGGGGAACGGGGGCGGAGAGGAAACGGATGGGGAAGGCCAACGCTCACTGGACAAGCGCGCCGGAACACCGGCGGGCCCCAGGCTGCACAGCCCTTCGGCAGGACAGCCATTACAGCATCAGCTAGCCACCTCACCTCGGCATTAAACACATGCGCCGAAAACCGATCACCCTGAGCGGCCCCGCAGGGCAGCCGGAAAAACTCAGACGCCAGCCCCTAGAGCGCCACAAACTGCATGTCTATTCTGGATGAAATCATCCAACAAGAGCCACTCGTCGTCCACCACGCCAGCAAGATACGACGACAAACGCACGGCATCATGCGACGCCACATCGAAGGCCAACCGGAGGTTAGTGAGCGACCAGTACGTGGGAAGCCCAGGAGCGCCGCGGAGCTGCGCGTGGAGCAGCAGCGCTAGCAACACAAGCAAGGGGTCCCCAACCCCGCCTTGCTGGCCAGCGCCGCAATACTGCGCGAGCCCAGGGCGTTTGCGCTGAGTCCAGAGGGCGCCCGCAACCGCAGACATGACAGTGGAGATCAAGATGGGCCGGATGCACGCGACATCACGCACCGCGCGGGGACCCGATTTGCGAGCGGCGCGACTTGCCTCGCGGACCAGCATGTGCTGGTGAGACCACGGGACCTGGAGAGATTCGCCAACGCTAACGCGAGACGCCCGTCCTGCCCGCATGGAGACTTAACGGAGGCGTAACAGCCACGCAGCGCGCTGGATGCCACTTAAAACGTCTCTACAACTTCAGCAAGCTCAGCCATGGAGTCAAGGCGCCGATCCCTGGTGGACAGACCGGCGCCAGCACGGGCCGCCGAGCACCGCCCTCGAGGTGGCGAGGCATGCCTCCTGGTCATACGGACACTTATTGGAGGCCCTCGCCTGCAGATCCAGCTCGATGGCTCGGAGCATCTCGTCGGCGCTCAACACCAGCCCCGTGGCAGGATCGGCGACTACGATCTCAAACCTGTCTTGGCCGGCGAAGAATGAGGACAGGAAGCGCTCCGCTGCCCCAGGGTTCCAAGCCCGAAGGTGGAAAAAACGTTGGGCCGCGCCCCTTCCTAGCATCCCAGGCTGCCTGCGCAGTCGCTATCTTCAATGCATGGTGGTTGGAAAAATCCGCCGGGGCCGGCCCAGTTAACGGGCCGGAGTCGCTTGCGAGACGCCGCCGACGTCACCGCGCGGGCGACCCCCGCAGCGCGGCCCGCAAGGGTGCATAGCACGTGGCGTGACCACGCGGCCACGTCCAGGAGCGCGCGGCACTGGGCGACAGAGGCGTGGCCTCCGTTCCACGGAGGGAGGGGCCGCGGCGCATGCGCGCGCGGCTCAACCGCAGACGCTGCGGCTTAGAGAAGCGGCTCCACCGCGCCAAGGGCGTCAGCCCAATGAGAATCAGCGCGCCAGCTGACGCGGCCAAAACCTACGTACGCGGAGCGGTCGCACTGGCACGGCATGGACCGACGCAGCAGGCGGTGATCAGAGGGCACGGCCACGGCCTCCTTAACAGCACCATACATCTGTTGTCCCAAATCCGCGAGGACAAGGTCAATGCACGTGCCGGAATCGTGCGCGGACACAGGCAGGTTGCACGCGGTGAGCTAGGCAGCGCGCAGCATCGCCTCGATCTCCCAGTCCTCCGGGGACTGGTGGCAATGGCAGCAGTCGCACCCCGGGCGGCGCGAAAGAACGTAGGACAGATGGATATTCGCATCCCCAGCGACGAGGAACGAGACAGGCGGAAAGCGTGAGCGCGACCGAGTGGGCTCACCAAGGACCGCGCCCCAGGTGCCCACGTCGCCGCCCAGCGCTGGGTAAACTGCGGCGAAGACGAAAGACGGCCCCGACGCGGCAGTAGCGCCGATCGACGAGGTCCAAACTTCAAACCACTGGACCCACGCAGACGAGACGTCAGGCAACGGGCGGACTACCGGAAGTAGTTCGAGTCTGCAAGAAAATCCTGGAGTATCCGGGCAGCCCCGCGCGCCTCGCCCCGACCAGGAGGTAGACCTGCCTGAGAGCGACACGTCCCCGAGTGACCTGACTGATATCTCCGGGGAGGAGTTTGCGCACGTTCCCGAGGGCTCCGCCCCCGCGCCCCGCGCCCTGAAAGAGCCCGATGCGCACGGTGGCGGCCCGCCGTGCCTCCCCGCCCAGTGGCGCGAGCGCCTCCATGCCTGCAAAGCACGCCGTGGGAGCCACCCAGGCCAGAAGAGCGGGCTGGATAAGCTGACATTGGCGCCCCCAGCCCTGCAGCTGCGGAAGCCGGTGGGCAGAGGCTCTGCATCGGGAGCTCGCAACGACCCAAGGGAAGCTGCCAGCACCGTGGACGGCAGCGAGACAGGCAGTAATGGTGGGTCGAAGCGGGCCCCGAGCGCGGGTGGGCTAGACCGCCCGCGACTCTCGGGGCGGCCAGGGGCGCCCCACAGCGCAGCCGCGCCAGGAGCAAGATGACGCGCTGCGGCCGGCGGGGCCCCGCGGCCAGGGAGCGGCCAGCGGCGGAGGTGGCGGGCTGCGGCCGGCTGGGGCCAGCCAGGAGCCGGCCGAGGCGCGCGGCGGGCGGCGCGGCGGCTGGCGGAGGGGAAGGGCGCCGCAGCGGGGCCGAGCTCGGCCGCCCGCAGGCAGGAGGGGTGGACAGGGGCGGCGGCGGCGGCGGCAGCGGCGGCGGCGGCGGCGGGAGGCGGCAGGCCCGAGGCCTAGAGGCCCGAGGCCTAGGCCGACAGCGGCGAGCGGCGGGCCACGGCAGGGCCCCGCGCGGCGGCCTCGGCTCGGCGCAAGCCCGCGCCAGCAACACTAAAAAAAAATACGCCGAGTGCGGATAGGACGGATGGGACAGGGTGGGTTCGACCGCAGCCGCCGCCGAAGCAACGAAGCAGCATATAGTCAAAAAAGCCAGAGGCCGACACCCTCATAAGCATGAAAGAGATGACACGGGAGAACTACGAGTCTTGGGGCTGGGAGTTGTGCATGGGGACTTAGTGGTCACGGCCACAACAGCTGAGCTGGTGCCGTCACTGCTCGGCTCTGGCTGACTGGAAAGGGGTGGAGATAGAGAGGGTCGAGGAGCTGTAGATGGCCAAACTGGACCGCGACAGGCACGTGCTGGACGCACCCTAGGTTGCGGTACGGCCAGGAGGGAGGCCTTGGTGCCTACACTTGCTTCGGGCCCAAAAAAAGCTCAATCCAGCACTCGCGCGACCGCGTGACCCAGTGCCACAAGTCTTTCTGTTGGAAAAACCCTGGACGTGCTGGTGGGCTACGCCCTCACTCAGGATGGCAAACTGGCCCTGCGGCGCGCCACGACGGGTGTGCGCAGGGGCCTCGACATGTCCAGCACGGGCGCGCCGCCGGCCACGGAGGAACGCGCCTTCAGGGAGGAGGTGGGCGGCGAGGCGAGCGCACAGGAAGTCTGCCGTAGAATGGCTGCGGACACCTCCGACCAGTTCTTCTCGGACGACCAGTTTACGATGAATACGTAATACAGATGCACTGCAAACAAGGCCCGGGGCAACCCAAGAGAAGGCAGCTCCACGATCTGCGCGGACAGACGACAGAGCGGGGGGCCAAAGTGGCTAGCGATGGTACTGCAACTGCGACGCTCGATACGCGACGACCTCGGGCGTAGATGATTGAACACGCAGCAAAGCTACAGAAGGCGTCGCACCTACAGGTCCGAATTCCCGAGGAGGACATCGCGGACCTGACGACCCTCCTGCGGGCAGACAGACTCATGAAGGACGGCGTCGCGGTGATCAATCCAGGTACGGTGCGGCAACACCTTCCGCAGGTAGAGCTTTTGGCAGTGGCCATAGGGTTCCGGGAACACTCGGTCGGATCAGAAGCAAGGGGCGGGGCAACGGGTATTGATGAACGACAAGACGTGGGACAAGATACTCCCGCGACTCTCGGGGCGGCCCAGAAGGCCCCGCAGCGCAGCCGCGCCAGGAGAAAAAAAAACTCGGAGGTCGACTGGTGCGACAGGTACTCGCAGATAGCCTGGGAGCTCAAGGACCGGAGCGCAGGCAGGCCACAGCAAGACAGCAAGAAGAGCAGGAACAAGATGAAGCGCGATCAGGGTCACAAGCCCGATGAGAGGAGGGCGGCAATACTGAACCACGATCAGCGTCACAAGCTGGACGTCGGCAGCCTTGCCAGCAGGGGGGGTGCAGTGGCAGCCCTGTGTGCTCCCCCTGCTGACGGTCCCCACCGCGCGGTGCTTGACATATCGCTGCGTATTTACGAGAACTCGCCACGTTCGTGCGCGCGGCCCAGCCCGGGCAGGCCGCGCTGTCCGGCGGAAGGTGACGAAGGGAGAAGCAGGCAGACGACGACGAACGCCCAGGCGGGAGGCCAGGGCCGGCGGGGTGGGCGGGCAGGCCAGAAGACGGGCCAAACAGAGACAGCAGGCAGGAAGCAGGAGGAAAGGACAGGGAAGCGACACCAGCGACAGGGCCAGGCGTGCACGGGGACGAGTTCAAGGTTGAGCCCAAGGAGGCCGAGGACCAGGCAGGCCACCCACCTTGTGCTTTTGGCGTGCCAGGCGTGCCCCCCCCCCCCCCCCTGCGACTTGCGGACAGCCGCGCGCCCGGGCGTCTACAACTCAGCTAACAGCGTTAGGGCGCGCCACACTGGGGGCCTGGGCAGCGGCCGCGGGGGAACCTGGACGCCACCTCTGTGTGAGACCTTACACGCGGGAAGCAAAGAAGCCGAAGCGAAGGGAGGGGGAGGAGGGGGAGGAGGAGGACAAGGAGGAGGGAAAGCAGCGACCGCAAGCAGACAGGCTGGTCCAGGGGCCGGGAGAGAAGAGCCACCCGCGACGAGGCTACGTACCCTACGGAGCGGCCGACGCAGCGCCGGGGTCCGCGCGCAGCCCTGACGTGGAAGTAAAGTCCCAGGCAGCCGCTGTGCCGTGGCGCCACCGCGGCAGGTAGACGTCGGCAGGGCGACGACTGTTGTCCAGGGCACTGTCGCCGAAGACGCCCATCACCTCGCCACAGGCTGGCCTGAAGAAGATAGACTCGCAGCCGCCTCTGCAGGCCAACCTGCCTGAGGCCTGGCGGGGAAGCGATGCCGGTGGCCTCGCAGGGCGGGCGGCGCCTGGAGCCACGCGGCCGCGGCCGCGGCTGGCACCAGAAAGGTGGGCCTTGCCAGCCAGGACAAAGCACGCCAGAAGCCTGTCGAGCGAGGCACTGTCCCCAGCGTCGGCGAGGACCTTCTGGTTGCCCTGCTGCGCGCGGTCGAACACCACCCAGCGCACGACTGCGTCGTGGGCCTGCGCCGCAGCCGCCAGGCTACCTCCAGCCGGGGTAAGAGCTGCCGACTGAGGTCGGCGCTCTTCGCTCTGGACGCAATGTCGGCGGCGGCGGCGGCGGCGTGTTTCGCGGAAGAGCGCAGGCCAAGTCCTCCCTTTTTGAGCTTAAACGCTCAGCCTGCTGCCAAGAAGCGTTGGAAGGCGAGCAGCCGCTCAGTTGCTCAAGGCAGGCCCGGACAGCGTTTCCCAGAGACCAGCAGGGGAGCGGTGTGCGCGGTGGACGGTACCACACGCGCGGCGCACTGGCGCAGGAGGTGGATGCAGCGCGACCTACGCGTTGCAAGGCGGTGGCGCTCGCGACCCGCTGCTTGGTGTGCTCCGCATAGAAGTCCGCGTCTCCCACTGGCGCGCCGAACAGCTCGAAGCTGCGATCGGCGCGGAAGCGGAAGCCCGGCGGGGAACCGTCCAGAGACACGTCGGAGGCGTCTGCGCCAGTGGGGACCACCTCGCACTTGCCCGGGCCAGTGCCCAGCTGGAGGGCCACCGTGGCAAGGTGGGCCACGAGCAGCACGTGGAGGAGGCGCGCGACGGCCGGCGCGTAGCCCGCGACGCGCAGGATGTGTGATGCAGGGGTGGTGGACCCGCCGCCGCAGCCACCAAGACCCGCGGCGCTGACCAACGCGAAGGTGCCGCCGCCGCCGCCGCCGCCACCGCCGCCCGTGGGCCCACCGCCAGACGTCGAGTCTCACAGCTGTGTGGCCCCGGGGCGGTTCGTGCGCTTCCACGAAAGACAGAGAGGCCCTGGGGCTCCAGGGCTCGAAAGAGTGAACGAAAGAGTGGCTGCACGCCTGCTCTGACACGGTGCGCTGCGTCAGTGCCGCGCCAACTTGAAGAATCGCCAGGGCCCAACAACTGGTGGGTACCTGAAGCTCCACCGTGGCCTCTCTTGTGCCTGGTGCTGCTTCGTCGCA